>QVRM01000513.1:0-35720 GCA_003439945.1 Dermanyssus gallinae
AATTCAGAAGAGGAGGTCGATTGGCTGCTAAAGACGTTATACGTTGCGGCGGCCAATCCTTGGAATTCGTTAACTCTTTCCGGTATCTGGGGCTTCGGCTTCATTATACTGGGACGACCTTCACGCTCAATCGTCGAGACAGCGCGCACAGCCCTAATTCTCTTTATGGAAAATAGCGATGTCCGGCGACTGTCCGTCCCGACGGCAGTGGCGCTTTTCTACCTCAAGGTGTTCCGGCGCTGATGTATGGTCTTGACAGAGTATGGGAACACCTCACTCGGGCAAACTTTGGTTTGCTGAAAGGTGTTTTACTGTACATGAAGCGAGTACTTTGCCTGTCAATGCGGGCAAGGAGCCGCTTTGTGTACCTCATGTCAGGCTATGCACCAGTTGTTGAGATCATTCGATTGAGGTTGAAGACGCCCCGTACAGTACCATTCGAGAGCTTTATCTCGGAATGGAAAATAAAGTTGAACAAGTCCGACGAGAGGTCGGAGACCTGGATGTTTTCAGGGCCTTTCACCTCTGGTCTGGTCTTGCGTGTGACAATCGCCACGTCTATACCAGATACATAGTTCATGGCTATCATCACCTGGTTTGTTCGAATACGAGCTTCCACGAAGAATACACACGAGTGCGTCTGTCGACTGTGCTCTCAGGCGTGTACGAAATTTCATGCATCTGCCTGCCTGGCCCTTGCGAAGAGATCACTGCACTGCCTCTCTCGTATAACATGCCGCGAGGAGCTGAGTGTATAATTGTATAATATGTATAATTGTTCATGTTATATGCATACTCAATATGAGTGAAATAAATACGATGATGAGTATTGCTTTGTATAAAGAGTTGTCACGTGCTGCAATGGTACGGTAAAAATCTACCTCGTTATTTTGTGGCCTTTGGGCTGTTAAGGGATACATACTCTGTGGAGTTGCAGCCTTATTGAGCCAACCAACGAAACTAGGAAACATATGCGTGGCGAACTCCCCAGATAGTCTACAGTTTTGCCAGCCTCACAGTTCCTTAGTAATATCACTAGACAATGGAATGCTTTCATGCTCTTTCAGTGTACAAAGGACATACTCATCGATTTCGCGGTTCCCGGTCTCATTAAAGAGATCGCTACCTCCGGCAAAGCGAGCGATTCGTTCGCCGTTGATAACGTACTGTTTTTGAAAATACAAAGACCACGGCTTGCAAAGCTGAGCTATACGTAAATACTTTACACTCCTCGGCGGTTCTTCAAAAGCTGGATAAAGTTCACCATCTGCAAAGAAATACCGCCAAGTACTAATTACTATTTTTCACCCTCGGCAATTCTTTAAATATTATTTCATCAATAACAGTTCAAAAAACAGCACTTAAGCTCTAATATAAGTACTTACTGTCAAGCACTAATACGTTCTGGTAATGGACAGTATATCGAAGCAGCGTATCAGTTTGAGTTTTGCCACAGTATTGATTTAAACGGCAATTCATTAAGGATACAAACAACAAATTATTCTCAGATAAGTCTGGTGCGTCTTCAAGAACTTACTGGAAAGGCCCTGAGTAATAGCTTTACTTTATCTACAAACTAACATATGTAGAATAGTGTTAGATCAATAAACACTTAAGTGTTTCCCAGCTTTAACAAACAACAAAGTTCAGTATACTAGTTGAACTTTAGCAAACTTTTTATTGGCATGATTGATGGTGATTATTTATATTCTAAACCTATAAGTGTTCCCCTTGAATAATAATCGAAACTATCTTTGCACTCATGGTTCATATTTTTTAATAAGACCGTGTCTATCTTTTTATTTTTCGTAACCTAATTTACCCATTTTAACTAGAATGTACAGCACTATATAATTAGGTAATTGACATATTAGGTAATAACTTGGAACTTAAAATTCATCCTCAGCAACGCAGCTTGTGGCCAGAGTATGTTAACAACTGTACATAGATTAAAAGATCCATTGCCACTCCAATACGCAAGTCGTCCTGCATTGAAGACGCTCCACAGCCCCTACTCGGTGAAGGGACACTCATCTATAAGAAATATTAAAGCTGGTCAAACATTTAATTAACATTGTCCTGGTAGCCAGAGCGCTCTAAAAGAGTTGCAATGGTTTAGCTTGCAGAAGGTTCACTGTGGTTACAAGGTGCAGTTTTTCCGGTTCTTGTCGGAGAAGGGCAGCAAGGTCGCTCAGAATCTGCCCAGGATCCACCCTTAGTAAAAGGGAGGTTACGGACGCCAGATCCGTCGCCTGCTAGCGTCTGTCTTCGAGTGCTCGGAAATGTACGCGACACCAGCAAAGCGCTGATCTATTTCTGCATGCCGCCCGCGACAGACCTTGGTAAATGCTCTCGCAGTAGTTCGTCTTGCTGTGAACTAAAATTTCATCTAATTCTTCGCGGAACTCCTTCGGGTCTCCCGGGCGTACCGGACGATAAGCACAGAGGCAGTTCTTGTTCTGCCTCACCAGTTCCCCTGCGATCTCGTGGCACAAAAGGAAGGAAGCGTAAAACGGATTTTATGCAAGGCCGACAGCGCTTGAAGCGTGGGTTCACGAGTAGGCCATGCCCGCTTTGGAATGCGCCTGAAGGGTTGCACCCCGTCTCTTGTACTGGACCTCGTTGATATGGGGCCACTCACGTATTTTTTAGTCCAGGACCTCATGGGCCACGGCCAACTCAAAACTAATATGGTACATATTAGAACGTCGCGAGTGGACACGTGCACGCATTGCACGTCGGGGCAGCCGTACGATCTCGACCATGAGGTCTCGTTCTGCTCCGCCTTGGCCCGGGTACGCAGAAACTCGACGTATAGCAACAAAGAAAGATCTAGTCGGTAATATGATAAAGGATATCGCCGCATAGGTGGCAAGTGTTACGCACAACATTTCTGATCTCGAGCGTTGAGCATTTGGCGCCGCAGTATTAGTTATTCTGGAGCACGCCAGCGGACGCCACTCGTCTCAGATATGATCAATTTGCTACAGGTTAACGGCCTCAGGTAAGAATACGTACGACAACCACGCGCACTAACAAGAAACTCGAATCTGTGTAGAGAACAAGAGTGAAACTTATACGATGAATAAACTAGGTCAAGAGGTGAGAGGACAAGCGAACGGTGCGGCGTGGTTCGTAATGCTAACCGAGATCGGACCGAATAGTCACTTGCAAACCAGCAGTCAACGGGAGTGGTTAGCTGCCACTATATAAGGTAGCCGCGGGATATTACGCCTTTGGGGAGATACCCAAACCCCAGTACGTACCACCTTCGCTTGGCTACCTCGGATTCTCGCGATAGAGCCCTAGATCTAATTGTTGTCAATTAGTAATTAAGCGTTAGATACGTAACAGCAGGCATCTATTCCGAGGAGCTATTACGCACGAGAAGACTCGCCACGGAGGCACGCAAGAGTAGTTAAATAAGCTTGCCCTTTAAGAGGCTGGCACAATCCAGAACTCCGTAAAGCGGCTCGACGCAATGCTTTGGTCTACGAGCTGTAGCCAGGACGAGATCTGTAAGGGCTGGTTGAGCACAACGGTCCTTCCCCACAATTCAAAAATAGTGCCACAAATTTCCAAACTCTTGGGTGGGAAGGATTGATTTTTTTTGTAGGTTAAAATTCCACACCAGGCGGTGCTGGCTGCCAGTACCAATAGTTAGTGCATTTGCGTTTTTTTTCCCATAAAAGAAACAATGGTTACGAGGAGCTACCAGAAACGCAAGTGCTGGCAACATACAAGCCGATGCTAAGCTGCGCAAGCTAATAAAAGTAAGCGCAACTGTAGACAAAACCGTTGAAAGTTTGCGACGTCACGGAAAATGCAGATCAATCGCATGGTTCTCGCTGCACTAAGCCTAGCAGTGCTGTTTGAAGGAATCTCTTTAAGAGAGACTCACATAGTTTTCGGTCGTCAAGGGCCGCCATTAATGTAATTTGTCATTGACACGAGCATCCTTAGCGGCGACCCGACCCATTATTAGGGGGACTGCCGGTTTTAGGCCGTTCATGTATCACGACTGACTTCTTAAGAGTCGGGGGCATATATAGGGTTTAATATATATTTATATATATATATATACTATACTCTAGTGCCATAGCCGTGGCACCTGTGCTTTGCGACCGGAGGAGACATAAAAGTGCGCGGTTTCAAGCCTCACCGTTGCACATTTGTGTTTATGAAGGTCGTTTATGAAGCAATGCAAAAAGCAGTTTCGTGGACGTTGTATATTGGCTGAGGGTCAGCACAAAAAAAGTAAACAGTCAAATTGTCTTCACTCTACAGTAAGTCGGTAACAGACACCTTATTACCATATATAGTTTTGTATAGTACAAGGAATCAAGATCTCAAATGTACTTATGACAACTGTGCGTACTCATGGCGAGAAAACAACGTGTGCTCTGTTTCTGTTTGTAAATCACTTACTTGTGCCCTCTAGTTTATTGCATCGAGCACCGTACCATTCGAGTGTGCTGAAAATTAACGATACAAACATGCTTATTATATTAACATTTAGCCACTTTATAAACCATGCAACCTAAATGTGTGTGATACACTACACCTGCCGATATCTTAAGCTGACTGATCTATCGAAACCAACAGTAGTTAAATAATAAAGATCTGATAAGTGCAAAACGTGCATTCTGTCAACAGCAATCAAGGTACAAGTTGGTAAATACAATTACAGCTAATTTCTAACATTTTGAAAAAAACAGCTTTTTAAAATACTCAACTTCCTCCCCTCAATGTCGTAAATTTGGTTGACTCTTGCAGTATCAGTATACACCTGGTAAGTTTCCAACTCAACACCGTTTCGTCCCGAAAAGTATGCAAACTTTTGGTGTCCCGGAAAACCGAACGGCCTAGATGCGACATCACCTTTGGCCAAAAATGCGTCGTAGTACCTGTACTCATTCCACAGAAAGAAAACCGTTTTACAGCAATTTCACTGATACCTAACGTACATAAAATTTCCTGATCTAAAAGATATCATTTGACAGCAAATAAATACTGTTTCTGTCTTACGATCATCAACCGAAGATCTGGACTAATTAAACCTCATTAAATATAATTCTCTAAACCTGACCTCTATCACAACGTAACTAGATGACCCAATAAAAGACAGCAAACCTTATAAGATAAGTTGTTTTTTTGGTTTGTTCAGTCAATCTTTTTACAAAATCGCGTAAACTTTGATCTATTATTAGAGGCAACGGCAATATGATGTTGAGATGTCACTGACACTTAGGCAATAACATTATACACAAATATTGTAAACAAAAAAATATGTATTAGTGATAATATTAATATGATTGTGATACTTATATATATTAATAATACAAATAAACCTTAATTTAAAAAAAATGTTATAGAGCATGTGCGCGGCATCATCGGGCATCGCAGAGAAGACATAGGTACATCGCTGCTTTCCCGATCTTCATCATGTACGCCTGGAACTGGCCATGTTCGCTCAGGGCCTGGGCAGTGTCATATGTCATTAATCCCTGTGCCGCATACCACTTGCGCAAGTCCGTGATGAGAGGGCGGGTTCACGTACCTCTCGTGTCTCCGGCAGACGAGTGGGTCCACATCTCCGCCCAAGCGGCGAGTGTGGCCTCTCGAGCCCTAGTCCGCGATGTCTCCCCGCTTAACCTCCGCCTACTCCTCTCCTCCGTCAGCATGTTCCATGGAAGCAGGCATGCTAGAACAAGCAGGACGTCTGTGTAGACCGTCCGGTACGCCTGGCTCACCCGAATGACCACATTCTTTTGTGATCGGACACCCCTTTCTCCCGGGGTAGTATACGGGCCAGATTGACCGAGACTCTTGTCTTTTTTTTTATCTGCCTGATGTGTGGTAGGCCAGTTAGACCTGAGTTCAAGGTTACCCCTAGGTACTTAGCGTAGCGGGACGGCGTGAGAGCGTACCCGTTGAGCTCCAGGGACATAGGCCCTGTCCGCCTGCTGGCCTCTGTTTTTTTGTGGTTTTTTGTGGTGCTCACTCTAGGTGATGTTCATGTTCAGTCATCCACCTGCTTATTCGATCAAAAGCCGTGTTTGCCCTGACCTACAGGATATTCCATGTGCAAGCGGTGGCCGTCACTGCAAGATCATCCGCGTAGGCGATTATCTCCACCCCGTCCGGCAAGTCATCAAGGCGCAAAACACCATCGTATGCCATATTTCATAGAACTGGGCCAAGTATCGAGCCCTGCGGCACCCCCGCCGTAAGCTGATGGGTTTTTTCTTGCGTGAAGAGTGTGCGCTCCTTCAGGTATGAGGATAGTGTGCGCTCCTTCAGGTATGAGGATAGTGTGCGCCGCAGGTACGGGGGATCCCCTTCTGCTCGAGCGCACCGATGTCGACCAGTTAGCGGTGTTGAACGCACTGCACGTCCAGCAATAGCACGTAAATCCGAGCTCCACCAGGGTCTTGCCGACCGGGCTTTTGTGCCGTCACGTCTTACTGGGCCCCTGGCCACCCGGCAGGCAGCCGCCAGGATTGTAGCTAGGGTACCCTCGTCTAATCGACTTTCCGCCAAGCGAGTGAACCGGTTTTTAAAGAAAGTCTGAAAGCTTTTTTGTTGATATATCGCATCTGCCACGTGCGCCTTCGCGTATCGGGACAATGCGCTATCGGCGAGATCAATTCAAACGTTAGATAGCGGTGGTCACTTAGGGTTTCCTCGTTCTCCTGACTTTGCAGTCTTGTATCCGTCGTAGAGCCGTCGAGTCCGCAAAGGTGAGGTCTAAGAATGATGTTGGATCTTGGCCCGGGAACGTAGGAACATTGCCATGGTTGGCCAGGGTCATGTTGTGCTCGGACATCCAGTCAAGAAGAGTCGCGTCTTTGTCGGTGGCGCTGCGACCTATCCAGGTATCCTTCCAGGTATTGCAGAGTTTTATTAGGCAAAAGGTAACTGGTTATACAACAATATTATAACGTGGTACGCCCACCTGAAGCCTTCAGCATGACCCTAATTGGTGAGAGAGAGGCCACGTCTTGCGGAGCAGTGTACATGTTATTGTGTAAAACAAGAGTTGTACACATTTTGATATGAGGCAATGGACCACCTGGTGCTGTGTGTTGTATGCACCCAGTAGGTCGTGGGCCGCCCGGCGCCGATTGGGGTTCACCTGGAGAAACCTGATCATTATTCTTCCTGAGGAGCTTCAACCTGGGGGGCGTTGCCTACCTTTTCCCTGTCCTCCATTGGCGCGAGGGTCCTATGGCAAAATAATCGCCGCCCTCGGTCCAACGCCGGTTCAGCGGGCTTGGATGCTTCTGGTAGGGCGTCAGGTCTAGGCTGCGCCGTGACACCTGTTTTCGACTCGCCAGGTGGATAAGCTAGTTCCGCTTTCGTGCTTCTTGTAGCTGTGTGCAGTATGACCGGCAGGCCATTCTGTCGACCATACTGTGGCCCAAGACCTCGCACACAATATAATGTATCGTCTCGGCCATACACGCAGCCGCCGCATGGTCTGGCAATCCGCATCGACGACAGAGACGGGCGACCACCTTAGGTGCCGTGCATGTAGCAGCCTTGTGACCGGGTCTCTGGCAGTTGAAGCACGCGCGCAGTTTTCTCAGACTTCGGGCGTACACCTGCTCAGGATGTACTGCCGAGCCTAAAGCCATCGGGCAGTAGAAGGCGTCACCTCTAGCAGCCTATACCAGCGGCTTGTAGTGCGGCCCTGACGTGGGTCACTAGCCACTATAAAAACCGCCTTAGTGGCAGCCCGTAGCTGACGGGTGTCTGCCTCTATCCTTCTAGCACTGGCCAGAGGATTAATGCCCCGTAAGGTCACTTCTCTCAAGCCGTCACTCATTCGGCTGTGAGTCTCGTGGCCAATTGCCTTGCTAATGTCGTTAGCTAACTGAGCCACGAGGTCCTGGGTGATGCACCGTAGTCTGATAATGACGTCGCCGTCACTATTTCTAACGAGGGCGCTAACGGCCGACTCCACTTGTGTGTTGTCGGCCAGATGGATACTCGTAGGCTCTTCACTGAGTCGGCCCGGGTCCGGCCCTTTCCGACCCTGACCCTGAAAGACATTTGAATCGCCAGGGCCGGGGGCCGGTAGAGGGCTTCACTCACACTTACTAGCAGCCGACCTGCTTGCGGCCTATCTGCCCGGCAAAGCTCTAAAAGGCCGCCTCGTGACGACTGGGCTACAAGAACCGCTAGAATCCACTGCGTAGTCTCTGATAGCCACTGGTGGGCCACGTATAGGAGAGAGGATCCCATAGTCGCTAAGGTTGAGAGCTGGGTCATACGCTCGATCACGGAGAGGAATAAAGTGATCACAGCTTCATCGCAGGAACTGTTGGGATGTAAATGCCTACTACGAAGTGGCGATATTCGATATCCAGAAATACTCGGCCAGCTTCAGGATCCGCCGGGGGCGTAGGGCAGGCAGATCGCCAAAGGGTCCGAGGATAAGGAAGACCGCGCAACTCATTTCGTTTCCTCGGTGTCGCCTCCAGTAAGGCCCGGAGGCTCCCGACCTTCTCCCGCGTCCTCCAGCGAGGTCCGCAGAGAAACCTTTAAAAAATCCACCGCCGTTTCGATCCTGTGGAGATCCAGGTCCAGCTTTTCTAATACCTATTTTAGCTCCATCCTGGCATTTCTTAACTTGCAGGCCTCTAGCACTGTGTTGACATCTTCCTTGAGGACCGCTAATGCTTGGCCGTATGCCGCTTCTGCGTCAACGCCCCTGTTTGAGATCTGCCTCTGCGCAGTCCGTCGCCTCGGTTGCAGAGGTCGCCTTGAGTGTCACAGAGTGTTGTTCTCCGGCGTCAGAGATGCGCTTCTTGTCGGAGCAAAATCTTGTCGGGGACGTATCCGCTGGGCGTTTACTAATGCAGAGAGGCTCGGCGCACGAGTGGTCCATTTCTTTCAGGGATTCTGCACTGTCTACGCTGTCTGGCGGGACGGCCTGGCTCCTCGACGGGAACATTAAGGTCGCTCCTTATCTCCTCGCTTATAGGCAGCGGATGATCCGGGGGCGGCCTCGCATGGCTCGACGACGGGCGTACGGGCATTTTTGTTAGTTTTTCCTTGTTTGTGCAGATATCTCGGGAATTGCAGCCGATACTGTCGCGAGCGTGTTAGATTATGCAAGGCTCACTTAATCGCGTCAGAGGTCTGCACTGGGTGCGCTCGTCTTCCTCTGCACTGTCCGTCACACTGCGCGCGGAGACAAGACGGCTTCGTCTTCGTTTGCACACAGCGCTCGGCTAGCGCTAATGTGAGCTAAGCCTGCACTGCTAAGCATGACGAGACTAGGATGGCGGCGACCACGCAACCCTGTGTTACCCCGTGGCAGGCGCACATGTGCACGAGAACAAGGAACTTCTAAAAAGAAAACACACCACCAACTCTCATTTTCTGCACAGTGTACTCCTAATCACCAAGTCTATCTGTTTCACACAGAGAAACGAGCGAAGGAGGCTTCCGTACTACCATCCGACGGTATTTTTCGGGACCGATCTTACATGCGTCCGCATTGTTCGTCTGCTACAGGAGACTCCAGCCGGAGGTCTGCGAGTCCGACGTGCAACGGATTTCTTGGGTTCAATCACTAGTTAATTTCATCTTTATCTCTTCCGAATGCTAAGTCATGCCTAGGCTTGGGGGCTCATGGAGTAAAAAAAATAAATTTGCTGCCCGCCACCGCGTGATGCTTGATGACGCACACGACAGTCCGCGCTCGATCCTGTCGTTGTCGAAGTCATTTAAAAGAAAATCCCGAACAACTCGAGGCACTTGGCACGACACACCTTCTAGCAGCGAAAACTCTCTTTTATAGTACAGCCAGTTGCAATGGGGTCAATGGGCGAATCTACGGAGTCGAGCCTTTAAATCAGCAGACGCGGCTGCCAATTTAGTAGAGCTGTGTGCTCCTTCGCCCAATAAAAATGTCGCGAGAAATTTTGCCGATACCCGTGAATATCAAGGTTGGAATCTGCACAACAATCATACGCAAATTAATCACGAAAAACAATTATTTGAGACAAAAACAAAATAATATTTAATGGTACTCGTTAAAATGCAACTTTGAGAGTTTCATGATTCAAACCGAGACCATGGCAAAGACAATTTCGAAATGAGGTCTCTTTGTGTGAATAATAGTCGACCGTAGAAGGTTATTAAAGAGGCTAAATTAACGTAGAAACAACAAAAGCTAAACGAACTTTTTCAGGTGCAACATCGACCGTACATGTGCCTAAATTCAACATACATTTACTAGATGTTCTACGTTCTAACTAGTGACGATTTTACTTGGACCGAGCAAGTCACCAACGCTGTATTAGTTATGTCTTAAACCGTAGAGCAAATCTAAAGCAGCGGACGGAACTAGCTATAATAACTAGTAGGCAATCTCCTCGTGTGGCATCCCCCTATCCAACCGCAGGTAGACATGCGGGATGATAGTCAGGGATAGAGCTGATTGAAGGAGAACGGCAGAGACGCCTCTCCCACGGTTTCGATGTAATGCCAAAGTAATACCGAGCCTGGGGGGGGTGGGGAGGAATCCGGGTTTAGTGGGTTTGCGAGTCTCACACTAGTCACGCAGGCTGCTAGTGGCGCATGTGCATCATGCATTACCGAAACCTCCCAGAACAAAAAAAAAATCTCCTCGTGTTAAATAGCTTATCGGGAAACATCAGTCGTTTTTTATTGGAGCCGTACACTACCCGGCCCACACTTGTAATTGAGGAAAATCCTGCAGTGTCGACCGTGTGTGCGTTCCCCATTTCTCAATTAGTCATCTCAAAAAAAAAGTGATGACGCTATGGCTGCACTATTCTTTACCGGTAATAACAGATCCCTTACCCACTACATATAACACAAAAGAGCTCTCCACGTCTCAACCTAGTTATTTCTGGTCAAAACCCAGTAGATAATATTCAGTCAAGATTTCTACTACCGAGACATATTTATAATATCATATGCTTGTATAATCCAGCAGAGATGGCACTCCTAAGGAAAATAGGCGAAGCAATGTAGCGCGCTGATAACATTAATAACATTTTCATATTATAATATAACATATTGCTAAAGCAGAAGTGTGCAGTGACTTTCTCAGTGCATATATACATTAAACATTTATCTTTGAACGGGTGGGCTAAATCTGGTATTGAACCTATGTTTTGTACAACAATGGTGCAAAAATAACTTACCCGGTAAAAAAGTACTTTTCTACGGTGGTACGCACAAATATTGTCTTTTTACTATATGGGTGAAATTGCCCAAGCGTTGAGCCATCAGGGTTGAAATAAAGCATAATGGCGAAGTTTATAGTCATTAACTTGTCGTTTAGGCTGCCGTTTGACAAACTTGGTTCAAAGAAAAACGTTTCAACGTAGTCAAACTGAAGAGATCCACTCCTGAATTTCACATTCTTCTTTTCTTTCCTGACCCTGCATGCGTCCACAACAAAAGGATAGTCACCGTAATGTTAGCAAAATAAATCAGTTTAAGGGTTACATGGCGTTATCACCTTTTATTTCATCATTTTTTAAAGTTTTAAGCTTTAGACAAATAGGCTCTACAGTAGCATAAGGTTAAAGCAGTAATTGCTTGAGTTTTGTTGGGTTGTGCAATGAATTCAGAGCTTTTTAATTAAAAATGTAATTGAACAAAAATAATAGTTACATTAAAGAATGTGTAAATAATATATTCTCCCGTTGCTTTTTTGACCTCCTCCCACCTCTCGGCCAATTGTTAATTCCGTTCTGCCAGAAATTGCCCGGTCTGAGGTCAAAGATGTTGTTAAGCCAGTTTTTAAGATCCACTTCGTCGTCGAGGATAGCACCCCCATTCAAGCTCGTTAGGGTGCGGTTTTGAAGACTTGTGCAACACGAGGCCTGCCGTTGTCGTAAAGCAGTACAATTTGGCCTTGTCAATCGGGTATTTTCAGTCAGATAGCCGAGATTACGCGGTGCAGTTGGGCAATGTAGATCTCCTTATTGACCGTGGCGTTCTTCCTGAGCATTTCCCAATTCCCCATATCTTCCTAGTCCTACAAAACGCAGCTCATAGTCCTTTTTGGGTGGAGATCCTGTTTGATTGTCGGCTTCGACATATCTCCAGTAGCAATTTACTTTTCTTTGCTCCATATTGACTTTAGGCACCATTTCCTATCTACCGTGACGACTTGGTGCAGAATTGTTTATATCGACACCAATGCTTGTTGTAATAATAGACGTCTGCAGCACACGGCTTCTTTCACCTCAAATATTTTTCCAAATGACGCAACGACCTACTCAGGTTCTGATAGCCACGGTTAATTCCAGAGCATTTAGTACATTGGGTACCCGCCTTGACGACCAATCCACCCGGATCTGCGTTGGCCTGAGACTGGGAGCTGATTTGGTAGAGCCACACAGATGCACTTGTGGCGAGCCCGTCGGACGCCTGGCCAGACACGGCCTGTCTTGCGCTCACTCGGCGGGCCGGCGCCCACGTCACACCGCTCTGAATGACATTCTTGCAAGGTCGTTGCGAAAGGCCGGAATCCCTTGCGTCCTGGAACCGCCTGGTCTTTCTAGAGACGATGGCAAGCGGCCCGACGGCTTGACTTTGATACCTTTCTACAAGGGTCGTTCCCTGGTGTGGGATGCGACGGTGACCGACTCTCTGACCCCCTCCCTTGTCGGTCCCGGCGCTTCTCGCCCAGGAACTGCCGCTTCCCGCGCCGAGACATCAAAAACAAGAAAGTATGCGAACTTAGGCCGGGCGTACCACTTTTCACCCTTCGCATTCGAGACGCTGGGTGGCCCTGGGCCCCTCACAACCACGCTAATTTCCCAGGTTGGCGACGCTTTACAGCAGGCTACGCTGGACAAGAGGGCGGGCACTTTCTTCTGCCAACGGCTTTCCCTAGAGATTCAGAGAGGTAACGCGATTTCGGTGCTCGGAACTATGAAAGACTGGATGGACCCGCGTTTTCGCGTCAGGGGTCGGGCAAGACTCCCACTCGGACACGAGTGATAGATGAGGAGTGAGCCATCGGTGCCGTGGATTTAAACATTCACATGTATATATTAAATTCCTAAATAAATGTATTTAGTACATGGTGGACATAAGAAGGGCTAACGGTGACATCTGTGTTATGTGCGACCCTGGGGCGGCAGACGGTTTGTCCAAATAGAAAGAGCATTCCGGTCGAAGTTTTGGGGTTACACACTGTTCTGCGCTGCGAGTCGCTTTTGGGAGCAAGATTCAACGGGCTTGGCAATTGACATGACAGAAATATACTATAGCTGGCTAGTGTGCGAATAAACTAAATACATTTGCATGATCCATTTAACCGCCCGCCAAGCAAACGACTCAAAACAAACACTTGAGGAACTCGAAAGAGGCCACGGCAATTTGGAGCGATATATCACTGGCACCCTAGGTTATTGAAGCGCTCATCTAAAACGTGTCTTTGCCAAACCACAATTTATTAGTTGACGTACAGCAGATATGTTGCCCAGCTTAATAAGCGAGTAAATACTACAGACATCAGCTGACACGCGTTGAAGAACCTGAACAGCAGGCGTTTCAGAAGCGTGTCCTGAACGCCTTCCACTAACATTCTTTGTATAGTCACACGGGACACCCTTGCAGGAGAACAAGGTACGGGTACATATGTGAGTTTGCCAACGAGTATTCAACTGATCATTCAAAATAATTGACGTTGATGATGTCCACACCAATGAAGGGGGATCAACATCCCCTTTAAGGCAAATCACATAATGCAGGGTCTGGCCGACGAATTATATCACCAACTTTAACTTGAAGATGACAGTCGCCCAAAAATGTCTTTGTCCAGTGCACTGTACAGATGTGGATATCTAGACATTTAAATGAACGAAAGCCTCTATTATTAAGCCAATGCGCTTGATGGCGCCTACGTTGCGATATCTTCAATTTTCTAATTACCTTGAATTTTTAGCACTCAGAACCGCGTGGCTTTAGTAAAAGTGATTAATCAACAATCACTCCTATAGATCACCGATAACCTAACGAACAGGTCATTCTGTATGAATGTAATTGCCTCGGGCCTATTATATTTTGTAAGTTCATTTTAGTTTCTCAGATTATAATTCCTCATGGCGTCACTCACAAATTACACGCTGAAAATTGAAAAATATGTACTAGGTCAAATATGCCTCAGGTTCAGAAAATAATACAACACATGTTAAACCATATTGTCCAATAGTGCGATGAAAACGATAGGCTTATTTTATTGTCGAAATGCGTTGGCTAAAGAATGGGCATAAATATATAATAGATAGAAAAATGATTCTTATTCAGAAAGGAATGCTGAGCTATACAGTGTTAAACTTAACTTTGCTGGGTTTTCTTTAACAAAGATTCACAATTAAGAAAAATAACAAAAACTCTAAGCGAACAGGGCTTGATTCTATGCATACGTTTAGTCCATAGTCTACCTAGTTCCTCTATAGTCTCATCGTTTTTGGAACATTCAGTCAGATCTGCAATTTAAACAAAAAATAGAGAATTTTATCTGAACGGGGTTCAGTCCTACGCATGGTACTCCTAGAACTTTGCAACAGCGGTCAAAATGACCACTACCACACAACTAAGAAATTCATCAAACGTGATAGAAAAAAAGAAAAAAAAATATATATATATAGTGTACCTGCCTGAAACTGACCTGAAAACGTACGGGCCAAGCTCGCGTACAACGGCTGGTTTTCCCTTTCGTAGATCATCATAATTAGTTAAATTAAATGCGTAGAGAGTCCAGAATCGATATAAAGGGCTGAGAAATATCGTCGCTACTGTAGAAGTCTCCAGCAGAGGCCCAGGACGTTCCTGGGATATAGTTTTCATTGTCCAAATAAGTAGACCAACATCTACCAGTATTAAAACAACAACCGCCGCTGCAACACAAATATATGCACAGCAAACATTCATTTCACGGATCTACTAACGAACTTTCTGAGGCACTAAACCTAATGGATTAAAAATAAAAACAAAATCATTAAACGCGAGCTAGCAGCAACTATGAAATTCGCGACTTACCGGTGTAATAATATAGACTTCATCAGATCTGCATTGCGTCGGCAAGACCTTTGGTCTATTTTGTATTTTTGTTTTAAAGGGTACAGTGCGTGGGTAGCCTTATTTTTTTTCTTAAAGGGACTAACGGGGGTAATGCGGTTTGCAACGCCGCGGCAGGAAAGCACAACTGCGAATGTGGGTTGTTCAAGCACAAGCTCTCACGTACTGAGGCAATTTAGTATTGAAGTTGTCCAAAAATTCTCCTTAGTGTGTTGTTGTAACATAAAATGTGACACTGGGTTACTTACCAAACATTTTGCATGGCTTCATCACTGGAACTACAAGCGCGGCGGTTGACGACAACAAGTTGGAACCACACAAACGACTACAAACCGTTTAAATATTTGCGTTCTGTTAAATATCGTTGTTACAAACAAAATACTGCTATTGCGTCAAAGCAACATTTTACGCTCACGCCTTTGATTAGCCAGTTCAAACGCAAGAACCCAACAACAATAAGCCTATGATATCGATTATAGGACGGCTAAGCTTCCCGCAATATGTTTTTGGTATTCCTAAGGTGAAAAATAATTCTCTGCGCGTATAAAATTCGTGATCTGCTCGTCACAGCCGATCGATAACGAAGCGCTCAACTTTTGGAATTGTAAAATCCTGTATTTCTTTGTCTTTTGTATGAATATATATATATATATATATATATATATATATATATATATATATATATATATATATATATATATATATATATATATAATAGCACGCATTCTAACCGAAATGATATGAGGGATGGTCTAAAATTAAAAACAACCTTTTTAGAATAATTATTGATCTACACATATCATGGACATAACACTACACTGAAGTACACTATACCACGTATCATGAAACTTACGCCAATGACTAAACATTGTCATCAGTACTGTCAACTATGGAATCAAACAATTTTAGTCGCAAACATTTAGAGCAATGAGAACTGGGTCTACGGGTAGCGTAGAGTGCCCTCCGCACTTCAATCGCAAATATCACCACAAAAAATACAAACAAAAGCGCGTTTTCTCATGGTCAGCCTATCCATAGACTCTTCCCCGAAAGGCCCGAGAAGTGCGCATGGTGTGGCATCTACTTGCCATATATTTGATCGTTAATAGCCTAAAAAATCTTTGTTGTTTTTTGCCACTGAGGCAGAGACTTCTGCATTCATTTGCAGACGCTAGACTGTGTTCAGCTTGTTTCAGCTTGCGAGCCGTTCGGCCTCGGGGTACGCCAGTCTACAAATCATGTGGGAGTTTGCGGGTCAATACATATTCAGAGACCGTAGTGGTGGAGAACGTTGATGAGCGCAGATGTTACTGGAGACGATACATCAAAGGACGCTTACCTAATTGATTGCTGGGAAGCTTTCTGTAAGGTCTTTGGCCGTATTTGTGGTACTGATTAAACTGTTACTTCTGCACATTGCCACGATTATAAACTGACGCGTGTCTTTGACAACAGTATCATCCAATACTATTATTTGTTAATACCAGTCTAATGTTTTTGATATGTCCGTCCAGCTATACAGAAATGCCACTCGTTGGCCTTCCGACTTAGTGGCTGGGCAGTGGTAGGCATAAAATTCCTAAACAAAGTGGTTTGTACCAAATGTTTCCGCCAACACTATTACATACAGATCGTAAAAACTGCCATTAGATATAAAATCCATTACCGAACTTACGCCTCTGATGTTTCACTGTGTGACTAATACTGGTTATTACTGGCGGGACGCGGTTGCGTTTAGTCTGAAATGCTCGTAGTGCTGCTGCAATAGTTTCCCGAAGTTATATGCTGGACTCTCAAAGGAGCATCTCCCACGTTGGTCCTGGCGGTTTTCGGTAATTCTACAGCCTGACTAGAGTTGCCTTCTATATGCCAAGTTTCTTATTGGCTTTGTTCGCTTTCTGTCTAGCGCCTACTAATTGTGATATTTTGAGGTTGGCTGGACGCGCTTGTACACCCTGCTACATTTAATGCATGGTGACAGGCATGTACTTATTTAAACCGAGCATTTGTAGGCACTTCAGTTTGTCATTTGCCTCTCTACACTATCTGCAAGCACTAACAGCACAGACAACATTGCAGTAGAAATGTCTTGGCTTAGCCACACTGCAAATAAGTTAACAGCAGAGATACATGTTTCACTTTTAGAGTTAAAACAGTCTCTTTGTTCAGGGTTCAACTAGTAGACGAATTTGGTTTGCTCCTCCAGGAGGCCGCACGCATATCATTCAAGATACCCGGCCTCGATTTTTCGTGAAAAGAGACGACGTCTACCTTCCGTTTCTTGGCAGTACTTTTCTTACTGTCTGCCGAAGCTGCTTGGCAGAAGAGTTTCTCCGAGCAAAAGTATTTGTTGTCTCAGGTGATAGTGTTGCTTGAGTCCATAAACTCTTGTGGCGTCTTGGGCTGCTTCTCTAGACACTCTACCAGCTGTTCTAAAATAGCCATACGGATGTAAGGGCCTTACTGGGTTGCTTAGAGGAAAACACGAACATTGACTACTACGGCTGTAGCGTTTATTTCGTCCGACTTATCTGCTACGTTGGTACAGCGCCGTATCTCCGGCCTGTCTTACTACACTCCGATCCTTCCTCGACCGTGTCTCAATAACGTCTCTGCTCACTGCGATCCTTTGTCGACCGCGTCTCAACAACGCCTCTGCTCACTAACTGTAATGTCGTCAGTTCTACCGGCGCAAATTTAGGTAGGCACAGGTCGGCAGATCATCGACCTCCCGTCGTTGCTGTTATCGTAGCACTTTCTGCGCAAAGTGCGCCGCTACCAGTAACTATCGCTAAGCTAACAAAAACAATGCTACTCTACAGTCTTACGTTCGGCCATTCTGCTACAGTCGCTGCCCTCAGCGACAGCAACCTATCATCAAGCGTACACATTCATTTATTCATGCAAGGGTTCAATCTCTCTCTCTCTCTCTCTCTCTCTCTTTGTTGGTATGTTGCGAAATAACGAAAATGCCTATAAACATGATTTTTTCCGACACTGGACAACCGTTTCTCCTAAGATAATTTTTAGCTATTCACATAACGTTCCGGCTTCCTGCAAGTTCGCTGCAGGTTCAGTCTCGACATGTTTTCGAAGTCGCTTGTCCACTTCTCTGCCGCGCTTGCATTCGGCTTTATCTCGCTCAAATTGGCCTTTCGGCGAGGCCGCTTTGGTCTCGGCCACGACAGCGTTTTGCTGGTGGGACTCGGCGAGCACGCGAAACATCTCGTTCTGAAGGCGCGACTTGTACTCGTCAGTGGTTCTCTTGAAACGACTGCGTAGTTTGCCGACCTGTGTCTCATACCTTGACTTCAACTCCTCAATGATCTCATGGTGTTGAGATCGGGTCTCCTGTGCTTGATCCTCATAGAAAAGTCGCATTTTGTCGATAACCTTATTGAGCTGTTTAGCAGTCTGCTGCGCCGTCTAAACACGGTTGCGCTTTCTCTGTGCTTCTGTTTTGGCAGTGGTTATCTCTGTGTTCAGCTGTAGCAATTGCGCCTTCAAATGATCGACCTCACACGGCGACCCTGTCTCATCTTTCACCACAACAGCGCATGATCCACTGCCGGTAGCCTGTACTCGGACGAAGTTAACACTACGAGGCCGCAACGTCACTTCATGTTGTCGGCCGCTGTCCACTTGACTCACATCGGCGGTAGTACAACTTTTCGCATAGTGGTTGTGTTGGTTGCACCGGAAACAGCGTACCAGAACATCTTGATCTGCTCTGCCACTCTCATAACCAGCGATTACGCTCTGGCCACCACTCAGTGGGCCATGTCGCTGTTGTTGTCGTTCTTGCTGAGACTCCTGCTGCTGTACGCCACCCCCGGCGATTTTCACGTACGTTTCGATATTAAACTGCCTCGGCGCTCTCATCTGTTGCTGTTGTTGTACCAACATCGGGCACCTGTCTCTGCGGTGTCCTGCCTGCCGGCATTGATAACAGACTGGTACCTCCACCTGCGGCACTGCCCCCTCTAGGCGTGCCGCCAACAATCACAGACCGACGCCGGGTCTGCAATTCTATCGCGGCTTCTATGTCACGAATCAATGCGGACACGCTGCTATGTTGACGGGCAGCAATACCCTGTGTCACAACGTCGAACTCAGGGCGGCCACTCCGGCCAACACCCTAGCCTTGATTTCACCGGCCGATAATGATAATTTTAACGCCAGTGCTTTAACTCTGCGTGCGAAGCAACCCAACGACTCCTGTCGTTGTTGCGTATACGAGGCCAGTTGGTCTACCAGGCGGTTTCTATCCAACTCACGAGTAAACGCGCCTAGAAACGCCTCCTTCCATGCTTCGAAAGACTCGCAGCCATGTCCATGTGTTGAGTGCCAAGTATGTGCTTCACGACTGCCATCGCCTTCATCGAACTCATCATTTCGGCCAGCATCTCTATAGTTACCGGCGTCTCGCTGGCGTTTGTCGCCATTTTTGTGCCGGCACCGGTCTCGCCCGGTAACCCTAACCTCTTGCTGCCGCCGCAGCTCTGCATGCGCGCTCGCCTCTTCCGCGACACGCGACGACTAATCCACGGACACCCTGTCGATCTTCACTTGCGTCGACTCAATCTCACTGCAGCAGTGATAACCTAAGCAGCGACTGCAGCACCACACTCAGTCCTGCTTAGCACTATTCCACCGCGCGTCGCACGCGCATTTGCACTACCTCGCTGCTCTTAGCCGTGATTCCGACGCCCTTGCTGTGTTTCTCGGTCAACCGGTTCGTGTTATCCCCTCGAAAACCCCACTTCTGAACTGTAAGGGCCTTACTAACTTGCTGGGAGGAAAACACGAATATTGACTACCACGGCTGTAGCTTTCTCTGCTACGTTGGTACAGCGCGTATATATATATATATATATATATATATAAGTAAAGGTGGATGCAATATCCACCTTTACTTTGTCTATGTAGAGCTGACGGCAGAGAAGAAACCTGCAGGTATTTCAAAGCTGCGGCTACGCACTATCTATTTTACTTAAATTAGTAGGCGCTGCAGGATGTACCGGCGGCTGTGAAGAATTATTCTAATTCGCCATGACAAAAGCAGATTACGGATAATCGAAATAAAGAGGAGCGCAGTAAAACACTTTTAGTAGACACTCTGCAGTGCATCAGACTCTCCTCACTGAAGCTTCGTCTTCAGTTCGATCATCGCCGCAATTCCACTCCTGATAAAGAGGATAACGGCCAGCCAACCCACCAGAACAACCCGCGCCTCTGTCAATCGCAGTTCACACGGGCCATAGTTTTCTCGTCGTTTGCTGTTTTTTTAATGTACCTAACAGGCTTTTCAAACAGATTGAAAGTCCAGTTCCAAATGTTTTGGAATGTGCGACTTTGACGACTTGTGCTACATGATGCCTGGTGTTGTCGTGAAGCAGTATGATTTGACCTTGTCGATCGGGTCTTCTCAGTTGAATAGCCAACGTTACGCGGTGCATTGGGCAATGTAGAGCTCCTTGTTGTTTTCTTTGGGTGGAGATCCTGCTTGATTGTCGGCTTCGACGTATCTCCTGGAGGCACCCACTCCCTTCTTTGCTCCATATTGACATATAGGCACCATTTCTTATCTTTCGTGACGACTCGCTTATGTACATGTATCAAAATTACGAATGTTTCATTATATAACATCATTGTTCTTGCTTAAGTGTTGCTGACCACTTAAGATCATCTTGGCGTTGCCTCTCTGAAGCTCCAATGACACCCTCTGTCGGGGGAACGCGGTCGATCTTGGCTTTGCTGTGTCCTCAAAGAGCTTTTTCCCAAGCTCTTTCGTCAGTTTGAGTGCATCCTTGCCTCAAACGCCAGATGACTCGAGACTAAATGCCATTACCACATGGTTCTCAAGAAGATGCGCGTAAAAACGCCGTTTGTGCATCTCCCGTTGGTGAATGATGTGGCCGACGCCCGCGCTGGCTAGTGCACGATATCCGAAAGCGTACATGTCAGAGACAATGACGTCCCAAGCCAGCGGCCGATTCAGTCCCGCCTGCCCAGTCCCGGCTGGTAGGACCATACGGTCCACGTCTGTCGTCCCTCTGCAATCCAGCAGGTTCCAGCGTGACGCGGTAGCCGGCTTGCCTAAAGGCGCGCCCGAGGGCGTCATTGATGGCATCGTGGCGGCCCTGCGTATGCCCCGCCAGCTTAGTGCAGCTACCCCGGTGCAGGCCGCGCTCATCCACCCACTGTTCCACCGCATGGACATTCCTTATTCGCAAACATGGCAATGCCAAGTGTAAGACCACTAGCGGCACAGAACTAGTCGTCGGCCAGCTTACTGTCTACGAGCTCGGAGGGAAATACGTCGAGCCACGCTCCAGCGGCGTCGGATGAGACCGCCTTTAGTCTTATATTGTCTACATCTAACTCGCAGGCCGACAAAATAGTTAAATGGGTAGCCTGAGTGGTGATTTGGTCGCACCCCTTCTGTCTAGTAACCCGTTTCTGAGAAGAACGACCAGACTGACGCGCGTCCCAAAGCCGAACGACGTCTTGTTGGTGGCTGATGGATCCGCCGGCAGTAATGGCCACTGCGGAGGCGCAGCTATTTGACGAGGCCAGGAAAGCGGGCAAAGCAAATTCCGTGGCCGAACGAAAGCCCATGTCATCCAGCGGGACCGGTAGGCTTGCCTGCGTCCATGCCATTATCCTCGAGCGTCAGGTCAAGGATGTTTTCCAAGGCTTTCCTCACCTGGTCGCCGAGATCCAAAGTTTCAGATGGCAGAAGGAAGGCAGGGGAAGTCTGTACTACGTACAAGGCCTTTTGCACTCCCATTGCGTGCCGGAGCAGAAAGTAGGCTTGGTGTCTCCCGAGATGGCCCAGCCGCTGGTAAAGCCGGGAGAGTTATTTTCCCTTCTCGGCCAGTACCGGGCCAATCATGTCAGGGAACACCGCCGTACCTAGCAGGGCTAGTTCACACCGGTCCTTTACAAGGATGCCCGGGAGCTTGCTGTTCAATCCGCGATTACCTGGTGTCTTTCATCGTCTTCAAAACCGTGAAGAAAAAGCTCGCGTTTAGAGGGGTTAAGCTGCAGCCCGCTCCATTGCTCAAATGCTCTAAGAGCCTTGAGGTTTCTGAGTAACACCGACGTCTTTTTGTCTAATCTACGTAGAGTGCAGCCAAGGCTATGGGCCGGTATCCCCCAGTTTTCTTTTTCAGGGCGATGAGCCACCCGCCATATATGACGCTTTTCACAGCCTCGGGAACTTGCCCGTTACGTATGATGTCGCATACCTTGGCAAGTGTTTCCAGCACAACGTTGTGGTCTCCGTTGGCAGCAAGAAGGCATTTTAGATGGCCGGGCGTAAGGCCGTCGAGTCCTCCTGCCGCACCAGATGGAAAGGTGTGAAGTGCCTTGGCGACATCCTCGCTCGAGCACGACGCTACCGCTGACAAGCCGATAGGGGACGGTGGAAATGCGTCCCCTACAGGAGCAGGAGGGTGCTTTGCCATCATCTCACTAATTGACTCCTCCGTTACGGATGCAATCGTGTCGTCGGAAGACAATATTCTAATCATCATCTTCTCATTTATTGACCAAAAAGGTATATTACACGTCATATGATTTAAAAACAATGGTTAATTAGTTACTTTCCCTTGCCAACCGTCGTAGGCTATCGAAGCTCTGGCACTCCTCGAAATTTTATCGGGGGCAATGCTGAAATTAATATCTACATATACAGGTTGCTTGCGGCTCATGAAAGTCTCTTCGGGAACAAAGCTGGTGATGGAGGCCGTGCACAGCGTATCGAGTGATGACATGTCGAAGGTCCTGCAGGGGTTCCTTCCAAGCAGAGGATGTCATGGCTCGAGTTCGGTAGAAATCCGTGGGAATGTCGCGCATCTTCTCTGCGAAGGTAGTCCTGAACGATTGAAGAGCAGGTGTGGGCCGGAGCTGGAAGCGTGGCACGAGGTCCTCTAGATATTGTCCTGTCCCGGCCAACGCGTACACCAGTCGGTTCTGAGCGTTCCGTGGTAAGCCCAAGACTCTCTTCAAGAACGTTGCTTTGACCTTGTCCAGTTGGTCCAGCTGATGTGCCAACAGGTGCTCCCAGATGACACCGATTCCGTAGGAGGCAACCGAAGGTACCTTGAGGTGGAAGAGTGTGTGGCTCGCCGATTGTCGCCATGGCCACGACGCTCTTTGACACGCGCTCGGTGATGTGCTGGCTAAAGCACACACCCATGCTGGAGAAGACCACCCCCAGGTAGCAGAAGTTGCTCACATACTCAATGAGCGAGTTGCGTAGTCGAAGACGATCGTGAGAGGCGAGGGCGCCTCCTGCCCTGAACTTGACAGCCTTGGTCTTCGACGCGTTCACACACATGCCGTTGTTGTCACAGTACTTCTCCAGTACCTTGATGGAAGCCTGGAGGTCCCGCCTGATGCGACTAAACATGACGATGTCGTCCGCATATAGAAGAATGCCCACCATGGGACACAGCTCCTTGACAAGGGCGGGCAGGTCGCTTAGGAGAACAGCAAAGAGCATGGGACTCAGGTTGTCCCCCTGGGGGTACCCCGTGGTCTGGAAGAACGGCGGATGCTCACAGACTTCATCATCCAGAGCGATAGAGTTGGGTTGGAGAATCGATGCCAGGAGGGTGAGCAGTGGTCGGCCGATGCCGAAGCGGGCGAGTTTCTCCAACACGGTGTCCCTAGGTGTCACGTCAAACGCGGACTTTAGGTCCACGAAGACGGCGTGCAGTGGCCGCCGCTTTTTCTGCAACGATGAAGTTATCTCATCCAGAAGTTCGCCGTATGCTGTCGATGTTGACTTGTACCACCTGAAGCCGTGTTGTTCTTGCGGGAGCGCCCCTCTGACTTCCAGGTACGTGGACAGTCGCCTGTACAGCAGAGACGACAACAGCTTGTACACACAGCTTTTCTTTGCAATCCCTCTCCATGATGACTCAAGAAGAAGGTCGCCTTTACCCTTGGGGATCACCTTCAAAATGCACTCCCTCCATGTTTCAGGACTGCGTCCTTGGAATAGGCATTTGTTGACGAGGGTTGCCCAGAGGGGGATCAGCGAGGTGGCCACCTTTAGGTGCTCGTTTCTCACGCGGTCAGCGCCAAACGTTTTGTTGTTCTTGAGATGCTGAATGGCGCTGGAGACCTCGTCCTCAGAGAACGATGACTCAAGAGACCGCGCAAACTTTTGTTCCCTAGGCGGTTGCGGGAAGAGTTGTAGCGGGGATGGAGTCCGGGATGGTAAAAGCTCTCGTGAACATACGCTCGAAGTAGGATCGAAGTTTCACGGGCGCGATGGGACAGCTCGTGAACTTGAACGGCCCCTTCAGATAGGAATACGGAGTCTCCTGTGCCTGTAGGACCAGTCGTTGCTCCTGTAGTTCGGCAAAGGCCATCTGCAGCAGGAGACGGTAGTCTCGCCGGAACGCGCTATAGGCGTTTTTCATCACGTTGCATGCTCTAGACGCCATCAGAAGCTGCATTAGGTAATGCCTTGCTTGATAGCAGTCTCTGTCAAACCAGGGCGGTGATTTGCGCGAACAGACTCCATGGGGAAGAGCTGCATCGATAATGAGGCTGGTAAGAACGGAGGAGAGGGCGTCCACATCGAGGTCCACCAGAACTGCCGGATCGAACCGCAAACGTTTTTCCCGGAGTAGCCCAATGTTGATGGCCTTAGACACGCCCTGTCTCCTAGCGCCTAGAGCGTCGGAATTGACAGCCAGAGCGACCGCCACGGGGATGTGTTTCCTGAGTCCTATCATAGCCGAGCCCGTTGGCCAACCTCTGAAGACGATATCAGAGCTGGCACCCCTGAATGCGAAGATATCAATGGTGGAGCTGCCTGGTCGCCGTAGGTTATCTTGGGGGCCTCGGGAGTCGGAGTAGTAGGTGGGAAGGGTTTAATCTGAGCAAATCCAGACCCCATACTCTTGGAGTGCCTCCAACACTGCCTCCGTACGAGAAGAGAGTGAAGGCTCGTCAAGCCTGCAGTTGAGGTTGCCGGCGAGGAGCACCGGGCGGTCGTCGGGGACGCAGGCTAACCCTCGGCTGATCTTGTCCAGCAGATCCAGCGTGGTGTCGCCGCCACCACTGCTGTACATTCCCACGAAGGCGAAGTCGGGAGTGGAAAGTACCAAAGTTTTGCCTTTTGCTAGTACAATTTCTGACTTACTAAGTCTGGGGCCGATCAGGAGTGAAACTCCTCCTATTCGCCGACCACGGGAGGGCTTTGCTGCGAAACAGTGATGAGCATAGAAACCTTCAACATTGAAACGTTTCGTGACGAGTTTCAGTAAGAAGGATCAAGTCGAACGCAGCCAGATCAGCTGCGGGAATGCAGCTCATCACTGAAGCAAGACCCTCGCAATTCCACTGACAACAGTTTAGTGGGGGCGACAGGGGCCGCTCCCGAAGCGACGTCCCGTTCTCCCTCTGGCATTGAAGCCCTGTTTCTGGCGCTCGCCGAGGCTCTAGTCTCCCGCGGGTTGGCGTTGGTGCTGCGCCTTGATCTCCTCGAACTCTTTCAGCGCCTGGGCCATTAAATGACACAGTCGCGGAAGTTCCGGAGGGACTTAAGAGGCCGTGTCCATCTCGCCGGGCTTCTCTCCCTTCTTGTCCTTCTTCGGTGCGCCCTTCACAGCCTGTGGTGGCGTCTTCTTGAGAAGGCGTTTCCCCAAAAAAGTGGCCATGTTGCGAGCTGCCACGTTTGCCACGGTGGCAGTCAGCTCGTCGTCGTACACCGTCGCCGCTCTGATCAGCATGGGTTGCTGGATCCTGGTCAGCGGCTAGAAGGTCACCGGCCCTGACTCAGCCAGGATTTAAAGCGCGTTGTTGGCCGCTTTGCACTCCGGGTGGAGCAGCGGGATGGAGTACACGGTCAGCTGGCATCCTGGGGAGGTCGCCGACAGCCAGGAGACAAAGTCCGCGGTCCCGGAGAGAAGCTCATCCTTCTCGAGCTGCAGGCAGTCTCCTGGTCCAGGGTGGAAGAAGAGCCCGTAGTGCGTGCCGGGGTCCTCCTCTATCTTCTTCCTCGCCTCCTCCAGCATTTGCAGGCCAGTTTTGCCCTGCAGGTTCAAGACAGTGATCCGGCTGTGTTTGGATAGCTGTCCGCGAAGGTGTACCCAGATATTTTTGACAGACCCGTCATTAAAGAGAAGGACTTTCTTCTTAGCACGCTGGGCGGCCTGCGTCATGCCCGCCGAGACAGAAGAGGAAGCTCGGGTATCCATGGAGGCGTCCACCGGGACGACCGGCGTCCTCTGAAGGGCCACTATCTCCTTCCGCAGATCGACAACCTCTCTCTCCAGGAGCCGGCTCCTTTGGAGGACAAGGGACAAGATGTCCGCAAGAGGGTTACCATCCAGAGCATCTAGGAGGCTGTGGATTCAAGGGAGTGCGGCCTCTCCCACGGCGGGTTTGCCAACTCGGCAGAGTCTGCATCTGTAGGCCCGGGGGTTGCCTTGGGCGAATGCTTGACCCGAGGGCGACAGGCACAATGCGTGGAAGCTATATGTGCATCCCACGCATTGCAACCCGGAGTCGGCAATCGCCAAGCAGCATTTTAAGCAGGTCACTGGAACGGGAGGGGAGTTGTCCATGGTTCGCGACGGGCTAACCAGAACGGATGACCGATGGGGACGCGCTTGAACGTCTCCCTCTTCGGTGAGTCCGGTAGACTTAAATATGCGTTTTGACGCAATTTTGAGTTTTGAACCGGCACTCCACGCGCTCCAGCCCCCACTCCGTTCGACCGCCGCACCCTCCTAGGGCGTAACCAGCCACCGGGAGGTCTTTAACGCCGGGTCAGCTGTGCTTGGTAGATCGCGCGAAAGTAGATCACCAGAGGTTAGTACTAATAGTCTTCTGGTTCTACGAGTACCTCTGTGGGGATCTGTGAAGGTGATGTGTCGTGAGCGCATCCGTCGGGATAGATCATATCTATATATATAATATAAAATCCATGGAAAGCTTATGAGCAGGAATCTGAGCGCGGGCTTTATCCGTCATAACACGTTTGTCTTGACCTTCGGCTTCTACGCGATTGAAATCTGCACCTCCGAAAAGGGCCACCTTTTTCTTGACCACGCTGGCCAGACTATGGCCTCGTTGAGTTTATTTGTGGACATGCAGGACTTTTGGAGCGAGGGTGAGCAGCGCGGTCCAGCTCGTTTCATCATTATTTTCTACGACATCTTTTAGCAGACGGTGGAAGAGCCTGCGCAGAAAGATTCTGGCTCTCTTTGGAATCCTGCGCAGCACCTTGCGTGTCATCTTGACGTTGGCTAGTAACCGGTGAAGAGAAGAGGGAGAAGAGGGTGGCAGGTGTTGGCTAGGTGGCGGCCCTCCAATCGCTGGCGGTTGGCTGGCGGGGTGAGAAAAAGGTTCTATTAGCGGAGCACGAAGAGAAGACAGCGGTTGTGAGATGCTGCTAGTAGTGGCAGCGATATCAGTGCTTTGTCATTCTCCCGACTGCGGCGGCAAACAGACTAGTCGACAGGAAGCACCTGCAGATCGGTAACACCACGTGCCGGGCAGAGGATTGGTTTAGCGTACCAACATGCTTTAACTGCCAGAAGCAAGGCCACATGGCTAAAGACTGTCAGGAGGAGAAAGCGCAAGGCCGACGCTGTTACCGGTGCGGCGACGTCGGGCATCTCCTTAGTGCGTGCACTAGCGAAACCGGGCATTGCTATATCTGCAAAGTCGACGGGCACTCGGCTTCGTCAAGCAAATGCCCAGTGCTGGCAAAAAAACTTGAGGAGCTGAAAGAGGCTGCTCGTTAGAGTAACCTCGAGAAGTTCGAGGGTGAAAGGAAGCGGAGAGAAGCATCCGAGCAGGAGGTTAGGGTGCGCCAGGAAGCGGCCGAAAAGAAGCAACAGCGCAAAGAAGCTAAACAATTGACTACGAACAGCGAGGGTTACAGCAGGAGAGGGCGTGCTGCCATCAGCGCCGCTGTCGCTGGTGCCGCAGCCAAGGGATGGGAAGTCAATGGTACTTCTAATGATTAGAATACTTCAGGTGAACCTCAACCGGTGCAGAGCTGCGCACGACCTGCTTGAGGAGACGGTCCGGGAGAGGGGCATAGAATTATGCCTCCTTTCGGAGCCGAACAAGAAGCGAATGAGAAAGAAGAACTCTATAAATACCGATAAACGCATCGATGTGGCAACCTGGTGGACAGGAGAGGACAACGCCAAATGGGCAGTACGGGCTCGAGTGGCGAAAGTGGCTTTGCATGGGTGGAATTAGACGGGGTGGGGATGTCTACTCGTGCTATTTTTCACCTAATAGGGAGATACAGGAGTTTCAGGTTTTCCTGGGTCAACTAGGCCGTAGCTTTGGCACGCACGAGGGAAAACCATTGATTGTTACCGGGGACTTCAACTCGGCCAGTACTGCATGGGGTAGTGGTAACACTTCGAAAAGAGGACAAATCTTACTGGAATGGATGGCAGAGCAGGGGCTGATGGCTGTCAACGACGGGGATATTCCGACGTTCTCACGGGCAGGGAGGGAATCCCACGTAGATCTCACGCTTGCCAACGAACGGGCATTCACGGCGATAACCGGGTGGAGGGTCGATACGGTTCATAACCACAGCGACCACCGCTACATCTGCTTCGAGGTACGAGCCCCAACCGCGACGCTTCCAGCATCACCTACCCGGGGCAGACGGTGGCAAATGAGACAGCTAGAAAAGGAAGCGCTAGTAAAGGAGATCGGCGCGAGGTGTCGGACAATGGGAGTGGGAACGGTGGACGAATATCGACTCATTGAAACACTCATTGCCGCATATACAAAGGCTGGCCCGCCCCACCCGAAAGGCGAAAATGCCCGACGG
This sequence comes from Dermanyssus gallinae, assembly GCA_003439945.1. Classification (NCBI taxonomy): domain Eukaryota; kingdom Metazoa; phylum Arthropoda; class Arachnida; order Mesostigmata; family Dermanyssidae; genus Dermanyssus; species Dermanyssus gallinae. The sequence goes on from QVRM01000513.1 coordinate 28,925, forward strand.
CACCGGTCCGTTTACTGGTGGAGCAAAGAGATCGGGGAAGCGAAAAAGCGATGCACAAAGCTTAGCAGGGCGTATACTAGGCAACGCAGCTAGCTGAGTGGAAGTTTGAACCGAGGGGAGAGGGGGCTAGACGTTGACGAGCAATCGGCCACACTCATGGAAAGTTACAGAGCTGCCCGTGAGGACCTTCAAGGCCTCATCTGGAAGAGTAAAGTACAGGCGTGGAAACAGCTGGCAGAGGACGTAGAGAGAGACGTGTGGGGCAGGCTTCGGGCGCCTTCTCCGAGACTCCCGCCGGATGTTCTAAAGGATCAGGTTCATAGCTTGTTCCCGGTTCACCCGTGGAGAGGCGACGGGTAGGAGCCTCTGGTTGCTGAAGAAGACATTCCCGAGGTGACGTTGAAGGAAGTCGAGCGAGCATGGCACCGATTGACACCCGGTAAAGCACCCGGCCCGAATGGAGAACCTCCTGGAGCGGCAAAGCTACTGGTGCAGCGATGGCCGAAGCTGTTTCAAGCACTGGTGATGCGTCTTTTAAGAGAAGGGCGATTTCCGCAGCTGTGGAAAAACGCCAACCTAGTCCTAATCCCCAAACCAACGGGAGAGAACAATGCTTTAGCAAATAGTTCTGCTTACCGGCCTATATGTCTTCTTGACACAATGGGCAAGATCTTAGAGAATGTTATCGTTCGGGCGACCGAACAGTTAACGAGGACCCCGAAAACAAGGGACTTCGTTGTGCTCGTCCTCCTGGACGTCAAGAATGCCTTCAACTCGATGAGCTGGGAGCTGGCCATGGACGCAGTGAGGCGCAAGGGCATTTCGCCATACATTCGCCGGATAATTTCGTCCTACCTATCGGAAAGAAGGCTGTCGGCCGGCGGTCAGGAGTATGAGAACTCTGCGGGGGTTCCTCAGGGGTCGGTCTTAGGACCGATTCTGTGGAACCTAGCCTATGACGGGGTCCTCGAGCTGCCGTACCTACCGGCGGGTGTTGAGATGGTGGCCTATGCCGATGACTTGGCGCTGGTTATCACGGCACGGGAAACTGGGGCTCTGGAGTATGCCGCTAATGAAGCCTTGGGGCAGGTGGCAGAGTGGATGGAAGACCATTCTCTAAGACTGGCCCCGCACAAGTCGGAAGCAATGTACCTTACAGACAGGAAGAAAACCCGGAACATCCGCCTGCGTCTAAACGGTCATCCTGTCAAGCTTGGCTGGATGTATCCAAACGGTCATCCTGTGGCTGGTAAAGCCCACAAGGTCGCGGCCGGCCTGGCGCGGTTAATGCCCAGAGTCGGCGGCTGCACAGAAGGCAGGCGGCGCCTGCTGGCCAGTGTAGCAGAGTCGGTAGCGCTATACGCGGCTCCAGTGTGGGCAGACATGGCGCTGAGGACACAAAGAAACAGGAGAGCGCTTCCATCATCACAACGGCCGGTAGCCATTCGTGTCTGCCGGGCTTACCGCACGGTGTCGACCGCGGCCCTCTTGGTCCTGTCTAAGATACTGCCTTGGGATCTGCTGGCAAGTGAACGGGCCGAAAGTTGGAAGGATGGCGATCTAGACTTAACAACGGCTAGATCGAGAACAATCGCCCGGTGGCATGAAGAATGGGTCGCAGTGCAGCCAGGAAACCCTCGGAGGCCGCCCGCGGGGAGCTGGACCAGAGACCTCACCCCTGACCTGAAAGCGCGGTACGACTGCAACCACGGTGAGCTGTCTTATGGTAGGACACAGGTGCTGGCCGGGCACGGCCAGTTTCAAACGTACATGGTAAGAATTAACAAGGCAAGTGTCGACATCTGCGCGTTATGCAGATCGGGTGAGACGGACGATGTCGAGCACACAGTTCTGCGGTGTCCGGCCCTCCAAGAAGCCAGAGACACGGGTGAGACCACCGTGAGAGGAAAGCCGATCAAGAAGGTTGTAGCACACATGCTGACTTCGGCGGAGGCGTGGAGGGAGTCCTGTGCCTTCTTCGAGACTATCATGTCCTTAAAGGTGGCCAAGGAAACTGCCAGGAGAGCTCGTTTCAACAATAGCCCCCGATCCAGTCGAGAGGGAGCGCCCGTAGGTGACAGGGAAAGAAGGGGAAGTAGGCAGCAAAGGCGAACCAGCCTTGGGATTAGGCAGGGACAGCCAGGGACGCTCCAGGCGATGACTCTCGACGCATCCCTAGGTGGCGGAGCTGTGAAAGGCGTAATAATAATAATAATAATAATAATAATAATAATAATAATAATAAAATCGCCACTCAGGCTACCCACTTAACTCTTTTGTCGGCCTGCGAGTTAGATGTAGACAATATTAGACTGAAAGCGGTCTCATCCGACGCCGCTGGAGCGTGGCTCGACGTATTTCCCTCCGAGCTCGTAGGCAGTAAGCTGGCCGACGACCAGTTCCGTGCCGCTAGTGATCTTAGACTTGGCATTGCCATGTTTGAGAAAGAGGAATGTCCATGCGGTGGAACAGTGGATGAGCGCGGCCTGCACCGGTTTAGCTGCACTAAGCTGGCGGGGCTTACGCAGGGCCGCCACAATGCCGTCAATGACGTCCTCGGGCGGGCCTTTAGGCAAGCCGGCTACCGCGTCACGCTGGAACCTGCTGGATTGCAGAGGGACGACAAGGCGTGGACCGGATGGTCTTACCAGTTGGGACTGGGACCATAATCGGCCGCTGGCTTGGGACGTCACTGTCTCTGACACGTTCGCCCTCGGATATCGTGCACTAGCCAGCGCGGGCGTCGGCCACATCATTCACCAACGGGAGATGCACAAACCGCGCCTATACGCACATCTTCTTGAGGACCATATGGTAATGGCGTTTGGTCTAGAGTCATCTGGCGTTTGGAGAAAGGATGCACTCAAACTGACGAAAGAGCTTTGGAAGAAGCTCTTTGAGGCTACAGCGAAGCCAAGATCGACCGCGTTCCTCCGACAGAGGGTTTTATTGGAGCTTCAGAGAGGCAACGCCAAGATGATCTTGAGTGGTCAGCAACACGAGCAATAACAATGATGTTATATAATTAATATATTAGTAATTGTGATACATGTACATAATGACAATAATGAAACCCTGTTTCCAAAAAATATATTATTTTTATTATTATTTTTAGTATTAGTATTATTACAAATATTGGTGTAAACAAAAACAATTCTGTAGCGAGTCGTCACGGAGATAAGAAATGGTGCCTATATGTTAATATGGAGCAATGAAGGGAGTGGGTGCCTCCAGGAGATACATTGTCGTCGAAGCCGACAATCAAGCAGGATCTCCACCCAAAGAAGACAACAAGGAGCTCTACATTGCCCAGTGCACCGCGTAACGTTGGCTATTCAACTGAGAAGACCCGGTCGACAAGGTCAATCATACTGCTTCACGACAACACCAGGCATCATGTAGCACAAGTCGTCAAAGTCGCACATTCCAAAACATTTGGACTTAGACTTTCAATCCGTGCGACAAGCCTGTAAAGTCCGCTCAAAAAACAGCAAACGATGAGAAAACTATGGCCCGTGTGAACTGCGATTGACGAAAACTCAAGCATAACATATGGATGCGACCTTGGACGTGAATGCCATGCCCTAATGAATGTCTAACTTTCACGACCAACTTGGACTGGCCGCTATATCAGCGGATGGTAATGTGGTTAGTGAGGTACTTCGTGATCTGTCACAGACCAAAAAATAAACGCGGGTCGTTCTGGTGGGTTGGCTGGCCGTTATCCTCTTCGAGTGAAATTGCGGCGATAATCGAACTGAAGGCAATGTTTCAGTGAAGACGGTCTAGTGCACTGCAGAGTGTCTACTAAAAGTTTTTACTGCGCTCCCCTTTATTTCGATTATCCGTAATCTGCTTTTGTCATGACGAATTAGAATACTTTTTCACAGCCACCGGTACATCCTGCAGCGCCTACTTAATTTAAGTAGAACAGATGGTGCGTAGCCGCAGCTTCGAGATACCTGCAGGTTTCTTCTCTGCCGTCAGCTCTACATAGACAAAGTAACGGTGGATATTGCATCCGTAGTGTACCATGCGTGAGACTATCTTGTGGCCGTCAGCTGTTCAAGCTGCTCTGACGTGTTTTCGTTACAGTGCGTAAAATTGTTGCTATTTCAGTGGTTAGTAAGGGGTTCTAACGTGAATCTATGCCGTAACGAATAGTGTGCAGGTTAAGTCTCTCTAGACAATATCTACATCTTATACCACCTGGAAACCGGCGCTTTCACATTCATAATCGGACTTTCAATCATCATCATTAGCATCATCAGTGTGTATTTTCTACCATCTACAACCCAACTACCGCCTTCAGCGCTCTCATCATTAGTGCACCGTTCACCAGTTAGTTGTTACTCATAGTCGGCATCATCACCACCACAGCCACCATCACTATCAACACCCAGTACTACAATACCTCACCATTAAGTACCATCTTAAGCATTATCGTCACTAGCACACCTTCATCGTCATCATCACTCATTCCAGCTGATTGATCTTTTCGTGGCGTTTCGATTTAACAACGTCACCGCCAATGTCAGTTGTTTATATACATTCCCTAACGGGAAGGGGCTAGTTGAGAAGGGATCGTTCCCGGTCACACAGGTGTCGTAGTCTAAGTGGTAACACCGCTATCTACGCACTTGACGAACCAGTTTTAAATCTCTTTTTTTTGGTGTTTAAAAAATGCCGTTGAAACGCACCCCATTGCATAATTGCCATGATAGTGAGGCGCTGGATTTGCCGGCATCAGTGTCAACAGATCGCCGGCCAAATGAATCCATCGCTGGAATCATGGAGACAGACGATCGCGCAACTTGCGTTGCTGGAGGACGAGAAAAGCACGCTGCATCGAGCCCCATCGAGAATGTGCGAGTGAAAAATTGCCCTGTATCGCATGAAGATTCACCCGATTCGAAGCGCAGACGTACAGAGCGAAGCAGAAAAAGAAGTACAATGTGATAAGGAGGGTGAACCTGATGGTACAGGGTTTATTACCGTGCACCGCCATAAATATTGCAGGCGCCAAAGGTGGTTGTGACCAGGCAAGCGGCAGTGATATTTTCTGCCGGCGGCAAAGAGCTACAGAATAATTTCAACAAGGTCTGTGACTATATTGTGGGCCATGTCAAGGAGAAATCGAAGAACCCCGCTTTACGAAAACTGGAGAGCTTGTCATTGTTGTTGATGCTGAAGAGGATATGGGCACCTTGCTGTCACTGCAAGAGCTAGCGGGTGTTAAAGTATCTGCCAGAATAAGTGGAGGGCGCTCTTCTGTCAAAGGCAAAATATCCGGTGTGCACCCGTCAATCTCAGAAGCTATCATCCTATCTGCACTGAGATCATTAGGAGTAACCGAGGCGGCTCGAGTTAAAATAAAAAATCCGATGACCAACGTTGTATCAGCAACTGAACACGTAATCTTAACATTTACTGGCAACCACTTCCCATCGGAAATACACTTGGGCCTAAAGAAGCATGGGGTTGTGTTATACTGCGACCCAATGCAGTGTTTTAGATGCTACAGCATGGATCACTTTGCCGCAGATTGCAAGGTTCCGAAGCCAAAATGTAGAAGATGTGGCTCGCTAGAACATTTTAGGAGAGATTGCAAGGCTCAGGCCAAATGTTGTCTATGCAGCGGCAAGCATGAAGCCACGTGGGGTTCGTGCCCCGTTCGATTGGACCGTATAGAAATGTTGAAGCGGGGCTTTCGGAATGCTATTCAGAGGCAACCTGAGGCCCCAACTTTACCACTTTGCGTCCCTGTAGAATGCGTTTAACCGTCTGATAACTTTTCGAAGCGCTGCTGGTCATCTGTGGTAAAGAATGGTACGAAGGTGAACAACGACGCAATGAACACTCGAGAAGTTGGACAGTCAAAGTCGAAATCTGTGGAAAAGAGCGAAAAAGCGTTGCCTTCAATGGACATAGCTACAGATCTTGTACAAGGTTTACTAGACAAGGTTGTCTCCTGTATCATCAAGGCGATTCAAACAGCGGTAACCAGTGTATTTGAAAGTTGTTTCCCTCTCTGCTCTGTAGGGCAACCGCGGGAGAGATGGGTGGTGACTTGAGCAAAGCCACTGGAGCTACTTCCCTTGAACAAACCTTGCAATACTCTATTGAAGCCTCCTTGCGCGATGCACTTTGCACGCTATCATGTAACCAAGGTGTAAAGACGAACAAGCGCGACAGGCCTCCTGGAGGCTCGTGACCGGCTTGCTCAGCAATAGCAAACGCACCAGTACAAAAACCAAAGTTCGGTATGGAGGTACCACACTACTCCACCGTACCGATTAGACGCGTTCACCTCGCGATTCCGCGTTACACACCAGAATATTACGCGCCCCCCCGAAGGGGAGTTTGACCCACTCCAGCGCAGGGGTTCCCCGCAAATACGGGGCCAGAAGGTCCTCTCGACCGGTGGTCTGCGTTCATGTGGCTACTTCTCACTCATTTTGCCTATTAAGCCAAGGCAGCAGGCGTCCCGGACGGTACCACCGGGTGTCGCCCGGGGCATTAACCGTCCGGCCCGGGGGTCCTCGTGCAGCACGGTCCCCCCGTAATTTTGGCAATAGCCTTAACAGCCCTCGAATGGGCCACGACAGGATGACAATATAAATTCGTTGCCAACCAATCTCTATCGTATGCCTTGCCCCCCGTTAGATGTTAAAACGCGGAAGTCGCGCACCAGCAGACCAAGCCGGTAAGAGAGTCATAGTTACTCCCGCATAATACTCACACATAATACCCACATATACTCAAGACAAGAGATCGCTACTTAATTTTTGAGCTG
>QVRM01000514.1:0-21182 GCA_003439945.1 Dermanyssus gallinae
ATATATATATATATATATATGTGAGATTCGGGTTTCACTTATTTCTATATATATATATATATATATACTCAATGATTATTCAAATCAACATCTTGCTCTATTTTCGTATATTCATTAGTATCAGTTGATCTCCTTGACGTTGTTGACGTTCTCTTTTCTCCCCTCCCCATTGTATAGCTACTTTGTTGTGTCTCTTCCAAGTTCGAGCAGACAACAGTGTCAGTGAAAATCGGGGAAGTATTAGAGAAGGGGGGAAGGAAACCAGCCTTAAAGGTAGAGAAAGATGTTCAGCGAACATGTTGCAATGTGCACTTTGGTGTTGGCTTCCGAGAGATCGTGGTGGCGGAGAACACGTCGTGTGAACGACGTGAGACGTCGTAGATTGCGGAGTGTAGACGCTTATGTTGTTGAAGTTTTCTTTTTTTTTAATATAACAAACATATGTGTTGACGTTTTATTTTTTTTAAACAAACCTTACGTTGTTAAAAGTCATTCAGTGTACTCTGTGGGACTCTACAACGTAGGCAGAAGAGAGCATTTTCGGCTTACATAAATATATAAGATAGATCGCATACTATGTATGTGTGTACGCATATACACGGGGATCTCACAAAGTGTTTGTATAGAACATAGAACGTTTAAAGCCGTTTCTAAAGAATCATGATTTAGATTAAGATGTGATTTCCACCAATTTCTATACGTTCCTCATGGCAGTGGATCCATGCATCAAAGTACACCTCGAAATACACTACGTGAGGAATGCACAGATATGTTAGATCCTTACGATATACGTAAGCATCTTAAAATCTTAAATTGTGTATACATACATACACATACATACATACATGTATATGTATGTATACACATTTAAGATTAAAGACACTATTTTGTACGCAGTTTCTATCAGACGATTGATCAAGTTGTCTGTGGCCACTTGCCGGCCGCTGTGTGGGCAACATAGACGCGCGAATATTGCCAGAGAACTGGCTGGCTGTTGATGAGGCTACGCCAGGCTTCGCGTATATTGCGAGTCGAACCAATCAGGTCGCGTCGAACTTTTAACTATTTCCGACTAGTTTATTACTAATACAAAGAAGAAGAAGAAGATGATGATGACGAAGAAAAAGAAGACGAATTCATTTGACGCTCATTACTCTCTACAACAACGCTAAGGCTCTAAATGCGTCCAACCACACGGTCGCCTACGCCACCCGGCCATTGATAATCGGTCGGGCGTAGCGGGATTAACACGGGCCCGCCATTCCTCGTGGTGAGGAGCCAGCGAGATGAGATGTTGAATTGGCGCTTCACATCAATTCCCCAGCCTCGTGGCGAGAAGTTGTAGCAGCCAGTAGTTGGAAGTCTCGCTGGTAGACGCAACAACAACCAACAACAGAACCGCAGCAACAACAACAACCAACAATAGCAACCGCAGCAACAACAACCACAACTGTTACCCTTTATTGCAGGGTAGAGCACGAATCAGTTTGACAACAGCAGCAGCAGCATCAGCAGCCGACGACGGCTATGACGACGGCGAATTAAGCTGCACTTGATCGTCGTAATGAGCATTGACAATGAAACACCAGCACACTCTACAAACGTGACCGACGGTAACGTCGCTACCGTAGTCAGAGACGCAATAGTACCAGTAGTCGAAGTAGTAGTAGTAGTAGGGTATTGGGAGGCAAAAAAGTGGCAGCGTTCGATTGGTGTCCACGCTATCACTTTCAAACAGCAGCGTGCGTCACCACCTAACTCTCACAACACACGCTTAGCGCAATGCATTAACGAGCAATATAGAACGAAAAACGAGAAACGTATATTCGGTTGGCGGCCGCACCTATCATTTGGCCGCCAATGTGATCTATAGCGGCAAAGGCGGCGGCAGCGACATTAACAACAACAACAACAACGACGACGACGACGACGACCTTTGCGCTGAGAAAAGCAGAGATAAGAAAGAGAAAAAAGGGAAAACACTACTGGATGGCGCGATTCCAATGCACGAATGCGTTCGCAAGCAGCTAGGCTCGCCATGAGCTGTTGCAAACACTGCATGATAGGCGGCAGGCCAAAGATAGGCCAAAGTACGTCTCTGTCGGTCTCCTATTGGCGATTGGCGTCGATAGAATCGCCACGGTCTCTGCGGACAGCCATCAGCATCGGATGTCGTCGATTCATATGACCTAGACGGACTACGAGTATATCGTTTGCTGGCCCGGAGCCGTTGAGGACGAATGCTTTGCAATAACAGTAGTAGTAGTAGTAGTAGTAGTAGTAGTAGTAGTAGTCGTAGTAGTAGTAGTAGTAGTAGTTGTTGTTGTGTTGTTGTTGTTGTTGTTGTTGTTGTTGTTGTTGTTGTTGTTGTTGTTGTTGTTGTGTGTTGTTGTTGTTGTCGTCGTTGTTGTTGTTGTTGTTGTTGTTGTTGTTGTTGTTGTAATGGAAGTAACCGTGTTGTTATTGTTGTTGTTGTTGTTGCTACAATTGCAAGAACGATGCAGTGATTGAGAATCATGGCAGCAGGTAGCAGCATACGGTGTTGAGATCTAGGTCCCAAGGAGAAGAGCAAGTAATATATATATATATATATATATAGCTAGTAGTATTTATTATATATATATATATATATATATATATATATATAGCTAGTAGTATTTATTATATTAATATATATATAATATATATATTATATATATAATAATACCTACTAGCTATATATATATATATATATATATATATATATAGCTAGTAGTATTATTATATATATATATATATATATTATATATATATGATAGAAGCTTACGGCCAAGTGCGTTCGATCAACCCTGCTTCCCAGCGTTAAAAAAGTCCTGTTGCTAGATAGCTTGTCGGGATCAAACCCATTCCTCACGACATCAGAGTCACAGGTTGTCTCCGACACACTATCGACTGATGTGTGATTTTTGCTGCAAAACAGCTAATAAATGCTTTGGACGGGTAGCCCACCCAGTTCTAGCTAGCTATGCCGGCAAAGTGACAGTGATATCTCCGAAACCCGTAAGATGATTGGCGTCCAATGCATGCCGTTGGTGAACCGCAACAGCTCAAAGTGGTGTAGCACCCTAGAATTAAAACATTTTTAAAGGAGGTTGTTTTTATTCTAGACTATCCTCCGTTCCCTACGGGCTTGGAACTTAACCTAAGGTATATCTTCAATGCACCGAGGGCCGGACATGTTAAGATATCTAGGGTTCCCCAACAGTCCTTGTGGCAGCAACATGGCCGCTGACTCTCAGCGGTATGTTGGTTTATCATCATACTCCCAGTGAGCATCGCTCAAGGAAAGTTCGATCAACAATAGGCATCGAGCCGGCAACACCCCAGTGGTAGATGACAACCATGACTAGCGCACTAGTCCCCCACTAGACCACGCCGCCAGTCCCCCTGACCACACCGGCCGGTGTCGCACCCTGCGATGACTTCACCTCGCGTTCAAATATCTCACACTGTATCGTATGCGAATCGCATTGATATGCCATAAAATAACGAATCAAATTAAATGTGCGACTTCTCTCTTGTTAGAGAACAAGAGAGAACAAACAAACAAACACACTTCAGAGAATTAGTGTTACTTGTGCGGTGCAGTGACAAGAGGGCACGCGTTTAGTATCGTACCTTCTTTCGGCATGTTGTGAATACGAGTGTCGCGTCGTATAATGTGCTCGCCATTAGCTACCAAACGATGTCAAATAAATTATACTCACGATAACGCTAATGACGACGCCACCGGTGGACAAGCGTTAACGGTGTGAGCGTAACACGTAATGCCAATTTCGATCGAAAAATTCCCATTGGTGCTTTTTCACTCGTAGCGTACCTCATCGGTGTGCCAGTGTACTGTTGCCGTTGTTGGCTATGGTGCGATACAGCACCACGCAACTCACTAGTCAACAAACAAAGTCGGTGCCAATCGTGGATGCTTTTGGGTGGCGGCCTCAATTAAACGGCCCATTTGTTTGCAATGTATAGTAAACTGGTATTTGTGGGTTAGTGCTCCAAAAGTAGTTCACATTAGGCTATGCCCTTATTATTATTATTATTATTATTATTATTAGTATTATTATTATTATTATTATTATTGTTATTATTATTATTATTATTATTATTATTATTATTATTATTATTATTATTATTATGCCGAATGCATAGTATTGCCTTCATTGCAGCTACAGCTTAGCGTTAAATAGTTTAGTTCTACAATTCGTTTCCGGACAGCAGACCTCTAAGTTGGATAACTTATACTTACCCAGGAGTTCCGCAACGTTTCTATATGACAAGCCGACAATTTCAATTTCCTGTCCTTAATTGGCACCATGGAACGTTCCGAGGCAGGTTTGTGTCTATCAAAACTGTCATTTAGACAAAGAGCTCATTTGTGCTGCTAGAGTTTCCGGCGTGCAACCGCGCAAGCACGCGTACCGCCGAGCGAGACGTTTTTTTCTGCCAGGTTTTCTAGGCCGTCGACTGCGCAAAATCCAATTGGGCAATTTTTGCAGCATTGCGTTGCACTTTGTGAGTAAGTAATAGGTCACTATGCGGCACTATGAATGCACTGTAATTGCTACGATATACAGTGATATATACAGATAAACAATGTGTGACTGCCGGGAGAATAATTCGAGTTTCAAACCAAGTGCGGCAATTATCAGCGATTAGGAAGTGTCGCACAGTCTTTGCTTGTCTGACCAAGCCAGCCAAACCCGTAATAGTGCATGTTGTGTGACGATTGTTGCCTAATAATGTATACCGGGGGGGGGGGGGGTGGCGACGACAACTTACGGGTAATAATAACTTGCAACTTACGACAACTTACAACAGGTACGGGTACGCGCACGCCGACGGTAGCGGGAAGTAGCGGCTCCTGAACTCACGTAAATCCTCATCAGTCACAGTACCGCATTTAAGCATGAGCTGCTGCTGCTAACCCGTTCTGAATGTCGGCTGTTGACTTCTGGCTCAAAACGGCGCGTGGTGGGCACAGCAGTACTGTAGGTAGGATGCGTGATCGCTCGCCTGCTGCTGATCCAAAGGGTTGGTCCAACAGGTTGGTCAATTCATCAAGCGGCCGGCCGGCCGGTCCGTCTTCTTGGTGCTGCTTCTGATGGTGGCAGTAGGCCTCCTCGTCGTCGTCTTCTTGTTCGATTCTTTAGCCGTCCGTATCCTTGCGCTGCTGTAGTTCGTATATTGTTGACTGGCGGACAGGATCTGGTGGTATTATGTTGCTGGTGATGTTGATGTCGATAGTGTGGATATGAATGATGATGATGATGACAATGATGCTGATGATGGTTAGGGTAATGTTGTATCCAAATATAAGTAGCCGCTGATTAGACGCTTAAGATCGATTTGAATCGATGAGCGGTGTAAGAAGCAGCCAGTAGCGACATTGACATTGAAGCAGCGAATCCGGCGGACGCGAGCAGCGACGTGGCTGGTAACCGTTTGTTGAGCCAGCGCAGCAAAGCCCCATGTATGTTGTACCAGCAGCAACAACAGCAACAACAACAGCAACAACAGCAACAACAGCAACAACAGCAACAACAACAACAACAACAACAACAACAACAACAACACCAACAACAACAACAACAACAACAACAACAACAACAACAACAACAACGACAACACAACAACAACAACAACAGCAACAACAACAACAACAACAACAACACAACAACAACAACAACAGCAACAACAACATTAACAACAACAGCAACAACAACAACAGTAGCACCAGCAACAGTAGCACCAGCAAGACAACGTCAAAGATGACGACAACACCAGCAGTACAGAACCAGGGAGTTCTTGCACGCAATCCTGGAACTGGATCCAGCCGTCCTAACACGGCCTTTTCTAGTTGGCGGCCACACAGTTCGTCCAGGCCCAACTGGAGCGTCGTCTACACTGTTGCTTGGTTGCTCTCTCTCTCTCTCTCTCTGTGTAACTTGCTTTCCTCTGTATCTGTTGCGTTTGTTTGCTCGTTTCTGTTTCTCTTTGTGTCACTGTTCTATTGGCAGCAACTGCGCCGCATACAGAGCAAACCTATGCACCCATACAAAACGCAACAAGCGAGATCCCATTTTTGTCCAGTAGTAAAGTACAGTACAGTGCAGTGCAGTAGACACACACACGCGCTAGTTCATCGAGAAAAAAGAGAATGAGCCAGCTAGCTAAGCACACAGAAAAATGCATGTAAAACATTTGTATACATTTATTATCAGCGAAACCTATCCAAGTAGGCGTATGCTTACAAAAGTACGCGTTCACACATACGTACATACATAAAGCTCGTGGCTAGGTGACTTTTTATTGTTATTACGGAGAATGACTGGATTGTAGCGACGAGTATCACGGCGTAGTTTACCTAAAGTATGTTTAATTGTAGTTCGCATAGCCGTCCTCCATTACCAGTAGTGGCACTAAATAATGCCAAATATGCAAGCAACGTTGGCATTCTCAATAGCGTTCATCGTAAATGTTTTAACGACGCGCTTCACACTCGGGCTAAAAAAAATCCTTTCGGGGCTGACTCTCAGCCAAGATTTAACGTCCACGGGATTGCTTTTCGCATTGCTTCATAGACGGACCCCCATAAATACAAATGTGCAACGGTGGGGCTCGAACCCGCGCACACGCTATGTGTCTCCTCCGGTTGCGGGGCGCAGACGAATACTGCACCACGCCACAGGGCTCGACTTCACACTCGAGCTGCCAAGGACTTGTTGTTGTGTGCAGTGCTTGTGCAGTTCCGTGATTGACTGTGACAGGACTCCGTACGACAGGCGATGCTACACGGGCCACAATGAGTGGGGGGGGGGGCGAGGGAGCCAGCTGCGTTCGACCTATAGCAGACTTTAAGGCCGTTCAATTAAATAAATATGGTCCTGGATTGTTTGGCATAGTCGTCGTTGATTTTCAAAAACCTTTCTTTGGATCGTCGATATTATTATTATTATTATTATTATTATTATTATTATTATTATTATTCTTCTTCACAGGAAGAGCAGCAGTAATGGCTAACGAATTTCAATATCCGTGGTGTTCAATGTGCTTCCCTACGAAAAGGGGTATCCAAATTCATGCAGAAAGGACTTATAAGAAGAAGATAGTAGAGTTCAGTGGAACAGCAGCGATTTGGCAGGCCGCTGCCACTACTAGCAGCATCTCACAACCGCTGCCTTATCTTCGTGTTCCGCTAATAGAACCCTCTTCTCACCCCGCCAGCCAACCACCAGCGAATGGAGGGCCAACACCTGCCACCCTCTTCTCCCTCTCCTCTTCACCGTTTACTAGCCAACGCCAAGATGACACGCAAGGTGCTGCGCAGGATTCCAAAGAGAGCCAGCATCCCTCTGCGCAGGCTCTTCCACCGTCTGCTAAAGATGTCGTAGAAAATAATGACGAAACGAGCTGGACCGCGCTGCTCACCCTGGCTCCAAAAGTCCTGCGTGTTGACAAAGAAACTCAACGAGACCATAGTCTGGCCAGCGTGGTCAAGGAAAAGGTGTCCCTTTTCGGAAGTGCAGATCTCGATCGCATAGAAGCCGAGGGTCCAGGCAAACGTGTTATGACGGATAAAGCCCGTGCTCAGATTGCTGCTCATAAGCTCTCCATGGATTTAGATGTGCGGAGCGCCATTAGAATATTGTCTTCCAACGACACGATTGCATCCGTAACGAAGGAGTCAATTAGTGAGATGATGGCAAAGCATTCTCCTGCTCCTCCAGGGGGCGTAATTCCACCGTCCCCTATCGGCTTGTCAGCGGTAGCGTCGTGCTCGAGCGAGGATGTCGCCAAGGCATTTCGCACCTTTCTATCTGGTGCGACAGGAGGACTCGACGGTGTTACGGCCGACCATCTAAAATGCCTTCTTCCTGCCAACGGAGACCACAACGATGTGCTGAAAACACTTGCCAAGGTATGCGACATCATACGTAACGGGAAGTTCCAGAGGCTGTGAGAAGCGTCATATATGGCGGGTAGCTCATCGCCCTAAAAAACGAAAACCGGGGGATACCGGCCCATAGCTGTTGGCTGCACTCTACGTAGATTGGCCATAAAGACTCTGCTTCCCCAGGTCAATACGAAAAACTCCCTGCAGCCACGCCAGATGGGGTACGCCACTGATAATGGGACGGAAATAATTGTTCATACGGCTCGCACCTTTCTCGAAAACAACGAGAAATGTTGTCTCTTAAAATTGGATTTTAAGAATGCTTTCAACTTAAACAAATGGGGGCACCTCTTAACAGAGGTTTCCAAGCATGCCCCGACTCTCTATCCAATGATGCACCAGGCGTATAGCAGACCGACTCCCCTGATGTTCGGTGAGACTGAAATCACGTCATCGGCCGGTTGTCAGCAGAGGGACGTAGCGGCTCCTCTTGCCTTTAGCCTGCTTCTGCATCAGATGTCAAGCAGGTGACATGCAGGGTCTCTCTGTTCTGCCTCGACGATGAGACCCTCCTTGACAACGGCCCGTCGGTGTTACTCAGAGGCATCAAGGATCTTAGAGCGTTTGAACAATGGAGCGGGCTGCAGCTCAACCCCTCTAAATGCGAGCTCTTCCTTCAGGGTTTTGAAGACGAAGAAAGACAGCAGGTAATCGCGGAATTTAACAGCAAGCTCCCGGCATTCTTGTAAAGGACCGGTGTGAACTGCTGACTTCACCTGCCTTCCTTCTGCCACCTGGAACTTTAGATCTCGACGGCCAGGTGAGGAGAGCCTTGGAATACATCCTTGACCTGACGCTCGAGAAAAATGCATGGACGCAGCCAAGCCTACCGGTCCGGCTGGGTGGAATGGGCATTCGCTCGGCCACGGACCTTGCTTTGCCCGCCTTCCTGGCCTCGTGACATAGCTGCGCCTCCGCAGTGGCCATTACTGCCGGCGGATCCATCAGCCACCAAAAAGACGCCGTTTGGCTCTGGGACGCGCGTCAGTCTGGTCGTTCTTCTGAGAAACAGGTCACTAGACAGAAGGGGTGGGACCAAATCGCCACTCAGGCTACCTACTTAACTCTTTTGTCGGCCTGCGAGTTAGATGTAGACAATATTAGACTGAAAGCGGTCTCATCCGACGCCGCTGGAGCGTGGCTCGACGTATTTCCCTCCGAGCTCGTAGACAATAAGCTGGCCGATATCAGTTCCGTGCCGCTAGTGGTCTTAGGCTTGGCATCGCCATGTTTGAGAAAGAGGAATGTCCATGCGGTGGAACAGTGGATGAGCGCGGCCTGCACCAGCTCAGCTGCACTAAGCTGGCGGGGCTTACGCAGGGCCGTCACGATGCCATCAATGACGTCCTGGGGCGCGCCTTTAGGCAAGCCGGCTACCGCGTCACGCTGGAACCTGGTCGATTGCAGAGGGACGACAGGCGTCGACCGGATGGCCTTACCAGCCGGGACTGGAACCGTAATCGGCCGCTGGCTTGGGACGGTCACTGTCTCTGACACGTACGCCCTCGGATATCGTGCACCAGCCAGTGCGGGCGTCGGCCACATCATTCACCAACGGGAGATGCACAAACGGCGCCTATACGCGCATCTTCTTGAGGACCATGTGCTATTGGCGTTTGGTCTCGAGTCATCTGGCGTTTGGGGCAAGGATGCACTCAAACTGGCGAAAGAGCTTGGGAAGAAGCTCTTTGAGGCTACAGCGGAGCCAAGATCAACCGCGTTCCTCCGACAGAGGGTGTCATTGGAGCTTCAGAGGGGCAACGTCAAGATGATGTTGTGTGGTCAGCGACACTCGAGCAATCACAATGATGTTATATAATTAATATATTAGTGTTGTGATACATGTACATAATAATAATAAAACTCTGTTTCCCAAAAAAATTATGATTGTTATTATTATGATGATTATTATTATTAAATAATGTTACAGTTGTGATGTCTAAATGTATTATTGCATTTATTTTTAATAAATAGTTTACTCTATGGCGCCTAAACAGATGCCGATTTCCATCTGCAAAGGCCAAAGACAATGGTCTTGCCTCGAGAATTGACTCTCCCTTCAGTCGCTTGTGACCTCCAGAATTCGCTTACTTATTTCTTTGAGGAATGCTTCGGTTCCCTTGCTGATTGGTTCTAGTGTCTCCATGGCATAGGCACAAAAATATCTCTCGTTTCCAGTCCAGCGTATTTATTCTGTTTTCTGGCGCAAAGTATGCGTGGTGCGGGCACCCTCCTCGTGCAAACTCAATGTTGGTAATAGGTACATTTCCTAAGCCCATTATGATTATGAGAGACAAGACATACGATTTAGATTAGCCGCCGGCGAATTAATATTCGGATCTCGCCAATCAGGAGTACCGACCGGGATGCCTGCTGCCATGGCTCATTAGGCATAATGACGAGAGTGATAATCATCTTCACTGCTAAACGCCTCAGTAAAGAACCCTAACGTGTTTAGTAGGCCTGTGTAATTACGTTGTACTTTCCAAACAAATGCACTGCTCGCATTTGAATCTACCAGGTAAGCACGTAGCACACCAAGAAGCGACGACAGCGGAGAAGTATTCCAGAGTACAAAGCAACCATAACTGACACTTGATACTGTCAAACCTTATTGCCAAGCATTATATGTCCTACCCTGCAAACTTGAAGTTTTTGAGGTCAGCATGTAGAAGCTGACGTAGTACTTGGCGGACGGCAACAAGATAATGAAAAACCCAATGAGGTGACTCTACTTGCATTGTTGACGTAGGTGCAACCACGCTGGCACCACAGAGAGGCGAAACTTACCTGTGGTTGTAGCTGGGCTGGGTAAAAACTTTCGGATAGTATAGTAGAACGCGTGACCGCCTAAAAAGGGTCGCTGACTATTGCAAACAAGTAACCTTGTTTCTAAATAATGACGTGGACGTTAGGAACACATGTTATTATGTTAGCATGGCTGGCGTGAGGGACGTCAACGACCAATGTTGTGGTACCAATAAAACGACTGAGCGCGGACGCAAAATAGAGTCGACCCAGGAGAATCAGCAGACCGCCAGAAAGACCCAATAGGTGAGCCATGCGGCGGTAGTATTCGTTCTGGCAGCAGCAGCATCAGCGTACATGACGGCAGATATATGTAAAAGCTATCCAGGTCACGCTCTCCCATTCTAGCTTGTCTAGTTATTGTTTCTAGTACTTTCGTAGCTAAAAAACACGACGTGCGAAGCACAGCCCACGCACAATAGGCACGTAGCGTAACATTAAGCTACAGAAAAGCAAAAAGATCCGCCTTACCAGCACGGATAAAGCATCAAGAAGGTGAACGCGAGCCAGAGGAAAGTTATCGGAAGACGAACAACTCTTCTAATTAAATACGATTGGTGAGGGAGAGGTACGAACTCGGTGGCCACGGCCATTATCTCCGGGGCAAACCGGTGTTGGATCCTGCAATCTATGTAAGCAGCCTCTGTATATTATAACAAATCAGTAGCTATCAGTCTTCGATCCGGTCGTAGGGCAGATTAACAGTCATGTGCCACGGCTTAATGACAGGCCCAACTTTAGAGGACGACTTCTTGAGCTAAGATAATTTATTTATTTATTTATTTATTTTTCTTCGTATATTACAATATGCATGTGGGGCACATATTACGGAAAATTAGCTATGCCAATGGGCTTAGCGGGTGTGCATTGTGACAATTACGTGTCCGCTTCGTCTAGGCTAGGCCGAGACCACTTCAGAAGAGTGCCCCGAACGAAGGCTGCGTTTCCACGTTGTATGTCAAGATCCGGGCGTTGCTTAAAAAAGACGACGATCTCCTATCACCGGTTGACATATACTGGTTGACATCGAGACTTTGCGAATTAGCTGTCTGGTCCGAACAGCAGGAGCACCCAAGGTCTCAAACGCGAGAGGCCAGAATTCATGGGGGTACCCAATTGACGAGTATTTTCTTAGCTTGCTGACCTCCGCAAGGTGGGCTGCATAACCAGCTTCGGATGGGCCGCCACCGACCATAGAAGGTGCTAGGGTAGGTTGATAGCGGCATGTCTAGAGCGTCGGCCTGCGCTGATGATACACGATAGGCCGTGATGTCCCAGTTTGTCGACGGGGTGACCACATTGACACCGACGCGGGCCAACTAGGTCTGTCCCTAGTCGTAGGCCTACTGCTATTCGAATCGTCATCAAGAAGGGTACCTATGGGTGCACTGGGAAGTGCGTGTAACCAGGCGCCTGAATCCTTGGCGGACACGGCGTTTAGGCGAGCTCTGGTCGTGTCGTCGGCAGCTTTAATAAAGAGACGTCGTTGTACCTCAGCGTGCAAAGGGGCGCTCTAGTCCGTTGAGATAGTACGTTCTCAGGTCTGCCTCCGCAGCGGGCCTCAAGATTCTCCTGAAGCTGGGCTAAGCGGCTTCTAAACTGGCAGACTCCTAGCGTATCTAAAAGAGGGATTGCCCTGTTTTCTGCGCTTAGCATTGATGAGACTATGGCAAGACCGGCCAGGGCCTTCAAATTCGGAACCCCGAGGCCCCCTCTAGAGACGGGCAGTAATGCCTGTTTCCGTGCGCTAGATGGAAGAGATGGTTTTAGTAGAGCCTCGAGGGTAGACTTCTTGAGCTCGTCGCCGAGTCACACGAGCAGGTTTGTTTGAACACTACAATGAAGTGCGCAAGACGGTTCACTCGTTCCGCATTCATTGATTGTATTCTGTGTACCTCTCACGGCTACACGGCGTTGCCGGGTGTGCTGATTGAGAGCCAGTAGACTATTCAAAGAAGAACTTTGATTAAAAGCAATCTAACGAACACCCAATAACAGGGACGTCTAAATCTCAAAAATATAATGAAATAGAGAGTGAGTGGAACGAGTGGCGAGAAATGTACTGTTAAACGTGGTACAATCATCTGAAGGTCTGTGTGCGCAACACGTTTCATGAGATCTCGCCAGAATACATATGCTAACTTTGTGGCCGCCCGTGTGATCTATATCACTTTCAGCGTCGCAAGAGAACTCAACTGTCTCAACTTTGCAAATGTGATGCTCATGATGTATATGTGAAATACATTGAGACCTTTTGTTAACGAGACCGTGGTTGATATTCAACTGACTGTTAAGCTGTATTTGAAACGCGTGGGCGGGCTCGCAGCTTGGATGCCTCGCCAAGGTGGTTGGTTTGTAACCGCGCCAAGTCCGGTGCGTTCGTTAAGTGTGATGCACTATAGCATCTCCGTTAGTTCACACTTGAAAATAGAATCGATTATTAATATATAATTGATTTGTTGGTGGTGTAAGGATATTTGTATTGCATTTATAAGTATTGATATTCGTCGGCGGTTTTGATTTCCTTCCGGGTCGCGTAGAACAATCTTTTTTTAACCGTTTTTCCGTAAGGCTTATGCCCGTGTACGGTTTTTTCATGTCATGGCTAATGTTTAATCCACTCCGGCCTTTACTTTGTCTAAATTGGAAACCATGCAAACCAATTTAAGAGTGGCCGGTCTGGGTCTCGAACCCAGGCCTCCCGAATGCAAGGCAAAGGCTTTTGCCACTAAGCCATCTTGCTCGGTAATCTCGCGAAACATATCTGTTTCACTTTCTCCTTCGGTTGGATACGACTCTGTGTTCGTTGTCTCTTTGTTGGTGGCGGCTTGACTGTGCGGCGGGTGGCTGCGGCCATGAAGGTTGTGCAGCTGGTCTTTCGTTCACTGGGTCTGCAGCGATGGAGACGACGGCGGTGCAATGGACTTTTGCTGGCCAGATGACATGCTCTCCCCCGGAATGCATTGACACATCGATAGCATTGTCGGTTGGCAGTGTGATTGTGGTTGACTGCCCTGTCAGGGCGACATTGTCAGGCCGTGCGCCACTCTGAAAACTCTAAATCTGAGAATACATAGAATTGTTAGTTTTCCTCTCGACGGGTCGTCCCGGATCGGGAACTTTTATTCAATTTCGTCGGTTTCTCGCCAGTTTGCCACCATTTGTGTGCAAACACGACATATGCGCGGTTTTATTTCAGCGACACATCGACCAAGAATCCACTCGTGGCTAAGTCAGTCTGCTTATTCTGACCCATTGTTCGAAATGTATTGATGATAGTTGCTTGATTCTTTAGTTGTACACTCTCTGTGCGGCAGCTTGTCGGTTTGAAATTTGCATTATTTGGGTGACCTGACGGTTCTTGGCGTAGTCAAGAATAGAATATGGGCAGTGACCAATTGTTTCTCACTCATCGGTGGGCAACCTGCGGGCACGCGTCCGAACAGTTTCTCTGCCGGCGAGGGTATATCGGATTGTACTTGTGTTGACCGCCACTCTGATAACACCATACACAAGTTCTCGTTGTTTAGCCGAGACTTTTTTACTATTCGTTTCGCTATTTTGACGGCGCTTTCGGTTTTACCGTTAGACTGGTGATGATGAGGGCAAGCTCCTCACGTGCTTTGTTTTCCACTATGCACAAAATAGTTGGCATTCTCAAGCCATCCTCTATCTAGGATCAGTGTCAGTGTGTATCTCACGCGGTCGTCCGTGGCGACTGAAGCGTTCACTTTTTTCTTGATGATCGGAGCGGTAGTGGTGTCTTTGTTCAGCTCGTCCAGCTCGAAGTAACCGCTGTAGCTATCTACTGTAACCAGATAAAGATGCCCCTGTCAAATAAATAAATCCCGGTGTACTAGCTGCCACAGTCTCTCTCTGTGGAATCAGTGGCTTGCTCATTAACGGCTCAGCTCGTTGTTTGACGTGAAATGTCTGGCAGACGTCACAGCACGTTACGTAGTTTTTCATGTCGTCTCTCAACCTTGGCCAGAACACTGTGCTCTTCGCTCTACGGCCCATCGCATCGAACCCGAGTGATGTGATTTATGCGTCCGACGGAGAAACTCTGGTCTCAGTCTCGCGTCTCGCTAGAGAAACGACTGCGCTGCCTCTGTAGACAACTCCATTATCCACCACTAATTCGTCACGAATTCTGTAGAATGGTAAGAATTCAACACGTACCTTTTTCTCGTGTGCAGGCCTACCGCCCAGAATCTCGCCTAGGTGGAGCACACACTCAAATAAGGTTTAACTGCAATTTTAGCGAAATATGGGAGCTGTCCTTGACCACGGGCTTGTAGGCGGTAACCAGCAAATGTTGTCCTACTTGTTTAGATTGGGAAAGCCACATCTTCATTCTGCAACTATTATGCAACTATATACCGAAACCGAGGGTACGCCTGAAGATTCGATTTACACTTGTATACAAGTTTCTTACAGTGGTGTCCGTGTGTGCGTACAGCCATTTCTAGTTAGTGTAAAAAATAATAGATACTATTCTATAGCATGGACAACTTAACAGGGTATGGAAGAATCGGGGGGCCTAATTATCCAGCGCTTGTAGCAAAACAAATAACAAATAGCTTGCCCCCTTCTCTGGCGCAATGGGTTCAACAAAAATGGAATTTAATAACACACGCAACAATGGGTTTGCATAGTGGAGAGTAATTAGCACATACTTGGTTAAGTAGAGCCTGAACGTATATTTATTATATGATTATTGTCGCGCTAAAAGTAAGTTACGCTTCTTTAAAAGCGCGTATGGCATAACTTTCTTGTTGGGTATGCCCGTCGCCGATCGATGGAACTTATTAACTCGACATATATTAGGAACGCTAGAACGCATCCTATTAGATAGATAGATAAATAGGTTTTATTGTTCTCATGAGTGTTTTACATTTGTACAGAGGCTCACAGCTCCCCAAAGCCATCAAATGCTAGTATGGAGTGTTTGTATTGCATGTCTTCTTAAAAAGTTGTTTACTGCCATTATGATTATTATCGTGTTCGGTAAGATACCTAACTAGTATTGCTTAGCATGTTGTTTGAATATTGTAAAAACATATTTTGCGCGCACATCTGGAGGGAGCCTGTTCCAATATGTGGCACTGAGATTTGTTATTGAGAAACGAAGTTGGTAACATGAAGCTGCAGACAAGACGAGAAGTTGTGAGTGTGATCCCCTTGTGTTGATGGTGGATGTTGACTGGCAAAGATTGAGTATATTGGGATGAAGTCCCATTAAGATTCGCTTCATCTCAGTAACGACAGACATCTTTATCTGTAGAGGGTAAGAGAGAATCGACTCTACGTACCTATAACGCATGGACTCCCATGGTGGATATCCTAA
Organism: Dermanyssus gallinae; assembly: GCA_003439945.1. NCBI lineage: Eukaryota > Metazoa > Arthropoda > Arachnida > Mesostigmata > Dermanyssidae > Dermanyssus > Dermanyssus gallinae. The sequence goes on from QVRM01000514.1 coordinate 16,155, forward strand.
TATTACGCGCAGGGCTCTTTTTTTGCAGGCGATGTAACGGACACAAAATACGCATATAGAGTCATTCCAAATATTCCAACTGCTTAGGTCATATAACTGTGGACGTAGGCGTAGTACATGGTGAGCAGACAGTCACGGGGCAAAATATTACGGCTCTTGGACAGGGCAGCGATGATCCCTACATTTTCTTTAGGAAGGTGATCTGTATGAGCTCTAATATGTACGTGAACTGTACACACTGATCTAATGACTTAGTCTATTGAGCTTAGACTAGCCGAGTACGTAGGAATGAAAACACGATTGCCTGCGGTCACCTGTAGAGTGTCACTACACTATCTGTAGTTTCTTTCTGCACCTTGTGTCAGCTGTGTTATTGCCTCACAGATTATTCTCGAATGCGGTAGATTCGTCTCGGTACAAGTAGAGATCTCTATCGTACTTACTCGTATCTACCCTCTTCGCTGCACGTTCGCCAGCACGTGGCGCCCAGCCCCGACAGTCGTGTATCCACCTGAGCTTGGCCAGACACAACAAACTCCAACGATAACCTGGAATCCAAGACAACGCCTAAGAATTTGTCTCATTTATCAGGCTAAGAGTGTGGTTTTCACAATAAAATGCCTTATGGTTAATACTTAGGATAGAAACTGGATAACACCGGTCTTCGACCAATTCACGGACAAGCCATTGCCTCTAAACCAATCTGAGAGGTGCTTAAGGTCGTCCTTAATCTTTTGCTCTACCGCTTGTGGGATTTTGCCGACAAAGAGTGCTGTGGTATCATCAGCAAATAGGGTCAGTCGGCCGTGTTTTGATACTTCACCTATATCGTTGATAAATATATAGAACAGCAGTGGGCCGCCGATACTCCCTTGAGCCACTCCAACTAATATGTTTTCGACATCTGAAAACTTCTGCCCGATCTGTACCAATTTGTTGTGTTTCTGACGGAAAATGATTGAACACGCTCGTCAGATCCATAGACTCCTAGTTCGGTAATGCGAATATTGATGTCGCCGGTACCAAACGCCTTCCTCAAATAAAAAAAAGAGCAGCAACCGTTTTTTCTTCTCAAGAATTTGATGGACGACATCTACAAAGTTCATAATAAGGACGGTGGTGGACATTTTACTGTCAGCGATTGAGTACATTGTATTGTTCAAAAGGGTCCCTGAGTTGTTCGAATGCGCATTTTTCAAATTTCTTAGAGATTGGGGCCGGTATTCTGACTGGGCGTTAGTTTTATTTTGCGAATCTGTCACCAGATTTAAAAAGCGGGATGACGCGATGTAATTCAAGCGGCTTGGGGTATTTACTGGCCGCAATTGACAAATTGATCAGATATGATACGAGGTCAGCGAGAACATCGGCTGCTCTTCGCAATACCTAGGATGAAATTTGCTCAAGTGCAACTGAGCATATCTTTGTTTTGCTTAAAAGATGTGCAATCTTTAGAGTATGGACCGGCTGAAGTGACAGCTCTATTGCTCCACGAGGAAAAGTCTCAGGTATTACATATCTATCAGAGCATTCCGTGTCGGCAGTCATACACGCCGAGAAATATTGAATTAACACGTTGGCCACTGTAGTCTTATCAGACACCACTTTGAGTGTTACACACTGTTTTTCCGGTGTGCCACCTAGATCAGGTCTAATGGCATTCCATGGATTTCTTCTATCCTGGATGCTCTTCTGTACCAGTTTTCCAATAAAATCAAGCTTACATTTTCTCGAAACAGGTTACTTTGTTCTTTAACTTCCTATATACATATCGCTTCATAGCATCAATTGGATTAGCTTTAAACTCTTTAAATGCCGCAATTTTTTTTTATCAATTCATGAGTGACCCAGGGTTTACTAGGTACCTCAAGATTATTTTTAATTCTTAGTTCCTGCTTGTTGCTGTTAACGAACGCCATTACTCGTGCATTGAAGCATTTAAATGCTTTATCGATGTCATCTACAACGTACACATCGGACCAATCGGTCTTATTGAGCTCCAGCACTATCTGGTCATAGTTATATTTTGATTTACGTGTGATGTTGGTGACCGATCGAGTGGTCGGTATTGAGATGAACGTGGCCTGATGATCGGAGAATGTTTTTGTGATTGAGCCGCTCTGAATGACAACTTCGGGACTCACATTGGAGTAAATGTAATCGATACAATTAGCGCTGTAGGTGGAGCGGTCTCCCCTCTTCTCCACTATGGCGACTTGCGTCGGCACACCAACGAACTCGTTAAAAGTTAAATGAGCACAGTATTTCTTGTAGATCACGAGAGTTTCGGTCATTACAAAGAACATCGATATTAGCATGTCCAAGGAGGAGCATTGCCAGAAACGGTGAAGTATCACATTTAAACGATGTTATATCTATATACCTATTCATATGTTTTTGTTTGTGATTCGGGCGGTCCAGTCAATGTTTTCAGTTCCGTCTCCAGCTTCACCACCCGCCAGGGCGATTTTGCCACCACGTCAATATCCTTCACTTCCGTCACTTCCCCAATGGCGTGGAAAAGTTCAACAAGATGCCCACGGAGTTCCTCGTTCTTCTTTTCGACGCGCGGCCAGTAATGGTCAGGTCACTGCGGCGGTGATATTGATCCGCAAATTGCATCTGCGTTTCGACGGTACCTCCGTCACCAGAAGAAGTAGTCATCCTCATGGTGCCTCTACCTTTGAGTGCAATCGCCCTTGTCTCCTCAGCCATACGTTTCGCTTCAGCGACTTCCTCTGAATAGAATTGCATCGCCGAGTTCACATGGTTCAAACGGGATTTGAGCGTCGCAACCACAGCTTGTACCTGTACAATCACTCTCGACGGTGCTACACATTCAGAAACTTTCTTCTCAAGATCGCCAAGTCTGACCGTCAGCGACTGTAGGACACGAAGTATCTCCTGTCCCCAGACTGACACATCGCCGCCAAGAGTCAACTGCCACCAATTGCTGCTGTTGCTCTCGAACTCGCCTTAGTCGGTGCCATAGGAACACCGGCAACGGTCCTTTGTACTTGTGGTGCGCTCGATGGCGGTTGATGGCGCCTCTGCTCCGATGTTTCGACACACTCTGTATCGTTGCCCAGTGAGATAGTCGTGCTCTTGTCTGAAGTAGTCTTTGATTTAGAGATTTTCGTGCTTTTCAGGACTCCTGCTGGCGTCGTCAGTGTTAAATTGGTCCCTTTAATACAGGAGTTACACTGCCAAAAAACGACGCCTCGTCAAGCCTTGCTTTTCTAATACCGATCGCACTGACTTTCGGACAGTGGCCGTGGTAGTCAAGAGCCGTGGGTCCGTTAATGGACTGGTTTGTGGCTTCGGGCGTCATGGCGGTGGGTGACATGATACCCTCGGTGAAGGCGGATATCTATTGCTGTAAAGCGATTTGTTACTTCATTGTTTTTACATAATACTTGTACGACCGCACGTCTGCAGATAATCCGCTTTTTCTTGGTCTGCCTGTTGGTGTGGCCCCGTTTGAATCGGCCGTTGTAGCCGAACGCACTTCACTGTACTCACAAGTGGTTCTTTTTCCACAGAAACTTCCAAAATTAGGCCACGTCCGTCGCACCGCGGGTCGATGTGTTTTTAAACTAAAACTTGCGTTTTTTCCGTTTTTTTCTGTTAAGCTTCGCTTGCGTACGCATTGGAAGCTCCAATAGTGCAATTAATATAAATCAATCATTGTGTTTAAGTAAGCCCATTACATAAGTTACACAACGAATTTCATTATTGCCTGGCTTACCTCAACCTCGCAGCTGCGGCTAGAACATTGTGACGTTACTATCTGTAGAGCTATTGAAGCAGAATTACGATCCATACGTATGCATAGAGCACCATGAGCAAGCTTTCAAGGTATGACTGCCAACTTCATTGGATTAACTGAAAGCGTTTCGGTAAATGAATGACCTAATTCCGTATCTCACTCCGGGTCACGCTTTACATATACAGTTGTGTTTAAACGCATTTTATTAAAGCTGACGCGACAATATTATTAACTTTCTTCGAAAGTAATAAAAATAATTATATTGTGGATTGGTTTCGAATTGCGTTTGCAGCAGATTGCGCAAATGTAACATGTCAGACCCTTTAGTGATAATAGAGCAGAACTAGTAACGTGCTATGAGTTTTTTTAAAGCTTAACTGCAGCGAAAATTAAAGAAAATTAAATGCAGTTTACGGAACTAATGCACTAACGCACAATACTATTTGCAAATGAGTTGCCTGATTTAAAGGGGTACGCGTAGAATGGACACTGATCACATACCAGTTTCTGACAGTCAAAATAGCTCAATTACATTTCGATGTATCGGCGTCTTAAAGGTAGTTTGGTAGCTTGCGTTATTATTCAGAAAGCGCACCTAATGTTTTGCTTTCCCTCACGTCTACGTGAATTGATGCTTGGCATTTGGTAATTACCGTTGTATATAAGTGTTATGTACATTAGAGCTGAAGGAGATACAAAACTGGCAGATTTCCATTTCTATGAACTATTATATTTCATGGATGGCAATTTCATAAACCTGTCTTGACATACGTCATGTGGATATGTATACGTCATATGTTGTTCACGTATTTGGTAGCTTTGAGAACCGCCAAGAAGCAACTTCCTACACTAAGGTAGCATTGGGAATTATTGAGAAGCGGCTTCTCAGAGTGCTTGATCGCTTATCCAGAGAAAGATTTTCTTATGCGATACATTAGGGTTTAGTTTGATGCAGTGACCATACAGTAGAAATATATAGTCGGGAGCAGTTTTATTGCATTCTTTTATAAATGGGGGTACCGACTTTGAGAAATGATTGATTGATTGTTCGCTTGGCATGTATACCTAAATACACATGTCACCCTTTTGTATTAAGGGTGCTTAGAGCGACAGCATATATATTACCTACGCATCCATATAATCCATGTCTACTTCAATACCTACTGGGTATTTGCTTTCCATTGGAACAACTTCTTCTTTGTAATATCGACTAGGTCATTTCTAACATTTGGTCCTAAAGCTAGGGCCTCCGACAGCTT
>QVRM01000515.1:0-73104 GCA_003439945.1 Dermanyssus gallinae
TTACCCTCTCCCGATAGAAAAACGCATGGAAAGAACGGTGTTGTTATTGTTATCGTTGATTGGTGTTGTTGATGATGATGATGCTGCTGTTGTTGTCGTCTGTTCTTAGCCAGCAGACGACGGCCGGTCGTCACCCGGTGCCCCCGCGGAGGCGCTAAAGCTCTTATCTCTCGCAGTTAGCCGTACAACTGAGGGTACTCTTACTTCGGCACGTCATTTGTTGATTATTTACCTATCAATAAGTGGTCGCCTGGTACGCAGCACGCGACTCGAAGGCACCAGCCGGCTAATTTCATAGGGAGAGGGAATTTGTTGTTATTGTTGTTGCTGCTGCTGCTGCTGCTATTGACGGGTCGTCATGTCAAGATATCATCATCATCATCATCACGGGCCGAGCCGGACGACAATCCGCAAGCCAGATAGACAAGACGTCCCTCCACCACCGTGCCTACCCAAACGTGTATGAATAGTGATGGTGGTGGTTGTGGTGGTGGTACATGGCACCTAATTTGAAGTATGTCTGTATGCGGCTGACAGCACGCCGGTGAATGGCTGCCACCCATTGTCTCCCACCATCTCTTGTAGAGTGGACACCTTCGGTTGCCAGCGAATTCTCTTCTCCATTGCGTCCTCCAATGTGGTCGTTGGTAAGACCACTTCGTTCGTGGTGGGGGGACAAGTCGTCACTGAATGTGTGAACGTGTCATCAGTGTTGTTCTTCGCCACCTCTCCAATTGCGAGTGCAACCGACTTTGTTATTGTCTTCGCGCGAACAGTCAATGTGTTCATATTATTTCGCAAGGTAAACCTGCCTGCGTTACAGGCAGGCGTTCGTTTATGTCACACGGTACGCGTTCACTGCAATCGGCAGTCAGGAAACCAGAGGCCAATACATAGATAAAGCGGCAGCGTGGACCAGCTGACGATAGATTTGCCACCAACCAAGTTTCTGTAAGTAAGTAGTAATCTCTAGAACGCACTCTCTCTATCTCTCTGTATAGGCGAGGATCAGAACATGTGTAGTGTTATCTTCATTTGTGTGCTGTGGTACTGGTTGAAACGGCAGCGCTGTTGTCATCGTCTGTAATCATTGGTATAAGCTGGTATCAGGTATAACGAACGTCAATACGAATTACAGAGAAACACAAAAGATAACATAGAGGTTAATTAGACGTGCTTGCTACGTATTTCGTATGTTCGTAGCCAGTCGCTGAACAGATAATGCAGGGTATGTTCCGTAATAAATTGATGGCGATCAAAACTATGCTGAACGAGCGACAATTATAACATTCAATATACGCTGCGTATATATATATATATATATATATATATATATATATTTATATATAATATACATTTTATTAGGCGCTTCATTGAGCAGTTTGCAGGTAATGCCCAGATAAACAGATATATTGTTAGGAATTAAGAATCCAGTCAGCTAATGTCTGCGAGCAAACCGAAGCATTCTGATCTGAGCTGGGCCGGCGTATTTTGTTTGTCAGTGCCCGAAATACCATTAATCCTCTCGACTTGCTGTTCGCCGAAATGAGTTTGTTTTCCATTTGTGTTTAGTGTTTCATCAGAGCTTCGCCTGTAAAGTAGATTCGAAACAGTCATGACACCAATTGCTTGTTGGCTTTGCCATGTTGCTCTCAGGAGCGCAGGCATTCTACCAAAAGAGGACTGAACCAACTCAACTACCTTACATGTACTCGGTACGGCCACAACTGTATTGGCAATGCTATATCATCAGACATCGTTCCCAAAAAAAAATTATATATATATTAATGGTAGTATTTGTTGGACGTGCTTGTAATTACCCTGCTGCTACATATCTCTGCTGGAGAAAGCCTATGTAAATCCAGTAGAGAGAACGCGATATGACTTGAGTTTATATTTACCATTCCTTGTTGAATATCTTTTGAATCAGATGCGCTCGCTGGGCAGTATGTTATACAGCGTGCTGCTGGCTTCGTATAGCTTCTATTATTTATGTGGTATCATTATATGTATTTTTACAACTCTTCGTCTGTAGTGCATTCATACTATTAAAGGGTTATAACGATGGTTATATCACTACCTAATTACACACTATAGCTTGGTTTACCGGGGTGTTTCGTCGTGATTGCTTACAATCTATGCCATTTTCCTAGGCTGCGTTTGGTTTTATATATGCTTCTGCTCAACGAACATCGATTCGCCGATATTCGTATTCGAAGGACTACACAGAGACTTTATGATAGCCCGAAAATCTAAAGGCTACACCGTATCGATAAGCTGGCGTGACTTGGCTTACCGTGCCTTGTAACCGCTGGGAGACGTTAATCGAATTTAATCGGATAACATGACCTATCAGCAAAGCTCTGTACCTACGTGCAGAGATTATGCTCACCAATTGTCTAAACGCGCGTCTTTTTCGACAAGCAGTTCAGTGTAATATATTGGCATGTTGGTTTCCTATATATATATATATATATATATATATATATATCACCCATTTACGCAAGAATTTACTCTGGGTTTAGTGGAACAGACATGGCATGGTCCACCACGAGTTTCTTGTTGGTGATCTCTATTGTTATCAGCCTGACCGAGTTTTTGCCACCCTCCAAATGACGAGACACAGTCCCGCGAGTAGAAAGGGAGTTTTTTTTGTTCTAGCAAGATAACATGAAGTGTGGGCACTCTTCCCCACCCGCTAAACAATGTAAGTTTACCCAGCCTCCGCACGATATCAAGCTTCGATTGCCGACATTTTGTCGCATCCACCGTACTTATTGGACATCGCACCGTCGGACTACCACCTATTCAAAACTGCAGAGCTATCTACAGAAAAATAAATTCATTTTGCCAGAAGCAGTAACATTCTTCAAGATGCAGAAATCAAAATTATTTGCCATGGGAATCGATATTTTGGTTCAGAGATGGAGGAAGGCCATGGCTAGCAATGGAGAGTACCTTTTAAATGAACATCCATCCAACAAACTCGTTCAGTTTTTGGTTTTGACTTATAAATTAAAAATGCCCTACCTACCTGACTATCTAATATATAAATATATAACTATGCAGATCCTAAAAATATTTATAGCGGGCTTGCCTACAAGTCTTCCTCCCTTACAATACGAAACTATTTTGTCTCAGTCGGAAGCCCATCAAGGTGATCCGCAGCAAGGTATAAGCAGCCCGCTACGCATGTGGAACCTAGACGACGGGGTGCCGGCAGGTGACCCCTCTCTGGTGGCAGACAATTTACATAAAGTAAAGGGTTATGGCAGCCAGCCAGCGGAATAACCCCCCAGAAGTGCGAGGTATTCTTTCTTTTTTGGGCTAAACGGTTTCCGGCTCCAGCCGACGCCACCGTTATTCAGGGTACCTTTACTTTCCTGCTAGGAGTTGCTCCTCACTCTCCTGTCACGCGAGGCAGACATGACCTCGACCTGCTGAGCGTCCCCCTCCCTCTACCCAGGCGGCATACCACCGCGGATGGGGAAGTGGGCCATTAAGATACCGCGGACGGCCTCGCGGAGATTGCCTCTGTTGGCAGCGCAGTGCGGGCAATTCTCACTCAGATCGGTCGTTTAATTCATCCCGCCTCACTCAAATGATCTGAGAGGCCACTTCACGGACGAGACTGAGCTATTGAGCACCTTAAACGAGATTACCCTCTGCATACCCTAAAGGCTACCCAGAACTTAGAGTTATGGGTAGCGATGGGTAGCATAGCGGCCATGCAGGCTCTATTGCCAGTGTCAAAATAAGTCCAAGGCTTACCAAACTCTAAGCGAGAGCAAGCCCTGCAACACAGTTGCTATCGAACTTTGTCGCAGACAGCGTGCGCCGCCTTTCGGACACAATCGTCCAGGCCAAATTTGGACTCGACACTCGGAGTTGTCATCATAACTTAGACTTCTCAGTGCAGCTATATATATATATATATATATATATATATATATGTATATATATATATATATATGTTGTATTTTTTTATTTGCCATTCTTAGTAGATATACATACTACTTACGAGCTAAAGATTATTATTTAACTATACATTTCCTTATTATATCTAAATCTATTATTTAACCATAAATGTTCCTCATTATGCATTAAAATCGATTATTTAACGAGAAATATTCCTTATTATACATTAAAATCTAATATGTAACTATAAATATTTCGTATTATACATTAAAATCTTTTATTTCACTATAAATGATCCTTATAAAACATTAAAATCTATTATTTTGCTATAAATATGTATTATTATATATTAAAAGCTATCTTTGAACTATAAATATTCCTAATTATACATTAAAATCTATTATTTAACTGTTAATATTTCTAATTATGCATTCATTTTGCTGTAGCTCTACTTTCTCTCTGCTGCTAGGAAAAGGGTTCCTCTGTAACATTTTGAGTCACAAAGTTCCACTTCCACTTTTCTCTGTGTTGATTGTATGTTTCGACTGTGTCGTGCTTGAACGGGTAATTGTGGTGTTCTAAGTCTTTGATAGGGACATTTTTTGACAACCCCATTGGCCTCAAGAATTATTATTTGCTTTTAAGAAACATAGTTATAATCTTGTCGACATTTTTGAGATTGTCTAATATTAGCTTGAAGGCATGGCTCTGAGGCAATGTGTTACTGCGGAAAGCATTTTGAAGCTAAATGTACTAATTATAGTCTTAAGATCCCCTCAGAGATCTCCTAACACCATGGTTGAGAAAACCGCCTTCACTCTACTTTCTTCAATATGCCTAGTAAAACAGAGCTTGAGCATCAGCGATACTTTCAACTATTTGTTGATTTATTCTAGTGCGTTATATATGATTGCTTGGTATAACACTATCGCAAACTAATTACAGCCGGGGCCAAAGGATTTACATTGCTCGCGGACGCCGGCGACGACGATATCTGCGATGGGATGGGGCGGTGCAAAAGGCGGCCGCGCAGTGGACGAGCCATGCTTTAGTCTCATTGCGACCAGCCCGGACTTCGACTTCGTCGGCAACAACGATGAGCGTCTACGACTGGACCTTCGGTATTATGATTAGAAAACAAATCTAAGTTAAACTATAAGGGCGAATTCCTATTAACACACAGCGTAACTAACGACTCGAAGTACATGGCCAAGACACTAATTTAGTACCTAGCTATCTATCTACATCGCTGACTAACCATTACTACTCCCGACCCCTAACGAGGTGGTCGAATCGATCAGGGTTGTTAACAATCGTCAAAAGTGAGACTGATTAAGGGAGGGGCGTATATGTGGCATGGTGAGCACACGAATGCAAACGGCGTTATTTTAAAATGTACTATATTAATATATATATATATTATACTATAATATATGATATATATATCTATTCAATATATATATTATATATTATATAGGTATATATATGGATGATATAATAACCAGCGAAAGCAAGTGAAAAGGAGTTACAGAACGTGTGCCGATCCGACGATCCGTTCTATCCTTTGTTTCATTGTTCAGAGAAGGGCGACCTTGCGACCAAAATGCGCACACTTCCAAATTCTCATTCGACTCTGTATCCTGGAACCGACCAGGTTTGCCAGTGGCTCGGGGCGATCTACGCTTATGGCTGTGATTCGCTTCCTTCTACCGGTGCGCGATCATGCCATCAAGCGACTCTTGCTCGTCTTCTGGGAGGTATGTTAACACACACATATATATATATATATATATATATATATATATATATAATATATATATATACGAGTATATAGCAATGGTCTAATTTTTCAGTTTTTGTTGTCATTTTGAGTTATATTGTCTATCAGAATTTACTGTGTGTCAGTATCGCCAATCATATGGTATAGGTGTTAACCTCTATTTTTATTATCTTCTTTTTATCTTTTTATCCTCAAACCCTTGTACCACTTTTCATAGCGAGAACTTAAGCATGTGAATGTATGCAGTTCCGTAAATAAACCATGTTTGAATTGAAAAAAAAAGAATTGAATTGATTTATATATATATATATATATATATATATATATCTGCAGATTACAAAATCATATTTGCATCACAAAGTGCCAAACAAGGCGAGCATCTAGGCAGGTAAATAACTATTTAATTATCGTCATGCTTTTGCTCTCGTAATACTTTACTTGCTTACTTGTGAAATCAGTTTCATGATTAATAATCATCAAATGTGTTTTTTTCCATTTGCATCTATCGTGACTGGATATACGGTTTGAGAGTGTTGCTAATTAGCTTGTGTTGCATTTTGTTTGCCTCGGTGATCATCTCTCTAAGGTTGTTCCCAAGACGGACCCGAACGGTGAACTGCTGCAGGAGATGATCCTTGTGTGCGACGCGTTCCGTCGGGTAAGCAAAGCAGCGCAGAAGAGGCATTATGTCTACCATTGCGTAGGCTTTAGAAAAGTGTGTGCTACGTTAAACCTAATGTTCTATACGGGCGTGGCCCTATCAAGACCAACATAAACAATTAGCCCGGCAATAGATACCCTTTTCATTTTACTGGGAGCCTGCATTGGCGCTACCCTCGACGAGCGAACGACCACTACGAACAGCTTGCAACCGTGCACCCCGGTTTACGGTTTGCCGACGATGCGATCAGCGATGTTCTTTATAACGAATATTATAATAGCAAATAGAACTAGTGTTAAATGTTTACGTTGAATGAACGCTTTCATTGCTATAGTGCATTTCGTGTCAATCTCTGGCGCCTTTAATATAAGCCGTGTTCCCCTTACAAACAGCCAATAAAATCATCTGTCTCAGAAACATCGTTTTGCGTCGGTTGCCCGTAGCTTCATGCGCACGTTTTGCGATATCCCTCAAAAGCTTTGCGGCGTCTACACTTATATGAAACGGCGTCTTCAAATCAATAGGCAGGAAGTGTAACTCTTTGACAGCTCAAGGTATTTTATTTTCTGTTCCGTATCTGCGGGTTCTGCAACCCATCTACACACGGCCGAGCTGCTGCGAAGGTATGATAACTCCACCGTGCATAAGATAGTTACATCCCAGACAAGGCTTTTGCCTTATTTCGCTCAGACCTTTTGGCCCGAGTGTGGACGGCATTTCTGATTTTCTCAGAGCCCTTTTCACTATTCTATTAATCTTCGCTTATCTTGAGCCGGGACTTTTCAGGCAGGTTAAAGGGTGTAGATCGTCAGGATCGACCAGCCCACCACACTACATACACGAGAACGGCTCACAGATGGGGGCGTCTATCCTAATAGCCGACACCACGCGGAAGGAGTTAGTTGACGGGTGGGCAGGCTTGAAGCCACACATCTTTAGAGGAATGCTGGATCGCTAAAAGCACAGCGGCTTTATTCACGTGCGTTTTTAGAGGGCCGGCGCCGAGTTTGCTTCTGAGCATCGCATCTGTCGGCACGGTTGTTCAGCCTTTTATTTCCAAGGCCTCCGAAGACTAATTAAAGGCATGCTCTTTCCCGTAATCTCACTTCTAAATAAGTGTTCAACGCCTTGCCTAGATCTAGTAGTTTCGTCATGATCAGAAGGACCTTTGATATATTTGAAAGTCGGGGATGCTCGCAACATGTAGTTAAATCTTGGTGAACCAACCTGTGCCTTCATAGATAAAGGGCCGTTTGCGGGTTCATAGTTGTCAAACCTGGGTGTAATCTTACAAGGGCTTCTCGATTTATACAAATAACCCGTGGGGATTCCTTTTCTCGTGACGGGAGTACCCAGAAAGTCTAGACTACCTCCCTGATGGGTTGGCCCCTCACAGCGGGTGGTCCTGCATCCCTCTGAGTTCATATAGGAAGTGCTCAATTTTCTAAGGGCATCACACCGCAGAACCGTATGCTCTACGTTATCCACCTCTCTAGGGTGACACAGGAAGCAGATATCGCTGATGGCTTTCTTAATAATTGATATGTAACTCTGGAACTGGCCGTGTTAGGTCAGTACCTGAGCCGTCCAGTAGGAAAGTTCTCCGTGTCGGCGGTCGTACTACACCCTGAGGTCCGTATCCGACTTTTGGTCCACCTCCCTGTAATCACACCAATGAGTACTGTCGACACAAAGGTACTTAGTTTCGTCCAGCAGTGAAGAGAGAATCGTCCGGTCGAGCATGTCACGTAGATGTCGAGGACGCAGACCATCCGCCATTGTTTTATTTATTATTTTTTTAGCAACAATTATGTTTATTTCACTCAAATTGAGTATAATATACAGTTCAAAATATTTCTTCATGAAGCTCTATCCTCTCCACGCTTCCGACGAGAGAAGTAGTGCAACGATTTCGGTCCAGCGCTGTGCATTTCACTGAATGGTACTTGGCACAGCTCTGCAGGCAGAACCAGCAGATGCACAACTCGTACTCCTCGTGAAAGGTTGCGTTTGAACATACCAGGTAGTGATAACCTAGCACTGTGTACCCGGTGTATACGTGGCGATGGTCACATGCAGGACCAGACCAAAGGTGCAAGGCATTGAAAACGTCCAAACCACCGACCTCCCGTCTGGCCTGTTCGACTTTAGCTTCCCACTCCGAAATAGAACATTCGTAAGGTACTGTACGCGGTAATTTCAGCCTTAGTCGGATTGTTTCAGCAGCCGGTGGACAGTCTGACGTAAGCCGGTTTCACACCCTGTCAAGACCATACATCAGCCCCGGAACAATCTTAAGCATGAAGAGCCTCACTGCTGAGAAAACGGACAGACATTGTTTTTATTTTGTATTGCGTTAGTATGGTAGAAAGGAAGTGAATGAGCTGGTGGTGGTGGTGGTGCTGCTGCTGCTGCTGTTGTTGTTTGCTTCTGTACTGACTGGTGACTCAATTACGCATGCTGTTGTGTTACTGTCGGCGTCGTTGCCTCATTACACTGACTGCAGGATCTCGAACACGCGAACGAGTTTATCCGCGGAGGGACGCTGCGGCTGGTCGCGAAGCTGTCGCGACACGCCGAACTGCTCGAGCCGCTCGTGCCCTGTATCCGCGCGTGTCTTTCGCATCGGCACGCATATGTACGACGCAACGCCGCCCTCTGCATGCATTCAATCGTGCGCAAACGGCCCGACATGCTGCCCGATGCGCCGAAGATGCTCGGTAAGACAGCTAGTCTTTAGGTCACCGGACGGTGCAAAGCGTACGCTTTGTGAGGGTTTTATCAGGACCCAGTATATGAGTTAAGTTTATATATATATATATATATATATATATATATATATATATATAACTCAAACCGACCACCTCTCCAGGGGATAGTCCTAAGAGTGGATCGTTACATTTTCGCTACATTCCTTAACAGTTAATAGGAGTCTTTTTTTTCTTTGTCACGCAGCGAGCTGCCAGACGCATCGGCGGTCTTTGTATATAATGAATGAATTATATTGGTATTATGTACCATCTTGAAATGCAATGTTATTGCGAAATAAAAAAAATATATATTTTTTTCTTTGTATATATATTCTCTATGCACAGAATCATTTCTAGATACCGAGGCGGATCCATCAGCCAAGCGGAATGCATTTTTGGCTCTTTGCGAGATTGACCCGCAGCGAGCTCTCTGCTTTGTTGAAGAAACCGACTGGAGTAATAGTGACGCTCTTGAACGAAGCGGCTGCACCCTTCTCCAGAGTCACGTTGTACAACTCATCTACCAGATGGCTCTACGGTATCCCGAAGATAGGTACGTATTTTGCGTTTGCTGTTTTAATACTTCCTAAGCTGTTTATATATAGCCTTAAAAAAAGCTTATGCAGCACGTCGGGCATGCGCTCTACGTTTTCTTGGGAAACCCAACAGTCATCGAATTCTTGCGTCAGGGTCCGTCGATGTATACTCTAAAAGGAAATAGAAAAGGACTCTATTCAGAAACATTGTACACTCCTCCCATGTCTGCCTAAAGACTATAATGTGGTGAATTGCCTCGCGTCGGGAGAGCACCACGGATCGCCCCCGGGACAGACGCGCCCTCTCGGGCGAGAGCCGGGCACCGCGTGGCCGTGTGCTCCACATAACCGGTGTCGCATAGCCCGCATAATATTATCTCGATCTTCTTGAGTGCGCATGCGAAACTGGCTTCTTTATGAGGTAGCTCACTGCATTCGTTTCTCCAAGCCCTTCTTGTGGGCAGGGGTAATCAAATTAAGTCTGAAAAGGCCAGTCACAGCACCATCGTTGTACGATCTGTCAAGACCGTACCAAGGTCACTATATGAGTATCAGTGGATCGGCCAAAACGCAAAATATTTATTAAAAAATTGAGGAATGCTTTTAGGATCTAGGGCTAATTTTCGGTTTAAAACCGGAAAGAAGTAAATATACTGCATACTCAACGAAGATAACCAAGACGTATTGATGTGGATGTGTCAATTAAGATAAACAATATTATAGTCAACAACTTTACATTCGGACGGTCCAAAAAACTAGCTTGTTCAACACTAATATTAAAACGTATGGCATAATTATCAGATTTTAATAATTGAAGTAATAATTGGAAGTGAGATAATGGTCACTATATATATATATATATATATATATTATTCGCTTGGTATGTACACTTAAATACACATGTCACCCTTTCATATATCTACCCCTTTCAAGGTTATACATTATTCTACAATACATTCAATTGACTCATTTCCTAACCCACAAGCTCGACATTCTGTATTGCCCCCTTCCTATAATACTTTGTTGTATCCTTGTATTCAACATCCCTGCCTCGGTATCTGCCAGTAGCCCATCACATACCCATTTCACCCCGCGCTTTTCTATATATATATATATATATATATTCAATTTCAATTTTCAATTTCAAACGTGGTTTATTCACGAAACTGCATTTCACAACGCTTAAGTTCTCGGTAAATAAAAATGGTTGAAAAAAGATGAATCAAACAACAAAGCAGATAATTACTCTCGACAAAATCCAAGGAGTGCTTTGTATAAGCACTTTACACACAATGGTATTACAGTGGTTAATTATTTACACAAGAACTTCAAAGCAACAATTGGTGCGTTTGTTAGAACGCCGAACACCACATGAGGCAACAAACTTGCAAATATAACACACAAACGAAGTAGTCCACTAGTACAGCATCAACACAACGTACAACAACTATGTCTAAAAACATGTGGATAAATACAATCAAAAACTGAGTGTGTCCTCGTATACGAAGCACAACATTTGTAATACCAACTATATTAGATCACACGCCTGGTTCCGACTGTGAAATTAACAGCCACTGTTTTAACTCGCGAGAGAAGAGGTGTATACATATATATACACCTCTTCACCACATGTATATATATATATACATATCTATTATAATATACGTATGTATACATATATATATATATATATATATATATATATACATACGTATATTATAATAGAATCACGAGTGTATTCATTCTGTATCTGTTCCGCACTGGGCGATGCCCGAAAAGTTGGCGACACGTTCAGTCGGTATTTCACCTGCTGCGTAGCAACTCGCCTTCGGTGAGGTTCGAAGCTGCACGCGTTCTCTGTGTCCTGTCTCCGACCAGCGCAGCGATCCGCGCGGCTGGCCAGACCCTCGTCGAACTGGCCGTAGCGACTTCCGACAACAACGCGAAGCTCGTGCTTCTCGATGCCGTCGACCAATTGCGCCACCAGCATCCACTTCCTCTAGAAGCACTGGTCAGTTCCACTAGCGAATATCGCCTTTACTTGACGCACCACGATATGCATACACGCTGGCCTCGGTATAAATTCAAAATGATGCAGTGTGTGGATCAACGGTCACCTGACGCTCTTCCCTACTATTAGCGTTCTCTTTTCCCCATTGGCATACTCCGGGTGGAATGTATATATATATATATATATATATATATATATATATACAGAGCAAGATAGCTTAGTGGCAAAGCCTTTGTCCTTGCATTCGCGACGCCTGGGTTCGAGACCCAGACCGACCACTCTTAAATTGGTTTTCATGGTTTCCAATTTAGACGAAGGTAAATGCCGGAATGGGTCAAGAATCAGTCATGACATGAAAAAGCCGTACAGGGGCATTAGTTTTACGGTAAAAAAAATATTCAAGGTATCATTTTCCTCTCGATATCAGCGGCGGAAAGGAGAAATAATCGTTGACCTTCTCCGAGAGATAGGTAACACCATTTGAATGACAATATGATGATGATGACCATATAATACCGGTAGGCGGTCGAAGTCGTTCGCGTGCTGCCGAGCGCTAACGATGCTGAGGTCCACCGGAGGGCACTGCGGCTGATTGTCGCTCTCACAACTAGCCGAACGGCCGACGACCTCGTTACGCTGCTCCAGCGTGAACTACGGCGACTTCAGTCATCGCTGCATCAGCAGGGTGACGCAGTGGCGGCCACTGAGGCCGTCTTGAACGCTCTGGAGAACTGTGTCGCCCGGTTTCCTCACACTGCCGGAGGAGTCATTGAGTGTGTAAGTTACTAGCTCTGTGTTTAGCTTTCGATGACAGTCCTATCCTATATATATATATATATAAATATATATTGTGTTGTCCATTCATTCTATCCATTCATGCGTTCTCATGTGTACTAAGTAACTTAATGTGACTGTGCTATGTTTTTGCGGAGGAACAGTTGACACAGATAGTATCATCAGAAAACAAGAAGGTATCATCGAGCGTCCTTCGTTTTCTACGCGAAACACTTGTCCGATTTCCCGAATTCGCTCCGCGAGCCACTGGGTTGGTCCTTGAGCACTTTGCAATGCTTCGGGGTACGTCGGCAATCCGTCAAGGGTGCTGGCTACTCGGTGAATTCTGCGAGAACCCCAGGCAGATCCAGGAGTTCATCGAGCAGGTTACTCGCAGCATGGGCGAGGTAAGGACAAGACTGTCAGTGAGTCATTGATTACTGTTAACTAACAATCAGAGCTCTATGTTTGTTTCGACGTATACGCATTGTAGACATTAGATACTGATTTTTTTATTGAAAAGGCAAAAGTGCTTAGCAGCGCGGGACTTCGTCTTCATCGCAACAAATTTCTGCTCAGAGCTGAAATTAGGAGTTGTTAAGTACAGGACTCAATTATCATGTATGCACATTGGATATACGATAATGAGCACCCGATTTGCAGCTATAGGCCCACGAAGATATCCATTAGATGGCGACTTAGTGAAAAGCTCCTGGTTCAGCTGGAGCCCGCGAGTTTAATAGAACGTCGTGAATTCTTTCCCATGTATTCTACGAAGTGTACCCTCATACGTGCTGTCGTACATTCGCTCCGTAGCTTCCCCTGGTCGAAAGTGAAGAGAGGACGGAGGTCGGGCGATGTCTCAAAGTGTAACGGTGACCTCGACGATGGCGACTCGTCTCACGATGGCCGCCGCGGTCAGGCATCGACAAACTTATCAAGACACAGCGAAGTCGGTCCGCTCGAGCGGAGACCGCCCGCCGTTACGGCCGATGGCGCTTACGCGTCACAGTCGGCTTCAGTGTAGCCAAGCCGGACGGCAGCCTCACGTCGGCGATGTCAGTTGGCACCGGAGCATTGAGGTCCTACCTACTTCAGGGCTACTTCTTCGTGGCCGCCTGCGTTTGCAATGCTGTGGCGAAAGCAGCTTGTCGACTGATCACTGCCTATTCCGAAGCGGCTTCAGAAGGCCGCGATACCGAAATGACAGGTACGTAGTAGTTTTCATCCATTTGAGACTGCATTAGAGACAGAAAAAAGTCACGATTCTAGCAAACGTTTGTTGAGTAAAACTGTGGTTGGCTTAAAACGTTTTTCTGTAGAAATATGCAATCCAAACCTTCCACCATGTGCATTTCCGAATATTTCGGCTATCGGGTCAAGGCATCCGTGTATGATCGTCTCTGAAATGTAGACACAAAAATGTTAACAGTAGAACAACTATCTTTGTTACAAGCTAACGGCATTGTAATTATGCCGCATTTTACTAAATAGAGCAATACTTATATTAGTCAACATTATATCGCAATTTGTTTCGGATTTTACGAGAAGAAAAATCCTCAGCTAGCAATTGCCCGAGCCCGCTGACCGGTCGCTATTTTTAACCTACGACACGGCCACAGGTGAAAACAAGGTGAACGTGTATGCCGTGACGGCATCGGCACTTCGAATTCTGGCTTCGTGCTTGGCCCTGGCAGAGTCCGGACTCGCCGAAAAACCGGCTACCATCGACGACCGCCAGCGAATGAGCCTCAGTCTTCGGTTACTGCTTGAGGCCCAGGTAGGAGCACATATCTTCTTGTTTGTTCTCTAATCATCAATTAGGCGAAAGGCTGGTCAGACCATAAGGAGACACTCGGGAAACCTGTCTCGAAAAAGTTTATATAATTTAAATTCACTGTTTTTATGGACTATGTAATTTACATGAATATGGCTTATGTAATTTACATGAATTCTATGTCACGTTTTGCTTAGACTCATTCTCGATAAATGAATGAGGAATTATTTCAGAAGTTTTGAACTCCAGAGTTTGCTTCTATACGAGGTTGAACGTGCTTCTTTTGCACTCCAGCAAATCTAGTATATTTATAGCCTGCACTAGTTTACCTGCCGCAGTTGTGCTCCACAGTGACGTTTCAAAGTGATAGAAAACGCCACTGGACGTGATGCAAATAAGAGCCTGCTACCTCGACACAGAAGTCTCGACAAGTGAGCCGGTGTTCAAACTCCAATAGCAGTGTTGAGCCTGTGGCCTGCTGTAAATCCTCCACCGATTCTTCCATCGTATCTGCACGGTGTAAACTTTGTAGTAAAAGTGTTATTTGCGGTATAGTATATCCTCTAAACGCGATCAGATGGGGACTGTGTGTGTTTAATATTTTGCTCCTCCTTCGAATCTCATCTGTGAGGCTAATAAGCAAGTAGTTTGCGATATTCTACGTGTACGGAGTATTGGCGCCGGGTACGCTATGTATCACTGCGTGAAACACGTAGAGCATAAGTGAAGTCAGTTTCACTCTCTACGCTCTACATTGTCTACTGATAGGTGAAGCCCAGAACGGCCCTTGACGTTGTTGTTTCTCTTGCAGCGGCCCGACCGGGTTCCGTCGTTGAGTGTGAACGCCTCCAGACGGGCGCTGGAATCGTTCATTGCTTCAGCTGATCGAAGAAGGCGGTGGAACGCCCGCAACGAAAGGTGGACGGTGAAGACGTTGCCAAGCAGCAGCAATGGCGGCAACGGCGACGATGACGACGTCCAGGAACGCGATCTCCATAAGGACGCTGTTGATGCTCCCATAGCTTTTAGCTTGCTGGCCGGAGGCGGTAGCAGGCTGCAGCGGCTGAGCGGAGTCGCCCGCACTGATCAGAAGGTTTGTTCGGCAGTGTTTTTGCATTTCTGTTTCGTTTGGCGTTCTCTATCTATTCGGGGTCAATTCGGTAAAGTGATTTGCGAAGATGTGATATCTTGGCACCCTACACGTGAAGAATGATTACTGCAAGCGACTGCAGTTTGAATATCGGTAACTGCCATCACTTGTCGTGCCTACGACTGCATACTGCGCCATATAGGATTTTTGTTTACCTATTTAATTTCATCATTGCGTTTTGTGGACATGAATGCACCTATCCTGCATGACAACTTCATGCACCTTATCGTCTAATCTACCTACCCTGTTTGTCGCGCGGTTGCGTTTCAGGACATTTTCGCCGAGTCCCTTCGGAAAGCGCTAAGCGGGGATCTGACCGCGAAAAAGGAGGACGACCTGAATTGCTAATTCACTCCTGGGCAAGGTATGATCTATTACCAATATTGGAGGCCGGCTGGCGCCTGGTTTCAATCAGGAATTTCATCAAATTAGACTTAAGATGAATTGTTAATTAGAAGAAACGAGTTACTATTTAAGCGCAAATTAGTTAGTTGGTTCGTTTATTCGTTAGCTGTGTGATCCTAGAATTAAAAACTTGTTTAGGAAGGTTGTTTTTAAATCTACACTATCCTCCGTCCCCTCCGGGCGTGGAACTTAACCTGAGGTATAACTTCAATGGTCCGAGGGCCGGGACATGTTGCGATATCTAGGGTTTCGCCAACAGTTTCTTGTGGCAGCATGGCCGCTGACTCTCAGCGGTATGGTTTATCATCTATTCTCAGTAAGCATCGCTCAAAGAAAATTCGATCAACAACAGGGATCGAACTGGCGACACCCCAGTAGATGACAACTATGACTAGCGCACTAGTCCCCTAGACCACGCCGCCACTAGTTGTGTGATCCAGTTGCATTTACTAGAAATAGAGTAGTATTGTGATAACAGATATTATTTCATTTAGTCGTTTCGTTATAAATTCGTTGATTATTGTTGTATGTTTAGGTAAATCCAGATTACACCCTGAGGGAAATACAGCCAGTAGTTCTACTGACAAGCTGCAATATGTTCACGATATATCATACTGAAGGATGTATGTACCCTGTATATATACATATATATTTTTTTTCTTTTTTTTTTTATAAACAATTTAACCCAATGCACCAATACATGACAGGTCACTCAGCTCACGGGACGCAACGATCCCGTCTACGCGGAGTGCTACGTAAACGTCGCTGCACACATGGTTGAACTCGATGTGTTCGTGTTGAATCAGACCGACGACGTGCTGCAAAACTGCACGCTGGAGCTAAGCACTATCGGGCGCCTTCCGACGAAACGTGCGTTGATAAGAAGTACCACACAAACACTGGGCCTAGAGAGAAGGGTGGCACTTTTGTGCCATGCTTGCTTGTGCACTTGGTGCGGCATAGGCGGGTGTGCGCAGCATGATGTCCCTTGAATATAGAAAACTGCGACAGGCATAGCTTGATGGTAATAGGAAAATAAACAAATAAAAGTTAGCAGGTATTATGCAACAATCATGTTTCTGTCTACTTCGAAATTACAATATTGACAGGTTTCGGTACTGGAAACCCGACGCGTCTTACAGCAACCATTACGAGTGTCGTTTTTTGGTCTGTTATCTGCCTCTACCACAGGTGACCTTAAGTTGATTGATCGGATCAACCCAGTAGTAATTGCGCCGCATGACTTCGTCACATTGCGAGTGACCATCAAAGTTACGGCAACCGATAACGGACTCATTTTCGGCAACATATCATATGATGTTAAGGTACTGTTAAGATTCACAGCAAAATGTTGGCTATTGTTTCTGCATATTTACTCCGCCCCTCTATGGTCTGTTTTATCCGCTCTAGATCGCGACCAGTTGTATAGAGGTTATATAACAAGCACGGCCTCCTAAAAGTACTGTAAAATGCAGCATCGCGAATGTTTCTATGTGCATATCTCGGAGGTGCACAGCGTAGATGCCACAATCATATGTGCATGTATTCATACGCAGTTATATCATCAGCGTATTAATGCCTTGATCTCTTCACACCCATTAAATAATCATCGTGTTAATGACTTGATCTCTTAGGCCTTTTGCGAGTATTTTGGTTAAATCTTAAACCACCTTGCTTTACATGTAAGAAAAACTTATATTCAGGACATGTACATAGTACATGCATCTGCATGAACACCAATTAACAAGCATATGAAGAAGTCTGTCTACATTCTTACACACCTATGCATAAATTAATTTTCTGCAGGGGTGTACCGCGGATACACATGTAGTCGTCCTAAATGACATCCGCATTAACATCGTCGACTTTCTGGTGGCTGAAGAACGTTCCGAAGATGACTTTCGTCAACTCTGGGCAGGCCTTGAATGGGAAAATAAGGTATGTATAATTCTCGTTTACAGTTATACACGCTCGTTATTTTTGGACTCGGTGTCAGTTAATTAGAGTGCTCCGTCTGCTGTTTCCATGTTTTGCTTTGCCGATCACGAGAAGTGTAAAATAAGTGCCCTAAGTCAACTTGAATCATACCTTATTTCCACGGAACGGAGTGGAGGAAATGGCACGTATTTTGGGTTATCAATTGAAGTGCTCGCATTATTTGCAGTAGTTGATGTTAGTAACCCACCTATTTTGTTTAACGTGTCATGTACCTTCATTTCTACTGTACTTAAATATTGAGAATTTACTTGATTACGAGGGTCATTCACCGACGTCTGCTTTTAAGGTGTCCGTCTCAACACCCGTTCGTGATCTCGGTGCATTTCTCGACTTGCTCGTACGCCACACAAATATGGCCTGTTTAACGCACTGCGATGGCTGGCGACAGTCATCCAACTTCCTGGCGGCGAACTTAAGCGCGCGCTCGCTGTTCGGAGAAGACGCACTGGCGAACGTTTGCCTCGAACAGGAACCGCCTCCCGGCAATCAGCTTATCGGGCACATACGCGTCAGGGCACGGTCCCAGGGACTGGCTCTGTGCCTAGGCGACACAATCAAAGAGGTGCAGAAATGCGCAGCAGGGTATTAGACTGCACGCGACTGCAGACCCCCCCCCAGTACCACTGCGTAGGCATCAGCTGTTGCTCAGTGCTATGACATAATACTATGAATACTAGGCCTATGCCCCTACGCTGGCTTACGCTCGCGGTCTAGACGCGGGGCAGCAGTCTTTTCTGCTGCTCGATTACGTCAGAGCGTTTCACTCACTTTTCTTTAGTGAAGCAGCATGACGCACTTGTCGCGGACTAGCCGGCCCTGTATGTCTGTTTGCGTGATCAACGCATATCACTGTTCCACCGTGGCACGAGCTGTAGATATGTTGCACGGGATATATATATATAGGGATATCTGTTGAATAAAACATTCACATAAAAAGAAGAGCAAAGAGAGGGAGATAAGAGGAAACTAGCACCCTAATGCCTTTCTCTGGATAAACTTACAAATAGAGGCGAAATAAAAAGGCGGAGGGGGAAACGGTGACCGTATTCATACCAAGCATTCGTAGAAATCAGTAATCCGCGATCGCTCACGGGTTCTCACTCATATTGCTTCCTTTGTGATACACACAACATACAATGATACAAGAAGATGTAAGCTCACTAGGTGTACAATTGCCCGTAGAAGAAGCCATACACTATTAATGAGAGCAGTATATGAGCATGCAATACTGCTACTGGTTTTATATACTAAACGATTAAGGTGGGTTGGGGCAGCACTACTCTTGCAGCGCCTGTCTGCTCAAAACCTAAAACAAGTACATAACTACAATTGAATAATGGTGCGCATAAGATCGGGAGAATCATGAGTTAAAGGTTAAAGGTCACCGTCTATTCACGTTGACCCGAAACGAGCCGGGTTCGTTTTCTCTCTAGCCAGAGAGAAGGAATACACTTCCTGGAGAGGTAGTTTGATCTGAGCTAAATACGTGGGCGGATGATGACGAATTCGAGGGCAACGTCGTGAACTATAGACAATAGTTTCGCAATTTTCGCACTAAGTTGATTATGGAATCAGTAAAATCATAAAGTAAAATACTTAGCAAAGTTCCCTGTAGGCCACCACGAAACAGAGCCCTTTGCTCTGCTGTTTCTGAAACGTTCTCAGAAAGTGCGACGATAAAAAATCCGACGGACAACCTTCGGACTCTGGCCGAACGCGTTTGCTGCTGCGACGGTCATTCGAGGAACTAGCAATGACGAAGAGTGATGCAGACGCAACGGCGTGGGGCAACAACGAAATGGCTACAAAGGTCGGCTTCAGGTGATATTTGAGAGCATTTGCGCATCGACGCAACTGAGTCACAAAGGTGGTTAAACGACATAAAAATATTTTTTTACTTCTACCTGCCCGTGTGCTCCTAGCGGGGTTTTAATCCTAATTAATTGGTATATATATATATATGTGTGTGTGTGTGTAGGTGTGATATACATCTTGAAAACGAGGCTACTCTCGAGTGCTCATAGAATGTATTGTGCAATAGGCAAATAAACCTTTCTTTATACATCGTTATAATATCTGTGTTATCACTCGTATTTAGCTAAAACACTCTATAATCGCCAATCAGTGTGGCCACAGGCGATTTTTATCTCAGAGCTAAATAGTATAGCGATATTTAGCTTCTAGTGCGACCATTACTATCTCCTTCATATCGACGGAAATTTGGACTAGTTCTGATTGAGGTCAGTGCTGATTCTATACAAAAACTTTGGTGATATGTCAGTCGTATAAGGCAGACCTTCTCTCTTAGATAAACAGTAAATAGTGTAGCTGCTGCGCGGCAACAATGATTGAATCGTTCTGCGGTAGTTTGCCCGTTGTCCAATCGGACGTTTATTAATCACAAGAAGCTGACCGGTACAATAGCCGGTCAACTCGCGCATAGAGAACATACACATATATATGTACAGGTAGACACGTTTGCGACGTGAGCTACACATTCGGAACGCATAGTCAAAATGCAAATCAACGCTTTCCCATGAGCTAGCTTAGCCCAAGTCCGCTCCCCATTTCTCTCAAATTGTTACATCTTCAGTTCATATTCACCACCACTTTCCATGTGTAGCGGTCGCCAAACAAAATAAATTCGTCAATAGTTGCATTATGATAGAGGGGTGATCCATCAATCCACCGATCCACCGGCTGGATATCATAACGGTTGGCAGCCTCGCGATGCGTACGCAAATACGGGCTATTCCATGCCGTATTTGCGCTTTATATTGTCCATTTCCTCCTTTTTCTTGTCAACGTCAACCTTTTTGAACGCCTTATTCGGCTGGTAGTACAGCACGACCAGATATCGATTACAGACGTTGAAGCCGGACAAATGCTCGCAGGCATTCTTTGCATCGAAGATGTCGTCGTAGACGACAAATGCTGTGCCCCTCGTTTCCGCAGTAGTTGCCTCTATTGTTATTGTTGTTGACGTCGTCGTCGTCGTCGTCAGAACATCAGGTCGATCGATCCACCGGTAAGACAAAACCGCCAGGCGAGGCCAGAGTTCCAAAACAGACAACCAGAACGGCACAGCGGCAAAGTTGTAGGGCAGCGTCAAAGAAGCCAAAACACCAAGAAGCAGACAGCGAGGAGATAATTGCGTTAGTTTATTGTTAGATGGCCAAAACAGCTTTCGCGATAGTCGTCAATATGTTATTACTTTTATTGGCCTCCCGCATATACACCTGACGTCAAACGTATATATATATATATATATATATATATATTGTTTAGCGCCACTTGACCGCATTATCTGTGTGAATGAAACGCTAGAGTATTCTGACAAACTTAATTGGAATCATACGTACATCAATATCTTCTGCACTGGGGATATCTACAGCGTTTTAACTGGCCTCCTTTTGATCTACCTATCTATAAATTGTTGACTGAAGTCTATATAATCAGTTATATCTGTAATACAAAAGCGCTAAAAACGCACAACCTGAAACAGGGAGAATCTTCAGCAATTTCGAATCCCATTTACTTCGGCGTAAAAATCTTTAAAAAACACAATAATTCATATATACTCACAGGTTTATAATTAATTGAGTATATGATTTGCATGAGTGGTACCCAAGTTTGGAAACAGTAAAGTATATACTAGCTTGCTAATGTTTAAATACAGCCCGTAAAAATCTCTCAAATACATTCAAAAACGCACTTAACATGGTGTAACAAAATGTCAGGCTACTAAAATAAAACGTTTAAAGTAAGAACTTACACACGTATCTGTCGGATTCCACCGTATTTGCCAAAGATGTCGTACATCTCTTCGGTTGATATTTTGTACGGGAGATTGCGCACATACAGAATTCGATTCACCTCAGGAGCAAGCCGAGTCTGCAAAAATATAGATCGTAATGATTATTTACGCAACTCTCTGTCTCTCTATATATAGACAGTGCCCAAGCATGTATCATATACAATCTAACCAAGAAGCGTTGTCTAAAAATGCACAAATTCCAATTCAGCCCTCAAATATCAAGCATATTAAGCGACAGTATGAATAAAAGAGAATAAAAACATGTCCTATTTTGTTTCTAAGATAGAGACAGGCACTCAGCTTAAATTACGAGCGCCGGTTGCGGCGCTATTACAGCGTAGACTAATAACTGCGCTCATAACTAAACCGTATAACAGACTCCCTTCGAGCAAAATGAACCGTGAACAGAACAGCGAACGAAAGTCCTCAATCAAACTACACAACGATGAAAAGGCAAGAAAAACGACAGCATTTCATCTATCATAGAATGAACATCTTCGGGTGTATATACCCGAAGAGGAGAAATCGAATCTGCACTAGATTTGGCACCCGTGAAGGGCCTGGCGCTCGACGACATATTATACCGCAGCAACCTCAGCAAAGTAACTTGTCTAACAAAGTAGACTTCTAGAGAGGAACACAAAATTACAATCGATAGCTATGCAAGAATAGGTACGTACACCCGGCTTCCTGGACAGCGCCATGGCTCGTTTTTACGGCAAATTGTTGCAAACTGCACTTCAATTCAGTCACCGACAGATCACAGCTATCGGTGTGGAACAAACACTTCGCGATCGAACGAAATCACTTCTTTGCCGTCAGTTGTTGTTGTTGTTGTTGATACTTTCTTGCGTCGTCTGCTAGAAATGCGTCGTCTGCCAGAGAGACGTCTGCTTCGTCGTAGCAGACGCTTCCTCAGCGTTGCCAAAGAGGCCACCATGGTTAGTGGAAAGCGGAGGGAAACCACGTGGTAGTGAGAGTGTGTGTGGATCAAGAATATAGTTCCGCGCGTTAAAAACAAATGAATATGACTTATTAGGCCTCTCTTTGAGTCGTAGTTGGCAATGCCTATGAGAAATAATAAACTGTGCAACACTGTTGCCTAATTTGCTCAAATAAAACCATAGTACCAACAGCAAACAAACGCTAATAATGCCAATGCCAGAAGACTGAATTATAGGTGCTTAGGCATTTTAGAAACAGACCAGATCTACAATAAATACGTATTATTAACATTTACTTACGAACATTTGTTCTAACTTTTTTTCAGGTTGTGGCTTTAAAGAGTATCACAACTACGTCTGGGCGATCCACCAGTAAGCTTCCATGCCGATTGGGTAAGATTTTTAATCAGCAACGTGTTGGCAGAGATTTATTAATCAATTTATATTACAATCCTGTGTAAATTGGGTAAGATTAATATGTCAAAGACAGGAAGCCAGCAAGGCAATACGTTCGCATTAGCGTTTCATGTCGGTAATTTTCTACATTTTTCAAAATATATTTGAAGTATTTGTGGCGCATTAATATAGGGGATATATATATATATATATATATATATATATATATATAGCGTCTTTTTTTGCGTGGTTTATGTAAAATGCGTTATGTAATTTTTTCAACTTAGAACGAGTATCATCATATGCCATTCAATTAATCTGAACTAATATGCGCGTAGTTGAATTGGAAACGTTGGATTGGGTAAAGGTCAGCAGTGCTGAGGCGGCTTATGAGGCTATACCTGCAATCGGTTAGCATTGTTCTTTTGGTTGATGTGGCCCGTGCTACAGCAGTTTAGTCTTCCGGAAACTCCGGTCTACAGAAAACTCATCGGTCAATCAAAAGTCCGTGCGTCTGAGATCAATCTTAATTTGTTAGGACAGGAGTGGTAATTAATGAAACTTTGAAAGGTTGCCCCTAGGACGGCACGCCGTATTGCTTTAGACGGGTTTATCATGTAGCAATGAGGGACATCGTGTGCCCGATAAACACCATGTGGTGTGTGAAGCGATGTGAGAGATACCGCGTGAAAGTCTGCACAAAAATTCGAACATTAACCAGGTATTTTTAACAAAAAAGCGTTGTAATAAATATCGAACAACATGGTTGTAATATATATATATATATATATATATATATATATATATATATATATATACATAGATATATATTTATATATGGCGGCGTTTACAAACCACAAAAAATCAATATGATGTTTAAGTCATGTATCTTCCTGGGATATATATATACAATGTTCGAACGTAGGGAGATGTATATGCATACTGCACTTATTTGTTCGAATTGGTTGTGCTGACTCATGACCCTGAGTAGGTAGGTACTCTCAGTTTTCCTGTTCTGTGGTTGGCAGAAGGGCAAAAACTGTACAAGTTAACTGCGCGCACTTTGACGAACAGCTGAGCCGCGTCCGTGACGACGACGACGACGATGACAACAACAGCAATAATAACAACGACGACGGCGCCGAAGAGCAGCTACTGAACGAATATTTTTTGTCGCGCGATTTCTGCCGCGCGTTTCAGCTCCCTCTTTTCCCTTTTCTGACGTCGGGATGCCCCCCTCTCCCCCACGTGACTTTGCCCCTCTTTCCTTTTCTCCCAATGTGAACCCCCTCTCCCCTTGATTGCCCTCTCCCCCGCCGACGCCGCCAGCTCGGTCGTATTCTTTTCTTCTCTCTACCGATCCTCTCTCTAGTCTTTTCTTTTCCCCTTTCCCTCGCTTTGTCGTCTGCTTTTCGCGCGGCCACTCTCTCTTACTTCTTTTCTATATATATATACTTATATATATAATATCTCACTCTTTGTGTCCCTTTCACAGTCTTTGTGTCGTCTAGTTTCTTTTCTTGCTCGTATTTGCCCTTTTCTTTCTATATATATATATATATATATATATAAATATATATCTCACTCTTTGTGTCCCTTTCACAGTCTTTGTGTCGTCTAGTTTCTTTTCCTGCTCGTATTTGCCCTTTTCTTTCTATCTCGCTCGATCTCTCGCTCTCTTGCCCAGCAATCGATATCTATCCTTCAATTGGCGTTTCGGCTGCTGCCAAGTGGCTTGTTCCCTATCCACCCCACAGCCTACTTACTACTAGCTTGGTCATCATCAGGCGTTTGCGTGTTCGGCTGCTGGTCGAACAATTAATTCCTTTCTCATCAAGTCACCGTCATTGATCTGTCTGTTCGTCCGTATGGTGCCGTCCTGCTTGCTGGCCGTCTATCTGTATTTGTGCTCTTCTGTCCGTCTGGTCGATTCGAACCAGACGGACCTTTCGACAATCTCCAGCCGGTCTATTTCGGCCATCAGCTGATTCGACGCTACCGCCGCTGCCGCAGGCAATGAAGCTGTGCGATGGCGCTAGTGTTGCGTTGCTGGGTTAAAAGAGTTGATATTGTTGTCGTTGTTGTTGTTGCTGTCGGGGATTGTTGTTAATGCTGTTGTTGTTGTTGTGGTTGTTGATGCTGTCGGGGATTGTTGTTAATGCTGTTGCTGTTGTTGTCGTCGTCGCGTATTAATATTGTTGTTGTGAGTTGTCGTGGAGATTGCGGGACAGCAAACGAGAAAGAGCAACAGGGAAAGAACCAGACCGTGTAGGGTGAGAGAGGGTGTAGTCTGTATGTATTTGCTGCGCTTCTTGCAAGACAGCGGCGGCCATCGTAGACGATCAAGCAGACAGCGCCGCTGCAACTACCGCCACCTACGACTCGTATTAAAATACCCTTTATACATATATATATATATATATATATATGTATAGACTTTATACATATATATATATATATATATATATATATATATATGTATAGACATAAACAAACAGTTGTTCTAGTCTAGTCAAGCAACTGCAGCTGCCGCAGCAAGGAGTGACAACAACAACATCATCAGCTGCAACAACCACCACAACAATCACAACACCACACGCAGCAGCAACGGCAACAACAATAACAACAACAACAACCACATCAATTGCAACAATAGCAACAGCAACAACAATAACGATACAGCAAGCAGCCAAACACACACACACAAACACAGAGCCATAGTAGCGGCGGCAGCAGCAGCATCAGAATCATCAAAAGGCGGCGAGAGCGGGTTAGCAAGCGAAGCGCTCTTGCCGAGAATCCTCCGTATTAGCACAACCATCACCGCCGCCATACCATCATCATTACAGCTACACGATCATCATTACAGCCACACGGCTCGATTGGCGAAAGACAGAGGCTGTTTGAGAGAAGGTAACAAACAACTTGCCACCACAGCGCAAAAAGCGCCAGTTTCGCTTGGGCCGTGCACCCGTTGGTCGCGATATTATCCTCATCACAATTGTCGTCTTTGATGTAGTCGCCGTCGTGATCACGATCGACGAGAAGAAACACTGCAGTTCAGCCTGAGAAACAACCAGACAACATCGAGAAACAACGCACGGACGGACGGACGAAAGGAAGCAAGGAAGGAAGGCAGCCAGCGATAAGTTGAAGGTGAAGAAGAAAAACTAACATACGAACAACAACTCATAGAGCGGCCAGAATCGGTGGTGTTCTGTCGTAGAAGTTGTTCCTTGTCATTGTTGTTGTTGTTGTTGCTGTCATTGTTGGCGTTGTTGTTGTTGTTGTTGTTGCTGTCATTGTTGGCGTTGTTGTGGTTGTGGCTGTTTTCTTCGTCGTCGTCGTCAGAAGAAGAAGAAGAAGAAAGAAGAAGGAAAAGAAAAAAAAAACAAGAAGGAGTCGTCAGCAAGAAAAATCCGTCGGGAATCAATCGCTTCTAGTTCTAGTTTTACTTCTTCTTCAGAAGCAGCAACAACAACAATTACAACTACAACGCGCGGCTAAGAATAATACCAGTAGGTTGATCCTTGACATCGTCATCAACAACATTGTCGATCTCCCTGTTGTCTATAGAGACAACAAACACACTTTGTTATGCGAGGTTGTGGTGAGTTAGTGTGTTAGAGTGCAAGCCGTTGTTGTCCATCACTGTCGTTGCTGCTGCTGTTGTTGTTGCTGTTGTTGTTGTTGTGAACGTTAATTGTTATCTGCTGAAGGAATTGTTGTTGTTGTTGTTGTTGCTGTTGCTGTTGCCGCTGCTGTAGTTGTTGTCGTTATTGTTAGTAGTGTTTGCATGTGGTGATAGAGTTGTTCCTGTTGTCATTGTTGATGATATTGATGGTAATACCGATGCGATGACGTCGGAGCGTTGTTACTACGCGCGGTTTATGCGCTGATAACTGGTGACTCGCTGGTTGATTGTCTTTTGCGTATCACGTATCTCCGCTTGCTGTTGAAACAGCAGCAGCAACAACAACAACAACAACAACAGCAACAGCGGTAACAGTAACTGCAGCAAGAATATCAGCAGCAGCAGCAACAACAAATACAACAATAAGAAATGGGCTTTTTATAAACATCCTATATTGAAGAAAAACATTAAGAAAATGCCACAACAACAGCAACAGGAACATGAAAATCGCCATTAATTAATCCCATCACCGCACCGTGTTTCGAGTAGGAAGAATTGCCAAAGCCGTGAACGTGAACGGTTTGTTTTCCACCATTGTTCAATATTTGTTGTCGTTGTTGTTGTTGTTGTGGTTGTTTTTTTTTATTGTTGTCGCCGTTACTCGCCGAAGGACAGACTATCAGCGTACAAGGAGCATACTCAGTATCATCATCATTTACCGTTGTGATCGCCCTCAACTCGACTCAACACCACTGCAGCGGAGTACAGGTGAGTAAGTTCGCAGAGTGCGCAAGAAGTGTTTTCCGTTTCTGTGTCTGAGGCAGCTTTGATGTTGTTGTTGTTGTTGTCAAAACAAAAAGCGACAACA
Organism: Dermanyssus gallinae; assembly: GCA_003439945.1. Taxonomy (NCBI): domain Eukaryota; kingdom Metazoa; phylum Arthropoda; class Arachnida; order Mesostigmata; family Dermanyssidae; genus Dermanyssus; species Dermanyssus gallinae. Next base: position 27,420 of record QVRM01000515.1, read on the forward strand.
GCAGCGATAATAACAACAGCAAGGCCGAGAACAAACAGTATCAAATCGACAACTACTATCACAATCTTTTTGCTAACCTCCTAAACTGGAGCCCATTCGCCTCTCATCTCGCCGCCCATCTCATCGACGTTATGCTGTAGTTGCTTACGGCGCAGCACTCCAGCTCTTTCCGGTCACAAGTGGAAGCCATTATTATGACTAACTATCATGATGATGACATTTGCGTGTACTTCATAATATATATATATATATATATATATATATATATATATGTATATACATATATATATATATATATATATATATATATATATGTATATACATATATATATATATATATATATATATATATATATATATATATATATATATATATGTAAAGGTGAACATGGGCTTGACGCGGGATATCGCTCACGCGGTACAACCTCTGTCCAATCCTACATAACCTACTCGACAGCACCAGCGCGCCTGTGTATCCGCTGCGTTCTGCCTTTGCTGAGCTCGTTATTAGCACTGCTACTGCTGTATATGGATTCGTTTCGGTCGTTGTTTGATGTTTTTCATGTTTCACGTCGCGTCACGCGCGGCGCCAAGGATGACACGCTCGTGGCGTGTTTGCTGCCGTGTTTTTTCCGGCCCTCACGGCACGTACATGAACTGTACGCGGCAGCGGCGGCGACGACGTGCTTCGGCTTGGTGCACGTTGGAACGTTGGTGCGGCACGAATACTATACAGCCTGTAGCTGCTCGAGATTAGGAGATGTTGATGGAGCTGGGATGAGCAGGTTGACCGCCTTCGAGAGAGTTGAACCGGGAGGATCTATCATCCCCTCCCACCTTTGTTCGAGGGTTGTTCTCCTGGGCCCGTGGGCAGCGCATGCAGCGTTGGGCAACTCATGCGGCAGAACGATGGCGATACGCCTCGAGGTTGAACCGTGATCCGGTCTATCCTGCTCGACAGACATTGTGGACTACTCGAATTGGCTCGAATTGACGAATTGAGTGTGATTGGCCCCGTGTGACGGCAGGAGATACCCGTCGTTGATTGCGCACTGAGAAGGTGGCTTAGCAACAGACAGACAGACAGACTAACGAACGAACGAACGAACGGAGAAGACGCAGGCGGACCAATAGTAGCATTTGCCAGCTGATGAGCCTTCTCATCATGCTGGTATTGTTTTCGGTCTCGAGTTTTTTTTTTGCGACCCTGTCGAGATACTATATGGGAGAGCGATATGACGTAATCGTGCTACTATTGCTGATGATGACGGCGATGATGATTTTATTATTAATAATAACAATAATCACGCGGGAGATAGGCGCGCAGCCAAAGTAAGCAGGAATATATATATATATATAATGTTGCATTGGGCTTACGGACTACGTAATAGAATCCGATATTGAAAAAAAAAAACGTCTACCTCGAAGCACATGTGCCAGCAATAGTAACAACAACAACAACTTCAGCGCTGAGTGTGCCGCGAGCAATTTATGTAACTGTTTGTGTTAGGTTACATAGGAGGACATTAGGCCGATAAATTAGAAGGCTCGCGTCACATGGACTTATCGATAAGCGTTAGCCCATATTACCTGGGATGGTATCCGTCCGAAGGTAGCACGTACTGCGCGCGCAGTGAGGTAACAGATAAGAGAGAGTCTCAAACAACAACAACAACCTCAACAACAAATATAGCAATAACAACAACAAAATTACCAAGCAAGCAGCCATATCAATCTCGGGTAGCAATTGGCTACGAATCTTTTCGTGTGTCGTCGTCTAGCACCGTAGCGGACCAAGGTAAACCAAGGTAGGGCCGGCGCGGCTGCACAAAACCAGAGTATTCAGCCCACTTGGTTCGTTCACATTTCACGTCTGCTCACGTGGTTGGTGGCTGCGACATGGTGACTTGATTGGTTGGTGGATGGCAGCGCATACCGCTGAGCTACCGTAATTCCATTTCGTAGTATGTAGTACTTTATTATTATTCTTTAGTTTGGCCTGTTTCGCTTGCTTCGAGGAGCGGTGGATTTTTTGGCTCTGAGCCGAGCGATCTCTCTGGCACTCTCTGGATCGGCTGCCGCGTGCCAACGGGCGAGAGAGAGAGAGAGATAGAGATGCATTTGGCCGTGGCATCTCTCTTGCAAAAACACGTAGTATTCTGAACAAAAACAATAGCGCGCTTGTTCGCAGTCTGGTATCGCTTCCACGTTTTTTTGTTCTTATACTGATATATATATATATATAGATATATATATATATATATATATATATATATAAGTATTTAAAACATATAATTATGGTGTTCAAATATATTGCAAACATATTTATTGTGGGTATTTATTATTTATTCAGTATATATATATATATATATATATATATATATATATACTTATCTTGCAAATGCATACCTACAATATATACGTTTGAACATCATAATTGCAAATTTTGAATACAATTTATATATATATATATATATATATATGTGTATCGTGTCAGATGATTGTCTCATTCTCTATGCTGTTTTGAGCGCATTGTGGAAGCGGCGCATATCGCGCTAGCGTCTAGCAGAGAGAGGCAGCTTGTTCGCGCGGGATCGCGCGGGCAGCACAGATGTGCTGCTTGCCCTGCCGTCTGTACGTTGGCTGGCCTGGACAACCGTTTGGATGTCGAGCGACGGACGAGTCGGATCGGCTGGCTTTGTGATCTACTACTACTGCGACGTGATATCTTGTTTCTGGCTTACTTGTTAGTAGATGGCGCAACTGTCCATTCATCCATTAATTCATTTACCTACTTATTCATTTACCCATTTACTTATTCATTTATATATTCAATCTTTTATTCGCTCGATCATAATTTGTTAATTCAGCAAAAGTCGCCGCTAATCGACGGCTCAATCATCAATCTTGCGTAAGTTTCAATCAATATGTTTGTAGTGCGAGTTCTTCCAGCGAACTTCCAGCTTAAGATTTCTTTAACTTGCCTGCTGATTTACTCACTACCATCATCGTTTTTATCAGCTCGTGTGCACTGCTAAAGTGATAGGATACTCAACTTTTCGGGGGAGGAGGAGCTTTTGAAGATGGGAACCACCTAAGCCGCCAAAAAAAACGCGTTTTATTCATATGTGTACACAGAATTGCTATACGTCTGTAGTTGCTAATCTTGTTGCTGTTGTAGTGGTTTATAACTTGTTTCTATTACGTTATTATAGTTTTTTATTATTACATAAGTTGCCAACATCATCATAGTTATTAGACACGTTAGTAAATATAACTTGTTTTTGTATTTTTTAACTTAATATTCTTACTATTGGCCTTGTTTGCTATACTTCTTTTGATTAATGGACGTCTATTTATATAGTAGCCCTTTAGTAATGTTATTGTTGCTGCTGTTGTCGCTGGTGGTCCAGTTGTTATGACCACGGTCAGTCCGTGATGATTCGTTGATGATTGTTGATGACGTATTTAATTTCCTGCTGCTGCTGTTGTTGTTACCGCCTCCACCGCCATCGTTATAATTTTGTTGTTGTTGTGGCGTGTTTGCTTGAGTAAGTCGCCGATCTCTTATCACAGTCGCTCGTCAGCGGCGGGAAACGCCAATCGCCGCAGTCGGTTAAGGCTATGTTTTTCTTCCGGCCAGTTCGCTGCTGCTGTCTGAGTATCATTACCGTCGACACGGCTGCCACGAATCTGATGCGCGGTTGGCTTTTTCTGTCCTTGGTTGTTGTTGTTGTTGTTGCTGCTGCTGCTGCTGTTGATGGCGGTGTTGTTGTTGATGTCGTTGTTTTTGTTAATGTTGTTGTTGTTGATGTCGTCGTTTTTGTTAATGTTGTTGATGTCGATGTTGTCGTCGTCGTCGTCGATGCAAGCAGCGTTACCATCGGTTTTCGTTCTAATCTTGCTACGGGAGAGCGTTGTCTATGCGAAGCTGCATCGTTGGAGCCAGTAACGGCGGTGGCAGCAGCAGCAGCAGCAGTTGGAGTAACAACACCCGTTCAAGCACTAACAAACAACACAATTAACACATGAAGCAACGCAGGAACAGCAATAACAACGACAACAATAACGACGATCTTAACAATAATAAGAACAACAACATATAACAACAACGCGTACAAATCGTTAAGAGGTTCAACCTAAAGCCAACAACAGGAAAAAGTTATCATAAGCCTAGTACTCTCAATAATGAAACAACAACAACAACCTCCAAAAACAACAACAATGTTTGCCTAGTACTAACGGCGGTAGAGTAATGACAACAAAACGGCAACGACAACAACAATAACAATAAATAACAATAGTAACAGTGTACACCATCAATGATCGATGATCACCGACCGAGAGAGCATCGACAACGACGAATGTGACTATTATTACGTACTACGATACTACTTGTTCATCTAGTACGATACGACTCTATATGTAACAAATACATATGATAGCACGTCGGTATCGTCACTTTTGTCATCGTCGACGTCGTCGTCTTGGTGAGCAACAAACAGCGACAACAACAACAACGCCGACGACGACGATAACAACAACAAACGTCAACAACAACAACGACGACGACGACGACGAGGATGACAACAACATCTACAGCATCAGCGATGATAGTAGTCAAGCAGACGCAGGGGTGCCAAAAGAGTGAGTGGGTAAATGAAGAACGCTTCAATGAAGAGAGGGTAGAGAGTCTCTCTGGTATCTATCGGCCTTTACCAACGGAACGAGAACCAACCACAACAAACAGCAATCCCCCATTGCCATCACCACCATCACCAGTAGCGCTGCCATCAGCGGCGGCCGTGGGGTGATGGACTTCGTGCGAGACACGGTACTCGCGTTATCATCACGATCATCATCGTCATCATCATCCTATGTCTCACCATAACGACCAGGCTTATCGTGCCGATGACGTTGAAAATGACGTCAACATACAACGACGGGAACGACAGATGCATAACGTACATCATAATACCGTTTGTTTTCTGTATACATCGATCACAAATCAAAGGTAAAGAGGAATACAGATGGAGATAACTATGCTATATAGAGAGAGAGAGCGCGCGAGAGAGAGATATATATATATATATATATCACGGTGAGGTGATAAATAGGGTATATATATATATATATATATATATATATATATATATATATATATACTCTACCTATCACCTCACCGTGATATCTCTCACATGACACGGAAACTTCCACTCGCATCTGTTCCGAATTAGAAAAGCTCCGTCGGCTTCATGCGTGTTCTGCTAAGAGGCACGTGAGAACTCTTCATGTCATCATACTTCATTCACTTTTGTCGAAGAAATACCACGCAATGCCGAGCTGGAGGGGGCGTGGAATACGGGTTGCCAACAGCTGCCAGCGACGCATGTTTTTCAATTTTTAGTATGATTTTTTCTATATTTATGACATTTTTTTTGTTGTGTATTACAACATCATGGCCGTACTCTTCATAACGCACGCAGCAAACGTGCTTCATGAATTCCTGAAACCTCCTCAAAAAAAGGGTTTGGCTTGGGAGACTGCGCGTATATGGGCGAGTAGACACATCCAAGACAAATGAACCAGGGAGGGAGACTCACACTGAACAAGGTGTCCGCAACCCACCTCGGATCAGCCTAGAAGAGTTGGCAGAATACATCATGTGTAGTAGTAAGCAAGCCTAGAAGCTGGAAGCAGTTATGGCAAATAGGGTAGGTCTCCTCCAGGAGAAATGCGAAAGGCGCAAAGATCGACATATACTTCTTCAAGCCCACAGCGGCGGAAGAGAAGTGCAGCTTGAACGAAGCGGGTTTGCGGGTGTTAAACATGTACGAGAACGCATTGGCGATCTAGCCACAGCTTGAACTGAATAGGCGCTCACCACATCTCCTGATAGCCTCCATAGTGCTGTTCTATGAAGAGCTGGGCCATCAGAGAATGCCCAGTAATTTAATGGATTTGCGGCCAATAGGTCCCCCACAAGGAGGAGGTGCGTTTAGTGGGTATGGGCCTCAACGGAGCAACATCTAACTGGGGTTGAGTCCCACACTGCTAGAGATCGAGACTTGTAGCGATAGTGCGCGACTGCATTTAATCTCTATACATATAAAAACATTATAAAAAGCATATATATACAGAGAGAAAGAGACAGAAAGAATATATATATATATATACACAGAGACAAAGATTTTTGCGTGTTCGATATTTCGTTCGACATCAGTGCATGTGTATCTGCGGATATACACTACTACGCGGATCCTATTTCGTACACGTCTATGTGTATACAGATCTGCCATCTGCATACGTACTACGTTCGTAAGCATGCATATGCACTAGAAGGCAGTGATAGACAGTGACATATGTTTGTGCGTATGCACGTCTGTGTACTTTCTCTTACTGTCTCTCTCTCTCTCTCTCTCATGTATATATATATATATATATATATATATATATGTGTGTGTGTAGATGTTTAATGCCCTTGTGGCTGCTTGCGCTTGTTGCTACTTCGGCTACAAGGGCAGGGCTATTCGAACGGTAGTAGCGCCTGGTGTTGCGGCAGCTACGGCAGCACCAGCGCTTGCGTAAAGTAGCACCCATGCGTAGCGGGGACGTCGCAGCGTTTCTGCGTAGAGACGAGCGAGGGAGAGAGGGGGGGGGGCGGGATAGAGGAGAGAAAAGCGGCGACAGCGTGTCTACGGCGTTCCTGTGTCGAATATCGTGCGATGATGACGACGACGACAACGTCAGCGGCGACATTACGACGACGACCACCGATAATAACAACAACAGCAGCAGAAGCAGCAGCAACAACAACAAGAACAACAACAGCAGAAGAAGCAGCAGCAACAACAACAACAACAACAGCAGCAACAGCAACAACAAGAACAACAACAGCAGAAGCAACAACAACAACAGCAGCAACAACAACAGCAGCAACAGCAACAAATCGACGATGAACAACCATAGTAGTAGTAACAACAACAATGCATGCAGGCGGCTACAACAACAGCAACAGCAATAGCATCAAAAACAACAAGGACGTAAACCACAGCAACAACGATAACAAGAAGGGTAACAACAGCAGCAGCAGCAGAAACAACAACAACAACAGTTCGACAACAACAGTAGTTCGACGACAACGACAACAACAACAGTATTTCGACAACAAAAACAACATCAACAACAGTTGTTCAACAACAACAACATCAACAACAACGGTAGTTCGACATTGACGAACGACAACAAGAAGGATTGTTGTACTATGGGGCACTTTTGACTCTGTTGCTGTTGTGGCAGCGGGGGCGGCGGCGCCGTCGTTGTTGTCGTCACGCAGCCCCTTCTCGCTTTTACCCTCGCCCTGCATCCAACGACAGGGTCGACGGTCTACAACGGGCGCACTCTGCACTCGAGGCCACGTTCGCCCGTTTATGACGACGCTGCTGATGATGATGATGGCAGTGGTGATAATGATGATACCGATGATGATGATGATGACGACGATGGTGAATCAGGGCAGTCACAGCGGCGGCAATCAGCCGGAAGCTTATACCCAAACAACAGCCATGCGCTAAGGAAAACTAGAGAACTTTTATATATATATATATATATATATATATATATATATTACAAGAGGTTGGCTAAGCCAGTATGCCTAGCGGATATATATATAAGTTCTCTAGGGCATCATCGCCAAAGCCATAACAGCGCGGGACTCACAAACCCACTGAGATCCAGTCTTCCTTTTTCCCCTTGTCGAGGGTGGCCGTAGTGCTGTCTTCCATACGATTATTTTTTCTTACGCTGACCTAATTCTATTCACCCATTTAGATCACAAGTTTGTTTAAGTGAACGTGTTCACCTTCCGCCTAGATCAAGCCTGCTCTGTAACATTCGGTCGGTAAGTTACTTTTTTAAGGCCGCTCGGCTTGTAGAAGTCGACTTTGTGCGACGGTTGATTATTTACGGCCTCTACGAGAGGGCCTGGAATGTGAGAGTGGACTTTCAAGTCTTTGTTGGGTTCCGAGAGAGAATAGTAGGTCTCGCCGTGGTCGTGGTGTTGAAAAAGGCACAGCGTTTCTAAGAGTGCCTTACGTCGTTAGTTGCAAATGCACGGCATAAGGAGCAGTCAGTTTTGCCAAACCGGTGTGTGTGTGCAGGTATTGTCAACATGGGTCGTTATTATTATTAATATTAGTATTAGTATTGGCTGCAACATTTGTCGAGATCACGGAGTAATGATTTCGTCTAGCATCCAGAGTGGCTCGGCTGGATGGCTTCTCAGTGCTGGTTTCACTTGTGTATAGTACCTATTCTGCTGATTAGTGGTGCTTCCGTCTCAGTAGAGTCCTGATGCTAGTTTTATGACTCTTGGAATCCAGGGAATCTGCCTAGGGGCGATATATATATATATATATATATATATATACATAGGTATTCCTGGAATAACGATCTACATATCAAAAACATATAGTAAAAGAAACGGGCTGGCGGAGGGGGGACAAGGCACTGAAACAGTATGAGAGATAGAATAAAACACTCATCAGTTAGAAAGATAGGCAGGTACAGGCAGGGATGGATCGATTGATCTATGGGTGGATTATCGATAACACATATGACACAGACAAGCATGTTGCAAATGCGCGTTAGTCGCTTAATCAGCTTCTGATATTAACAACAACAATAACAACAACGGCAGCAACGACCTACGACACCAACAATAACCTACATCGACACCAACAACAGCCTACAACGACATCAATACCAACAGCAGCTACAGCATCAGCAGTACCATTATCAGTATCAGCTGCAGCAGCAATTGACGGGGTGCGGGGTGGTGGTCGGGGTGTGGGGTGAAGCTGATGCTAATAGCAGCAGCAGCATTATTATTATTATTACTGGTAGTGGTAGTGTCGAGCCCGGTGGTGGTGGCGTAGTGAGTGCTTTCGCATGCGCCTTGCAACCGAAAGATGCATGGGTGCTATGTGCACGTAGGTGCACAGAGGATTCGATGGCTCTATCTCACCCATCGTCCGTTGCATATCTGCATTTATTGAAGTCCATCTTATGAAGCAATACGAGAGCGGTTCCGTGGACGAGGTTAAAAGTCGTTGACTGAGAAGAGTCAGTCAGCTCAAAAAGTTATTTTGTCATGCTAGCAATAGTAGTAGTAATAGTAGTGTTTTTTTCCCTGTCTAAAGCGTAAACAAGCTAGCGAGTAAAGAGCTTTGGGCCTTGGAGTGGGAGTCAGATAAAACATAGGTAAACGGCAAAGACTATGTCAACGACGACAAGCGTGGCAACAATCATAACAACAGCAACAATAATAATAATAATAATAACGATAGCAGCAACTATTATAACAGTGAAAACAACAACTGTGACTACAACAAATATTAACAATAAAAATAAGGAAGTTCAACCATAACAACAACAAACAGCCATCATGATACAAATAAGCAACGACAACAATTATCAATAATTACAACAACAACAACAACAACAACAACAACAAACTTGAAAAATAACTAAAGCAAACACACACGAGAACAACAACCCGTAGCGAAACCATCAACGATGACAAACGTTAATAGCAGTGACACAATAATAATGCGCGGCGATGGTGTCTATTATTGTTGTTGTTGTTGTTGTTGCTGTGATCGTCGTTATGTCGCTTACAGTATGACAATTGTGGTAGAAAATAATAGTAGTCGTAGTAGTAGGGAATGGCATTAGCACCATCTAGATCTTAAGATCTTGCATCGACTTGTTCGAGCCAGTCTCAGTGAGCGGCTGAGCTGCTCTCTGTCTTAAGAGAGTCTGGCTGCCTCTCCGTCAGTCTGTCAGGCAGGCATGCTGGGAGGGTGTGTGCGGGTGGATGCGTCTCTGTGCTCTCTCTGTGAGTGATGACTATGTCTCTGGAGCGCATATGTACATAGTGCGCAGATATCGGGCTATATTTTCCGGACGAATATCCTATGGGTCGAATTCATGCTCTCACTGTCTCTCTCGCTCGCTCGCTCGCTTACGTCCGGCCGTCCGTCCGTCCGTTCGTCATTCATGCTTTCTTTGTTCCCTCTCTTCTCGCATGCTCTGTTCCATTCGCCCTCTCTCCTATCTTCCGATCTCTATTTTTTCTCTCTCTCTCTCTTGATTTCTCTTCTACTTTCTCGATATCTAGCATACAACTACTACTACTACTACCTGTTTGGTTTGTCTCGTTCGCCTCGACACGATATCGCTAGTTCTCTCCTCGTGGGTTGTTGTGGCTTACGTCGATCGTCGACGCGCCGCAGAGAAACCCCTGGTGACCCTTCGTGAGTAGTGCCTGCGTGACATTTTCGGTGATACGTCAGCACGTCAGTTTACCGTTGCGCATGCTGGTGCAAGCATCGTTGTTGCGCCGCTCTACGCTTGAATCATCATCTTGTGAGGCGGCGATGGCGGCGGCGGTAGCGGCAGCTACGGCAATAGTGATTTCACCGTAATAGTGCCAGCGGCGGTGTCACTCTCGAATTTCCACATATCTATCTGCGCGCATTGCTACGAAATAGCGCGATAGTCTATGCGCGCACAGCTGTGCTGACAGCAACAACAGCAGCAGCAGCAGCAGATCGTGTTAACGTATACGATTCTTTATGTATGTATGATCAGCAATATTGGGTTCGATAAAATTCTTATGGTGATAATTGATTAAATATTATTATTATTATTGTTATTATTATTATTATTATTATTATTATTATTATTATTATTATTATTATTATTATTATTATTATTATTATTATTATTATTATTATTATTTTTATTATTTTTATTATTATTATTTATTCATTCAATTTTTCAGTATTTCCCTACAATTGTGGGACCCAAACGTGTACCCGCTTAATTATTATTATTATTATTATTATTTATTTAATATGTCTTAGAGCAATACTGTTGTGAGGGAATTTTTATGAGGGAGAATTATTATTATTATTATTATTAATAATACTATCATCACTACTGCTATTAACTGCTACTCGTTCAGGTCTGCTACGTTCAGTCTGTATGTGCTGTGAGGCACTGTAAGAACGCAGTGAGCTTGCACGGCTCTTCAAAGTTCAGACAGTTGCTTCGACTGCAGATTGTGCTGCTGACAATCTTATTGTTATTGTTGTTGTTGCTGCTGCCCCGGTAGCAGCTGCAGCTACTACTACTACTACTACTACTACAACGACTTATTGCGTGCTGTTATGAGCTGTATGCACGCAGTTGCACGATTCTCTACGCTCTCGTTGTTTTACGCATTGAGCTTGATTCTGTATCGGCTTTAGGTCAGCTGGTGGTGGTGCTGCTGCTGCGGGTAACAGACGTTAATGATTATGCTGTTTTCACGTTTACAACTACTGATACACGTACAACAGCGATAACCACAACAATAGCAACAACAACAACAACAACAACAACAACAACCATAACAACAACAACAACAACAACAACAACGATAACAACAACCAGCGCGTGCAGTGCGGGAGTGCGGCGCAATGAGGTGCGATTCGAGGTACATGGCGAGGTATACGTCGAGATATCTTCTTCATCATCATCAATCAGCAACAGCCGCAGCAGCAACAGCAGTAGCAGTCGGAGGAGGAGTCGCCCGCCATCGTGGTCTTAGACTTCGTCATCGCCGCCGCCGCCACCTCTTTCTTCCTCCGTCTCATCGTCCTCATCGTCGTGGTGTTCTCGCTTGAAGGCAATTGAAGTCTGAAAACTGAGCGTTGTTTGACGCTGCGACACAAATAGCGACTCGGCGAATCGGCCACAACAGGGCTGATTCGGTGTACCGATTGATGCACCGATGAATGGCGGATTGCCAGCCAAACTATGATCACAGTCTGAACCAGAACGTGGCATCGTAACGGCGCGCAGCTGGTTCTTGTGGTATCTCTCCCCTCTCTCCATATTTCGCTTCATTTTTCTTTTTCTACTATATTTCCCTCTTCCTAGATCTCTCTCTCTCTCTCTATCCTTCTACCCCCCTTCTTTCTGGGTCTGTGCCTCTCTGCGCATTGTCGGGTGCGCGATTGCTGTTGATGCTGACGCTGATGCTGCTGGTAATGGCCATGTCGATGCCGCCACCACAGTCGTCGCTTCTGTCGGCGCTCGTCAGTTTTCATCATAGTGTACTCAGTTAGGGTCGCCGCACCTCGCCACGGCGGCCATCATCTACACACACACACAGTTAGATATACAATCAAACAACAACAACAACACTATCGATACGTAGATACATTCATACATACATACGCTTATACAACATACATACGTGTATATACATATTCAACAAGTGCTTACGTTTATGCAACATACACATACGTTTATATAACGCACATATGTTTATATAACGCACATATGTTTATATAACGCACATACGTTTATATAACATACATACGCTTATATAACTTACATACGCTTATATAACATACATACGTTTATACAACGTATATAGGTAGATGATATATGCATGCATGTATCTCTACAACGTACCTGTATGCATGCATAACTTCGGCGGTGACAAAAATGAGGGGATCATGTCTGTTGCTGTCACTACTGTGTTGTTGTTGCTATTGTCGTTGTTGTTGTTGTTGCTCATATTGTCGTTGTTGTTGCTGCTATTATTGTGGTTGTTGTTTTTGTTACAGTGATCGTTGTTGCTACTGTGGTTGTTGTTTGAAAGAGTATTGTTCACTCCCATCGCGCTGATCATTACTGCCACCATCTTATGAATACGAGGTGGACAGCTGGCGTCGATCGAGGTGTTTGATCGTCCACACCTCCTACAGTGGTTAGCTGAGCTACAATCCAGAGTAATATTTTTAAGGTGGTGCAGTATCAAGACAAGTTGGCCACGTTTGCCATTCGTGGTTGTTGTTGGGGACTGGCTTGGTTCTTATTATTGTGGTTACTACGTCTCGTTGGTTCTTGTTGTTGTCGTTGTTGCTGTTGCTGCTGGTGTTGTTGTTACTGTTTTTGGCGTAGTTTTTGTTGTCACTAAGGCTGTTGTTCTTGGAGACTGGTTGTCTTGTCGGCTTTGTTGTCGTTGTCCTGTTTGTGGCTTTCGCTGTGATTGTTTTTGGTTGTTGTCAACACTGTTGTTGTTGTTGTTGTTAATGTTCGTCGTTGTCATCGCCATCGCATATGTTCGCCGCCGTGCAGCGCGAAACAGCGTAGCGTATTTTTGTTTTGCCTGTTTGTACCTGTTTGTATAAAACTGTCATATTATATAGCTGTCTGCTGTTTGGGCGCCTTTCTATGGTGTAGCTAGCTAGCTAGCCCTATGTCAGTCGTTGGCAACGCAATGCCCTCATGACGGTTCCGCGATGAGTGATCATCATGATAAGCTTGTGTTGATACTGGGTTGATATGTGCGCTAATAATGCTGTCACTGCATAGCGTTATCGTCATGCGGCCGCTTCAGCAATAGCCCACTATGCTTGGCCCACTATGGCAGCGACGTCTTACTACTGTGTCAACGGCGCTTTCTCTCGCTCGTGTAACTCGTATTGCGACTTGACTTTGCTGTTCGAATATACGTAGGTCTAGGCTAGGTAGAACGTCAGTCAGTGACCGTATCTCGGCAGCAACGCAGCTTGAGGTTCCTGTTGAGAAACAACGTGTCTTGATCAATCTTCGACGGACAACAATTGTATATAATTAATAAGTTAAGCTTCATAAACCGTAAAAGATTACTAAAAGTGAGTTTGAAAAAGATATGGGTTTGTACAAACTTTTTCCTAGTCTTTCTAGCCCTCTCTATCCCCCCCGCTCGCGCTCTTTCTTGGTCATCTATGTTTTCTCTGTGCTGTACGTATTTCAGACGAACCTTTACTATGAATGTGATGGTGATAATTATTATGCTTGCAACGGGCTACAGAGCCATCAACCTAGTTCCATGGGAGACGTCGAAGAACAAACAAAGAGGAACCAATGGTCAAGGATTGCTCGACAAATTCTGCGTGTAGTGTCTCTATCTAGACATCCGCAAAGCCTCCAACTCGCTCCAGAGCTCGGCGTGACATTAAAGCCATCATGGCTAAAAAGGGAGTCTCCCAGTACCTTCAAATGACCATTGCTTCCTACTTCGGCAGCCAGTAGTCAATCATCTACGGGAGCACAGAGTTTGCCATGGTCGCCGGCATTCGACTGGTGTCCATACTAAGACTTCTGCTCTAAAACATGCGTACGGGCCGAAAGAGGCATTGAGACACGCGCTCTGAGCACTGAACGAGCTAGGCATAAAGATTTGCACGTCCACCCGATACATCGGTGTCAAGCAATAGACGCAGCCTATTTTCGGGTAACGTGCACATTGATAAGATAACCGGAAAGGCAGAAAAACTGCCGAACAGCTTACCAACAAAATCCTGCCAAGGACACTCGGAGCATAGGGAAGGCAAGAGAAGGCGTCTCGTATCGGTAGCGGGTCTATCGTCCTGTACGCCGCTTCCACAGGCGGACCAAACGCTATAAATCTGAAGAGTTGAAACAGAAGCAAACTACTCCTGAAGGCGCAAACAAAACTGTCCGGACTGACTGGATAGATGAATGGACTGGAATGGAATTCGAGAATACCAACGAACGTACCAGGAGCCCCGTATCCCTGTTGTTGATCAAATTTTCTTTGAGCGATGCTCATTCATCAGAATAGATGATAAACCATACCGCTTAGAGTCAACAACCATGCTGCCACAAGGATTGTTGCGGAAACCCTAGATATCTCAACATGTCTGGCCCTCGGTGCATTGAAAATATACCTCAGGTTAAGTTCCAAGACCGTAGGGGACGGAGGATGGTCTAGAATTAAAAACAACCTCCTTAACAAATGTTTTTAATTCTAGATCATCCCCGACCTAGATAAATGGCTGAACAGAGAGCGTCGAAAGGTCACCTATTTTTTCTGACGCATATCTGACCAAAAATGTTGTTTTTTATCTAACCAAAAATGTTTTTTTTTATCTGACCAAGCTACCTACATGAGATAGGTAGGCGGCATGTGCGAGGAGCAGGAGGTGGATGATGAGGATGATGACGTGACTCACACAATTTTCCTCAACCCACCCAGCACCCAGATTACGAAAGATTACGCACGGTTACGAGCCACTACTTACGAAGACTACGAAAGGGATGCACTAGCGTCTCCGGACATTACGGCGGACATGTGAACATGAACTATGCTCTCGACGATGACGATGCAGATGGTGGTAGTAGCAGTAGTAGTAGTAGTAGTAGCCGCGTAGTATCAGGCTGGTGAAAATGTCCGCGTAATGAGGACGTAAAGCGACTTTTCTCGTTGTCTTTCTCTCGTTGTGACGACGTTTTTGTCGTCTTTAGCTGGTTAGTAAGTAGTTGGTTGGTTGGTTGGTTGGTGGGCTCATTGATTGGTAAACGAACGTGTTTGTTAGTGCGTTGTTCAGCAACGTAAAGCTTGATCGGAGTCTTACTATGTCGCCACCTGTTTTTCCTTCTTCCCTCTAACTTTCTCTCTAACTGCTTATCTCTCTCCCTCGTCTCCCTTCCTAATCTCTCTCTCTCTCGTCCCGCCTTCTCCGTGTCTGGCCCTGGTGCTCTTCGCCTTCTTCCATTTATCTATTCTTCCATATGGTCAGTCGACACAAGCACAATACAACGTACATACATACACCTAGGTATCTTCTCACATGATGGCGGCTATCTTCCGCCCGCACGCGAGAGAGAAAGGGAAAGAGACACTCACAGACAAACAGACAGAAGTTGAGTACAGGTCGAAAAATACTTAGCGCAAACAAATTAGCAGTGGCGGGATGGTGATGGTGCAGTCTGCGTTCTCGTCGTCGTCATCGTCGTCGCTGAAACGCCAATCGGCGACATCGCTTGCTGGTGGCGAGGTGTTTAGCGACGACACGACTCGAGAGAGAGAGAGAGAGACGATCGTGCGAGAACGATCGAGGTGCATCGAGACTGCAAACAGAATGACGCCGAACCGAGAGCTCAGTACCTCACTCACTGCGCTGTTCTGCGCTGACGCTGCGTTCGCCAGGAACAACTCGAAATCAAACACGAAACACTGCTTGCGCATAGCTGGGATGAGTGAGCGTACCTGTATGTCGTCTATGATGTCGGACAGCAGCCGGTCCACCGGCCAAATATATAGGCGGCCGGATAGAGATGGCTAGAGAACAACAGAATGCACGCATTCGGGTATTGTTTCCTAATGTCGAATTGTTGTTGGTTAATTAAAACGTACGTTAAATCATCGCCCACCTCGACGCAACGACGCGTCGTTTTGTGCTGGCGGCGCGCCGTATTGTGCTAACATTGCGTGTCAGGCACTTTGCAGACGGGTCGCAGTGTTGTCCTCCTCTCTCTCTCACCGCATCTATTCCTCTCTCTCTCTCTCGGTCGCTCTCGGTGTTGTCATGTTTCTTCGTCGTGTTTGTCGTCGTGTTTTCCTCATCTTTGTCCGTGTCTGTGTTTGGGCCGTTCCTAAACAAGCGCGGAGACAGACGCGATTGTGTGATGTGGCCACAATCGATGGAACAAACGGCGAAGATTGCGCCTTACACTGTGCACTTTCTTAGCATGACTAAACGCATTTCGACCACCTGCGTCACTGTCATCGGCATCAACAACATTTGGTTGTTGTTGTTGTTGTTGATGTTGTTATTTGTGTTGTTGTTGTTGATGTTGTTATTGTGTTGTGTTGTTGTGTTGTTGTTGTTGATCGTTGTTGTTGATGTTGTTGTTGTCGTTGTTATGGTTGTTGATGTTGTTATTGGTGTTGTTGTTGTTCTGTTCGTTGTTGCTACGCTTGTTGTTGTTGTGCTGTTATCGTCGCCCTCGTCGTCGTTGTGCCACGTCATGGCACAACGCACCAGTATCAGGGCAGGCCAAACCAAGCAACGGGATGACCTGTACCGTGTTGATCATGGCGGTAGGACGACGTGGTTAGATGATGCCGTTGAGATGCATGATGCATTTATTTATCATCATCCCCCTTCTCGCCCCACCGATCGGTCGCAGGACGGCGTTATAAAACGCAATAACTTAGCATAAACTACTACTACTGCTACGACCAATAAATAAATAATACTAGAAAGCCACCATTGCTACGGTAGATGCGGGTCCTGCAGATTCTGCAAACTGATAGGCCAAGACGAGGTACGTTGTCACGTTGTCTCACTTGTAGTGGGCTTTTTCGGGACAGTGACGGCGCACAGAACACTGTGCTTGATCCGCCTCTCGGGCTCTTTAATTTCGACTCTCCGAACGAATGCGTGGCTTTTTCCTCTAAGATACACTCGATGTATATTTAGAAGTCGGTGTATTTTGATGAGCTAACGCTAGTGGACAGCGTTAGCTCATCAAAATGTACCAGAGTATATCAGTCCTCAATCTCTATGGGCTATGTATATATATATATATATATCTGGCGGTGCCTTGTTGTGGTTTTTGTTCCAAAAATATTAAGATTGCTTTTCCATTTGGTAGACGTAGATCAAAGAAACATAGAGCATCAAGAATATATCAAAGAAAGCCATATATATATATATATATATAAACGCAAAAGGCAACTTATAGATTTTCCAAATTGTGAAGTATATGTATATACACATAACGCTTTATGAATATTTCTGGCGGTGGCTTGTTGTAGTTTATATTCCAAAAATATCAGGAATGCTTTTGCAGAAGCAGATTTGTAGAAGCAGATCAAAGAGACAAACATATACAATAATAGATCAAAGGAACCCTATATATATATATATATATATATTGAAGGACTCGTGGATTTATTGTTTCTATTTTTTTAAAAAACGGGTTGGTACTATTCATTTGTACAATTTACAGCAAGGATGAAGTGCACAAGAGTGTTTTGAAAAGCTTTGAGGTGATGAAGCCCCATTTCTGGTGAGCTCGTATGGATTTCCAACTGAACATACTTTAGTCTGTACGACGAACCCTGTGATGAATGACTTCAGACAGCCGCCGATGACGAAAATGTGGCTTGTGATTTATCCGAGGTAAGAGAGGTGCGGGTGTTTCTGGCACGAGAATTCGTACTTCAACTCGACGAAGGACCGGTCCTCTTTGCACTCGAGAGAGCATTGCTCGTCTCAGATCATGAGTCTTGAGCACATTTCTGTGACCCTCTATACTGCCTCGCCAGTCCCAGAGCTCGCAGTGGTCTCGAGCACGTTGGAGCGCATCCAGCCACAAAAGGGAAGCGACAACGGCCGGCGGTTGTGTTAGCGCAAAGCTGGTCGATTTGCAGGCTGATGGTCGCCATTTCATTTATGCCATTTTATTTACAACGCACCAGCTCATTGTGCTGAAAACACTAAAGCTTGTGTCGCTGCATCCGAAACGAAATGTGTAGATATTAGTGGACATTACGTCGAAATCTCATCCACACTTTCACTTTCAGAAACATATTATACATGTATTTTATCATAGAGATTTCAAAACGTTGGCCGACTTTAGTCCTTCTGTGCGTATATATATATATATATATATATATAATGCATTTTCGCATACAAGCATACCGATACAGTCAAGCGTTATCAGCTGACGGCATATCATCGCACTCAGCCACTAACAACGCTATGGCCAGGGTACCAAGACATACGCTCATATAATTGATGTGAGAGGCTGCCTGTGACCGTGTGTTGTTATGGCCATAGGCATGGGTGCCCAAGTGTCCGTCTTTCAGCCTGTCGGTCTGTCTGTCTGTCTGTATGTCTGTCTAGCTAGCGACAGAGCGCGAACACGACATTGGCGTTCGCTCGTGACTCATCATGTGTGAGCGCAGCCGCTACCATCATACAATACACCGCAATGGTGCAGGCAGCGTCCGCCGTCTATCTTCAGCAACATTGCCTGGCATCCGCCTATCTAATGAACGCGGTTTAGTCGTTCCCTTGGAGTTGTTCTGCCATTCGTAGTAGTACTAGTTGTTGTTGTTGCTGTTGCTATTGGTGTTGTTGTTGCTGTTGCTATTAGTGTTGTTGTTGCTGTTGCTATTAGTGTTGTTGTTGCTGTTGCTATTAGCGTTGTTGTTGCTGTTGCTATTGGTGTTGTTGTTGTTGCTATTGGTGTTGTTGCCGTTGCTATTGTGGTGTTGTTGTTATTCTCTTCGTTGTTGTTGAGCTTTTTTTTTTTTTTTTTAGATTTTCCGTAAGGCAATTGCCCGTGTACGGATTTTTCATGTCATGGCTAAGTTTACTACACTCCGGCATTTACCTTGTCTAAATTGGAAACCACGCAAACCAATTTAAGAGTGCCCGGTCTGGGTCTCGAACCCAGTCCTCCCGAATGCAAGGCAAAGGCTTTGCCACTAAGCCACCTTGCTCGGTTTTTGTCATAAGTAGTAGTAGTAGTAGTAGTCAACTACTATATATATATATATATATATATATATAGTAGCAGCAGCAGTAGTAATATAGTTGTAATAAATTCACTAATTTTGCACCGGTGCATCTAGAGGTAAGGTTTCTGTCGGTCGTAAGGTTTCTATCCGTCTGTAGCTAGAGATAAGGTCTCTATCTATCTGTAGCTGCGGCAGTCTTTGCAGATCTTCTGACGAACCTGATGATGAGGTCGGCTGGACTGCCGAAAAGCGGTTGCTCTCTCTCTCTCTCTCCTCTTCAATTAGTTCGTTACTTGCCTGGTTAATGTCGGCCGAGTGACTCCCTTTAATGACAGGTGTTGTTGTTGGTATTGCTTCTGCTTCTGCCACATTTACTTAGGCAGGCAGTGCTGTCGCTGCCGCTGCTGCTGTTTGCGTACGTTAATGCTTTTTTTTTACAGGGGCCAGGAAAAAAATACATAACGCACACCTTTTGGTCTGGGTAGTGTGAGACTGACTCACAAACCCACTAAAAACCTGGTGATTGCCTAACCTGCATGACCGGGAAATTGGTGTGTTATTATTACTTCAGTGTGTGTTGATGCTAGAACCAATACAATGTTGTCTGTGGTCGGCCGGTTCGTCGCTCATCTAGACTGGCTCTTTTGACGCTCCTTCGACCTGCCTCCGGCTTGGTGAGCCGGGACATTGGACAGCCAGTTTAGGTTGCCCCTTGCCCGTGAGCCTTTGTTTACCACGACATACGACTTGAGAACGGAGAGAGGCATTATACACACGCAAAAGGGCTCAAAGGAGTAGGAGGAGATAAAGCGGAACAAGAAGCAAAGCGGAACAGAATACACTAAGGCCAGAAATTGACGTTGACTGCGCGAGCGGTATGAAGGCAAGGCGACGGGAACACCAACAACGTAACACGTTGAATCGGTGTGGGAGATGGATCCCTGCGTCCCTGCTCGGCAATATTGCTCGTCGTATTTGTAAATCGGATGTGCTGTTCTGTTGTGCTTGGCTAAGGAGAACGAACTTAGATCACCAACAACCGAGGGAAAACTGAACGGTAGGCATTGCATTCGATAGGTGCTCATTGCAGCTGCACCCCTATGATGATTACCCCACGCTTAGTCACGTACGTGTGAAAAGCTGGGGAGTTAAACAGGTGTAACGGGTAGTTGAACAGGTGTAGCGGCCATGTTTTTTGTTGCTGTAGACGTTTGGATGATTCAAGATCCTAATCAGGGTGAAATGATGCGCCTTTCTCTTCTTGGCCATATCCCAAGCCTTTCTCTTCTTGGCCATATCCCAACACACATGAAGGGCCACAGATCCAGATAGTGAGCAAGCCGCTTTGGTTGTACGGTTTGGTCTTTCACCTGAAACACGCGCAGATATTGTGTATGCGCGCGCGCGACATCGCGGAGGACACTAAAGGCAGCACCGTCATTAACCAGTCGAACACTCGTCGAACTATTTTGAGTTTATTTCAACTACAACTTCGCACTACGTGAGTGCTTTTATTATTATTTACAAGAGACACGTACAACCGGTTTAGCCTGGAAACTGGCAGACGGGGACGTGTGTGTGTGAGTGCGTTGGACGTTGTACTGCGTGTTGTTACGATTTGACTTGATTGCAAAAATAATCATCTAATATGATGTTTTATGTAAGTTGTATATATTAGTACCATTATTTCACTATTTTGGCTCCAAGTTCACAGTTGAACGGCTCTTACGATTTGTTATTATTATTACTACTACTACTACTATTTTTGATGATGGTGATGATGATTATTATTATTATTTACAATGGTTTCCACGTTAAATTTACGAGGTGTGCCATGTCTTGTTTACCGTGTTACAGGGCGGGGAAGATTTGTTAGACCCACAGTGGTCACGCGGGCTGCTGAGATTGCTAGTGCCACATAGGCCTCATGCCTTCCTGAAGTCTTCCATAACAACAACAAACACGCAGATCGCTGGTGTTATGTTACGGGGGATCAATCACTCAGTTGATCGGCCAAAGTCTACTGATTAGCAGCAAGCATCATCTTCATAAGGATTATTGGTAGTGGCGCCGGCATCAATAGCATTCCGTGATCAATGTGTGAGCACTGTCTATAAGATGTACTATTATTTTTGCCATTATTACTATTAGTAGTAGTAGTTGCTAGTAGTAAAACTAGTTGTAGGTAGTAGTAGTAATAGAATTAAACTTTTATGATGGCTGTTAAGCATTGACTCAGCAGTTGCTGATTCTGCCACCTATCTATGCAGAAGATGCTGCGTCTGGCCTTCTGTGCTAGCTAGCCATCTGTGTGCTCTTCCAAATGCTCGTGTGTTCCTATCGCTTTTTTTCTCGTTTCCATTCGTCTGCAGTTTAAAAATAGCTATGTGTCGGACTCAGTGTCGGACCAGCACCACCTTGCGATAGCTGCTGCTGCTGACCGGTTAGGGGTTAGGGCTAAGGATTCGACTGGACTAGAGGCGGCACTGGTGGGGCCACTATGTGCGAAATAGAGGGCGCATCCTTCCTTGTTAAGTCGGCCAGCGCCTCTATGAACCTTATGACGGAGCACCGCGGCGCCACGGTTGGCACTTCTTCTCCGCACACTCTGGAGTTGAAACTTCGGGAACTGAGTTTATTGTTGTTGTTGTTGTTGTTGTTGTGGCTGTTGTTACGTGTATATATATATTATTTTATTACCATTATTTATTGTGTGTCAGAGCAATACAATTGTAAGGTGTGAATGTGTGTTATAATTTCTTAGTTTTCCTCTAGCTATTCTCAGCCCATCGACGCGGCATTTTCTCTTCAAACTGGCAATGAAAGCGCCTCTGTTTCTGCCGCCCCTATCTCCTGCAAAGTCAGGTTGCCAGCGTGCCTGTAGAGAAATGGAATAATTATAGCACAGTAATACAGAAAAACATGACTGATGTTACCTTCTACAAATGGGGGTGGGGGTTGCGTTGTTTATAGGTGTTACTTAACGTGCTCGTATATAGTGGCTGGCTAAACAGCTACTTACCTGCAATGCATGGCTAAGCATGCTTCAACTGTATCGGCTACGGAGGGTGAGGAAGAATAGGCCACGTGGCTTGGCTTTAAAGCCGACGACCAATCCGGCGACGAAGATATGACAAATCGAGGGATTCAGAAGAGAACATATATATATATATATATATATATATATATATATATATATATAGAGTGGGGGGGGGCGCAAAGGGTGAGTCACTAAGCAAGAAAGGGCCGATGGGAAATGCAGAGGGTGTGTGTCACTTAAGAAAATAAACAGTCTGGAAGGAAAGTCTGCATAAGAATGCAGCGGAGTATCGTCCTGTGTGTGGTACATTTTGGTGCTCAAAAAAAATCGAGTGGCGATCTGTCTGACTACGATAAAACCAACAGACGACACTTATCTACGTCGTCTTCGTTGGTGTGTTCGTGGTCGTGCAGTTGTGGTACTACTTTGTGGATGGTCGTGGTCGTCTGGACCTGGCGAAGGCCTTGACCGTACAGTATATCATAGCGTAAATGATTGCGGCTGACTTAAACACTACCTGGCCGTCATTCGTGCACTCGCCTACAAGTACTCGTGTTGTTGTGTTTTTTTTAATTTAATTTACTATATTGTTTGCTGTTCGCCTAACTGTTGGCGTTTGTGCTAACGAAATTCTTTTCAACCAACCACGCTCAGATTTTTCCCGGTGTATGTGTGTGTATGACTTACGGACCTGCATCTTAGGTAAGGCGAACTTGAGGGGGAGAAACCAGTGAAGAGTCTATAAAAGGACTTCGAAGCGGTTTTTGTCCAGGACCCAATGGATCTTACCATCTTTCTGAATGGCCCTTTGGTGGAATTTGTACTTCCACAATTTTTTTTTTAAGCCATTTGCTTCTACCGGCTTTTTTTTTTTCTTAAGACCGATTTCTTGTGCAGAAGTGTAGAATAACCAAGAACAGATTCCAAGAGTCCAACTCCGAAGTATTCGATCTTTTTTCTAGAGGTTCTTTATCATATTTTTTTTCTTGTTTGCTTCTGATACGCTACTGATTGGCTGACATGTTCGAACACAAGAAGCAGATTCCGGGACACCCCCGGGGGATCGAACCTGCGATCGAGCAGCACATAGAAAGCCATCGTAGTACGGCGCATAATTATTCGCTCCAATATAGGCCACACACGTCGCCACTTGTTATTCGTGCTGTTAAAGTTGTTGTCGTCGTCGTCATTTTCGTTGTGTCGTGTTGCTGCCACGTTAGCTATACCTTAAAGCCTTTCGTATTTTCATGAAAATACGAAATACGCATTGCTCACTTACTGGTAGTAGGGGTTGTTGCTGTTGTTGTTGCTGTGTTGTTGTTGTTGCCGTCGTTGTTGTTAGTTGTATTATTATACATTTGTTATTACTGCAATTCTGGTTGTTGTTTACATGACTGATGTTTTCACTGTTATCTTAGTTGTTGTTCTTGGGCTTGCTTGCTTGTTGAATGACACTGTAGGAGTGCCATCACGACCGATGCCGCTTGTCGTTAGTTAGTAAATCTTAGCAGGGGCGGCCATTAAGCGACCGATAGGCCAACGACCCACCACCATAATCGTAGGATTAGGTTCGCCGTTAGCACGTCAGTCAGTAAGCGCAAAGCAGCAAAAATCGTATAGTTAAGGACTTCTGTCAGATCTGGCTATCGTTGCTGGGAGGTGGTAGCCTTGGTGAGCAGCAGGCCAAATGACCGCAAGGTCCCAAGCGGTCCCAAACGACTTGAAAACAAAAGAGCCAGCACGTCGTCACACAGACGACCCGGCACACAGAGCTAGTAGTAGGGAACCAAGGAGTTCTCTTTTTAGGAGTGTTTTTTTTCTGGAACAAATTCCAGACTGTCCTCTCTTTCTCTAGGGCGACAACGTAGACGACCGAGGACAGAGGCTAGATTGAAAAACAACCTACACTACCCAAAAAAAATCGTACAGCGGTGTTCCTTGGCCCAGGTCCCTAGGCAAGACATAGCAGCTTTGACTTAGCTGAAAGAATCTATTGTGTCGTCCAGGTATAGGTAGGAAGTTTGTTTACAAATACCTTTCCGCTTACGAGAGGAGGTTAGACCTTAGTTGTGGTGGTGGTGGCGGCGATTGGGTCCACCCACTCACCTGACCGCCCAACTATCCGTACCGACAGCACAGCAGAGGCAGCGGCGCCACAGCATGAGCCACGATTAACGCGCCATTAACGCAACTAGCCGAGGTCGCGGCCGCCAGCGTCGCTCTCGCGCCATTCGCTTCGGCTACGATAGATTCTGTTGGCTTGTGTGTTAACGTCACCGGGCGTTCTAGTTCCGTTACCATGTGGCAGCTTTCAAAAGGGGCTGCTTGTCCAGACAGGATGGCGGCGGCTTTTGACCAAGCGACCAGCGACTAGTTTGTGGAGGGGAGGGTTCAGTGGGGTGCCGGCGGCTTCCTCGCAGGTTCTCGTCTCTCCTGACTGCCTGCCGGTTGTTTTGTGACATCATCTTGACATTGCGTCCAATTGGTCTATGATATGATACCTCGACTCTCCGTCTGTTGCTGTTTTGTGTACACAATTATTCGCTGAGTAACCTCCTCACCAGGTAGAACTGGCTGAATGGGAAATTCAATGACTTTCACGCTGCTCCTGCGTGGGTGGTTCTACATGTGAGTTCATCGAGCTCTCAGTGAGCGATTTTCCACCTTTAATGAACGCACCTCACATTTCAAGGGCTCCACTCCGTGGCAATCAGCTCCGTGGCCGCGGTCATCAACTTTTCGTCATTTTTAGCACGGGGTTTTGTTTTTTGTCCAAAAAAGCAATAGTTCCCCGAAAAGAACAACACTCCCTAGCTTAACAGATGCATATATTAAGCATTTAGATTTATGACGTTAGTTCAAACTGTCAGAACTATTCAGAAATGGATGCTTAAGTTCCACTAAAAGAATGGTGTGATTAAAATAAAATTTCTAGACTACAACGGTCGTATGTAACATTACAAGCAGCATTTCACACGACGGGATGTGTTCGTATAGCAGACGACTTCATACCACCTCAGCTTCATATATATATATATATATATATATATATATATATATATATATCTTTATGAGCACTGCGACATCATCATCATCACCATAAAGAGGTATTCAGCAGAGGTACGTCGGCCTTAACAGCAGTTTCATACGCCGGCAACACTGCTGATGGCACGAGCAGTTGTAGCATAGTGGTAGTTGTTGTTGTTATTGTTGTTGTTGTTGTTTTTGCGTGGCTTTAGTCAGTGTACTACTAGTAAGTCAAGATTGTCGTCGTGTCAAAACGAGACAGTGAACACTGCAAGGAGAGAGGTGCCTGCCTGCCGGACGGGTACGACAACGCCTGTCGTTGACACCCGTTGACTCTTCCTGTCGACATTTTTCCGGAGAGAGGTCATGGTCCTTCTATCCACCCCCGCTGTCCCCGGCATTCTCAGCCGATCAGGTCGTCGCCGCAGAGTGCAACACGACAGCAGACTTTGTCTGCTCTGCCTGTTGTCTAGCATTGCAAGCTGACAGACCCACATAGGCGGTCTGCCTTCGATACCAGCCGAGTCTTTACGGCAGCTCGCGCAGACGGACAGCCCGACGGGGTCGATCATCTGATGGTGTACTACTGTTGTTTTGCGCGTGGCCCAAGTGCGTCGCTGTGCTGTGGTGGAAGCCTCGCCGGCAACAGCCATGCCTGTAGCTACCGTGACATAATCTACTACTACTACTACTACTACTAAAGTAACGTGTTCGGGCTGATTCTCAGCCAAGATTTAACGTCCACGGGACTGCTTTTCGCATTGCTTCATAGACGGACCTCATAAATACAAATGTGCAACGGTGGGCTCGAACCCGCGCACATCTGTGTTTTCTCCGGTTGCGAGGCGCATACGAATGCACCACGCCACCGTGCTTGACAGCCATGGTACAGCTACCGTGACATAAACTACTACTACTACTACTACTACTGCTACTATAATTGGTACAGCACTTCCGTGTCATCCGTGTCAAC
Organism: Dermanyssus gallinae; assembly: GCA_003439945.1. Classification (NCBI taxonomy): domain Eukaryota; kingdom Metazoa; phylum Arthropoda; class Arachnida; order Mesostigmata; family Dermanyssidae; genus Dermanyssus; species Dermanyssus gallinae. The sequence goes on from QVRM01000515.1 coordinate 53,844, forward strand.
ATCCGTGCGCAGTACAGATCGTAGCTAGTACGTTATGTAGTCGAGTGACGAATAATGTTCACTCCTTGCCTATCTGATTGATATCTGAGGGCTGACGATTGATTGATTGATGTGAATGGTGGCGAATATCTCTCTATCACGAGTCAGTCATGTCCGCGTCGCTTTGGTCGCTTTGGTCGTCGTGATAGAGTGCGAATGACGGGAAGCGAGACACAGTTCAGACACTATGTCTGCCTGATTTTGTTTACTGAAACTTGTTCAGCAATATTGCGGCACGTCGCCACAGATATGAGAGAGTTTGACGACTGTGCATCTATGGCGTGTTGTTGCATTGCGTTTTTGAGGCCCGCTTTAACTAGAACGTTATGCTCTCTGTTAAGAAGCAGAGCGCAAGTCCTTCATAATTTAGTTTTCTGCGAGCCAGCTATGCTGTACATACCCTTATATTGGCACATTTCACGTGGTTGGCCACCTTCACGTCCACGTCCATACTACGAAAGTGATGGATCTACCTCATTGGATGGATGCGGTTTGATTTCATAAAGTTTCGGGGCCATAAACAGCCCAAGTATTCGCCGCCGTGGTAGCCGAATTCAGTTCCTCGTGGTAGTGAGATCCTAGCCTAGTTTCTCACGAATCTACCCTATCTGTAGGCACAATCTTTTTTAAATGAAACACAACATCATTGAGCCTAGGTACGCTTTAAGATATATTGTTGTTTTTAACGTCAAAGGTGGGACATGGCATTTGGGTCCCTGTGAACGGTTACGGGGGGGGGGGGGGGGGTGTAGCTATTTATGGAGGGACTCCTCGAACCAGAGGCCGCATTTCCCCGTTGCACATCCAGCGCCAGGCGTTTTCTGAGGAAATCGCATGCTGGCTAGAACCAGCCGCTTTCCGACTTTCTGCAGCAACCTGCGAGAGAAAACGGGCTCGGCCCGTCGATAATCTCAAGTGGGTAAAACCCGTACGGGTACCCAATGTTCTGGTACTTCCTCACTAAAGGAAATAAAACTCTGCTGAAAGCGTCATTCAAGGCCTGGTGCCCTGCTCGCCTGTTTGCGCTGAGGATGCATGACAGGCCGTGGCTGTCGTCTGGCCGGACTATATGCCTGCAAATGCAAAATGAGGATCTCTGAGGAAAAAGTTTTATATAATTTGTTTTCTTTTTTTTAGATTCCTGTAAGGCAATGCCGGTGATTGTCATGTCTGGCTAAGTTATCCACTCGGCATTACCTTGCTAATGGAAACCATGCAAACAATTTAGAGGGGCGGTCTGGTCTCGACCAGTCCCCCGAATGAGGCAAAAGTTTGCCACTAAGCACTTACGTTTATATATATATATATATATAGATTCTCTCTGGTCACAGTATTCGATGCTCACGGTGAATAGCTGGCGTTTTTACTAGCGTCCTGATAAGCGGATTGGCTGAGTGTGTGTGTGTGGAAAAGCTGCGGCATAATTTCTAGCATGAGAGGGTTTATTAGGTTTGTGAGTCCCGTACTAGAGCGACGCCGGCACAAGTTTGGTGCTCACCACTGAAACCTCCCGTATAAAAATAGAACGAAGTGCACGTAAATCCTCTATGTCATAATAACGCTGGTAATAAGATGTTTAGTAATGATTGCCATGATTAATGAACTGCTGCTAACGGATTGTGTCTTCGTTGTTTCTGTGTGTCTCTTGCTTTCAGAACGCATCTTCATTGTGGCACAAGTACCTCGTATCCTGTCCGTCTTCGACCACTGCGTGGATCGTCATCCATCATCACCACCACCACCACCACCATGGCCATTCTAACGGCCCTCATGTCGTGGCTGGTCGGCGGGATCGGCATCCTGACCGCCCTCTGCACGTTTCTGCTGGCCTCGGTCATCCTTCTCGGCGTGCTTATCTTGCTGCTCGAGAGCATTGCGGCTGGCAGCGGCGGCGGAGGGGCGCACAACGCCACCCGCTCAAACACAGGCGCCCGTCCGTCGTTGACGGTGGCTGACGGCGATGAGGACGAATGTCAGCTGCTCGCTAGACACGTCAATGCAGCCGAGTGGCTCCAGTCGAACGCGCGGCCGACCACCGGCAAAACCCGTCCGATCGAGGATCTGCTTGCCGATACGATACGCGCAAACGGGGTTTGTGCAAACGCTTGATCTATTTATTTACCTTCTAATTTCTTTTAATAAAATTTGATAAATCTGGGGGCGGTGTGGAACTCTCTAAACCAAACTAAGCAAAACCTGATGTATGCCTAACCCAGGCATTCGAAATGTCTGTAATACGTACCACTTCATATATATATATATATACGAGGGTAGATTGAAAAGATCGAAAAATATGAATAGTCATTTAATCACATTTAAAGTGTTTCTGTTCCTCTCAAAATAACTCTTGCTCACTGCAGTGTACTTCGTTCTTTGCCTCTTTTTGAAAAAAAAATTTAACGCGCCTTTTGAAATCCAGCTGCGTTGCTTCTATGATTCTTTTATCTCCTCCACAGTCTTGAAACGCTATCCCTTCAGTGTTGCCTGAAGCTAATTTCAGTGTTTTTGCGTGTGGTGTTGCAGGTCCTGCTGTTCATCCTACAAAAGAAGGTGTCTGGTAACGTAGAAAAGCTCATTAACTATCTAGAAGTTCTTGGAGATAATGTCTCTGTCGCCGGAAGTGAAGCCGAGAGGCATCCTTACTCCTCACTCAGGTAATTTGTATACTTAGTTAGCTTTTCCTATATTCCACCTAATGGGACCGCATTCCGTGTTACTTAATATAAAACCTGAGCAGCGCGGCGGCGCAGGTGATAATCATGACTAGCGCAGTAGTCTTCTAGATCACACCGTCACATATTTAATATCGATGTAAGACGGTTGTGCTTATATATATATATATATATATATATGCAAAGTGATCAGCAGATTATGCTAGTGCACTTCATTGAGGATTCTCTCCTCAATTGGGAATTATTGAGTTGATAATTCCTCAATTATCAACTCAATAATTCCCTATGGCGTTCTATAAGTAAATATTGCACTCAACTCACTTAAGTGCAATATTTACTTATAGGACGCCAGTTGCAATGTATTTGACATTACCTCGTCATGTCGATCTGACTGTTAGCCGAAGTGACTAACAACCGTATAATGGCTGCAGGTATGCGGTATTTGGCATTGACGACACTTCGGTGACCGACGGCAGTTCGGTCAGTCCTGCGATGGCGGTGGATCTGAGTCTTCGTCAGTTGGGGGCTAGGCGAGTACTACCATTATGCATTCAGCATATGGGCGCCGCCGGTACACCTCAAGGCTCGTTATCGTCCCCCGCATTGCTCCTTGAAAAGTTCAGCGAGTGGCTGACCCAGTTGTCTCCGGAAGCCATCATCCCCAGGTAAGACGTGCCCTTATTGTAATTATCGTTTTTGCTGGTTGAAATTGATGTGTTCGAATATACCTACAATTTTCCTCTGATACCTACTGTCTGACCTTTTATAAACATGGCATTCTTCTTAAGGCGTATGATCGGCGGCAGTGACTTTATAGGGACTCTTTAATAACAATAACCTCGCACATCTAATAGAGAGTAGTATGATAAGGAAACGTGTTCTTTCGTTACTGTTATACTGAATCTAAACACAAACTTCCTTAATGTTTTCGTTCTAGTCCCCTGATATTATTTTGTCTCTTTCATTCCGATATATTATAACGTATTGTTCTGGCGTTCAATGCGATCTTTCAATGTTTCCGCTTTCCCGAGTGATTTCTATTTTTCAACCTGCGGGACCTGGAAACTGGGGCTTTTTCTAACGTTTCTCGGTTAATCATACCTGTAGATGTAGTCACCATGTAAAATCCACTCTGCGCTTTCTCTGCGTTACAGTGCTCCGGCATCAACTGCGGCGAACGAGGTCACGGAACCGTTCATCATGAGTGAGGAGCTGGCCAAAGGCGTCGAAGAGTGCGACGTAGAACCCTTTGAGGATATCGTAAAATCCGAGCTTGAACCGTCAGACTCGACTGACCGGCGTGAACCTCAGACTCCCGAAATTCCCATTCCTATCGGACACGATGAATGTCCGGACTTGTCCGACCCTGTTGTCCAGGCAAAGGCGGAGTTACCTTCTTTGATAGACAGCGCCGACCAGCAATCCACTGGGTTGAGTGGAGGCGACCAGCAGGAGACGTGCCAGCGTTCGATTGCCAAGCCTCACTGCCATGCGCAGCCTCCTAGCGACATCGACGAAACGCAGGAAACGGTGGAGCAGCTCGGCGAAGCGGCGCAGCAGAACTCGGATCAGAAGTCCGCCTCTTTACCGGCTCAACCGACCCTGCAGGACACTTGCAGTAGCGCTTGTACTAGTAGTAGCAGTTCTAAGAGTAGCGAGGACGTCGCCCCTCCACCGGCTCCAGCAGCGACTCCGTCATCTGCGACTGCCGTAGTGGAGGACAGCAAAGATGGGCCGCGCGTGTCTCCGGACATCGGTGTCGTGACCGAAAGGTCCCCAAGTCCGCAAGCTTTGGATTCGGTTCTTGACGACGATTGGGAGTTCATGGAGATGCCAACCAATCAGGCCGGCTCAAGCTAGCTGGCTAGTTAGTGAGCTACCCGGACTCATCGTCGGTCATCATTCAGTGATAATTCAGCACCCTGCCGCTTATATATTATTGATCGTACCGTACGCAAGAGATGAGAGGGCGGAGGCGGCCGTATTGTAAACTTGCGTTTGCCGCTAGACCTGCCGCCGTCAGGCGAAGCGTCCTGCTGTCGACGCACGGTCGACGGATACGTGATAACTTTCCAGCAACTGTGAGATGGGAGGAAATCCGATGATTGACTTTCAAGCCTCGTTATTGACTTGGACGTGTCGAGGGCACGACCACAAACGTTTTAGTTGTATCAATTATCTACTATCTTCCTTATAATGTCTGTGCTTTACATTATTTTGTTGTATTTTGTTGTTGTTGTTACGTTCGTTTCTGTTAATCGTTAATGTCTTTACGTTGCTATTGTAGTGGTTTTGACGTAACTATAACCGCAGGAGGAGCACACTCGTGTGGCTTAAACGTGATAACAGGTAGCTCGATGAAGAGAAATAGAACGAGACTGCGATGAGCCGATCTGCGATAGCCATTTGTTTTCTGCGAGCTGACACAGGCCGATGAATCTTCGAACGGAAAGAGGAGGATGGGGAACGAGGGAGAGTAATTAGTAGGGACGAAGTCGAAACTTCGGCAGAACATCGGCACGCCAAGCACGCTTAGTATGCTCTTGACCTTGAAGAGATCAGTTTGATCAGGTGATCTATTGCGAAACGTGTCGATGCACTTGTGTGTATGTATACGGAGGAGCGTACAATTCGCTCGTACAGAACGCGTGTATCTATATCGGTGTGTATTTGTACACTCCATTGTAAACACCGCGCCAGTTAGTCGATTTTCAACGGCACACATTTTGTACACTAAATTACTACGACTGATAAGATTAAAAAAAGAAAAGCATTGAATGATGATGACATCTAGAATCAAACAAGCAAAGATGGACAGACAGACAAACAGCCTGCGAAGCGTAAGCGAGCCGTGGTAATTACGTAAATGGTGTTTCAACTAATAGATGATTATCATGTGCAGAAAGACGTTGAACTGAACAGGAGTGCGTGCCGTGAGCGTACACCATACGTTAACACGCATCTCTAATAATAAAAAATACAGTGAAGGCAGTAGCAGTATCGAAAAAAAAATTGTGATGAAAGAATGCTCTGACAGATATTTAACTAGAAAAACAACTAAAAACTATACCAATACGTCTGCGGATATGTATATATATATCCATGCACTGATATCAAGAATAGTGAACATATTTATTTTGTACAAATATAGTGAACTTTTGTCTGAGTGTAAGAAACCACATAGCCATGTGCATACATATAATGCTGAAAAGACAGCCAAGATCACGAATGGCGCTTATGTATGATACTGAGGTAGAAACTATTAAATGCCATGAGAAGTCTGAGGCGAGCAGACAAACTTTCAATAAAGGACGACGCTTCCTGTTATAGCGAAGCACAGTAATACCTAAAGACGAATTGCACTTAGCAATTATTTTTCATTCAGGTGTACTTGATTTTATATTACATTGTACAGGCGTTTGATTACGGGTGTGGGAATCTATTTATTGTGTTCGAACATATGGGGAGTGTATAAAAATAAAAACGCTCTAAAAAAATGACACACTTAGGTACTGCATTTGAATTCTGTGCTTGATAATTCTACGTTTTCTTAAGTATTTGCTGCTAAACGGGCCCACATAAAAGTGAACAAATTCTGAACAACAGTCGAAAATGCTCTACTTGAAACAATTTGCGTAACAAAACTGCGTAAAAAATCACGTACAGCAATCCGGAAAAAGATTGTTTTCTGCCTCTCTGAAATAATCGCCAAAGATATAATGCCCAAGGGCCACCTACTCGCACCCGACTGGCGAGAGCCCGATCGTGATTGGTCGAAAAAAATATTATTATAGTATCGGATAATGTGCTCAGAGTGAGCGTGAAGAGTAGGTATATATATATATATATATATATATATATATATATATATATATATATATGCAAATATATAGAAGCAATGAAGCGAATGTTTGCCAAAAACATTCAAAAACAACGAAATTACAGGACTTCATGGCATTTTTGAATTAGCAATGCCGTTAGGGAATTGATATGCTATCCCGTGTATTACACCGCCAGCCATAGGAGGCATGGCGTGATTGGTCAAGCCAATTGGAGCCGTATGTTTGCTGTCGGTTTTTAGGATGCTCAATACGATTACAGATCAGAGTATTTACGCTTCTTCTTCTTTTGTTAACATGTTTCCCCACCCATTCCGCAGATATAGCCAACCATAAAGTTTGTAAGAGAATGCCGCCGTGCAGGACAATGTAGCATATTTACCATGTGACCAGAAAGGGATAGTCAGGTCATCAGGCAATTTGTCGTCTTTTAGCTCAAGTTCTTTAGGCTCAAGGGTAACAGCCAGTCTTGCTTTTCCGGACGCTCGGCGTGTGAGCTAAGTCTTGTTTAGTTCTGTGTACCTTTCATATCGGTCATAACTTCATTTTGGCAGCAGCAGGAGACCAGCAGTTAGCGTGGATCTCAGCTCCACATATGGCATTGGAGAACAGTTTTCATATGCAGGATCCAGCATAACGTCTAATTGTGGATATGACAAAGCTCTGCACAAGCTCCTACTGAAAATGCCTTGTGCAGTTTGAGAAACCGTGTCTCATTTTAAAAGTGGAAGTCTATAGAGGTTGGGTTCGTTTAGCTATTTTTTCGATTCTGCATCGGTTCAGCAGGTGCTGTTTGAGCTGCTGAGGTTCCGAATGTTACAAAGGCTTTCTAATTCCTTTACCACTTCGGGCATCCCGAGGGTAAAAGTGGCCCCGTTAAACGGGTCACCCGTTTATTGGACATCAGTTCAGGAACCCATCGTTATATTACCCCTGAAAAGAGGCGAGAAACCTCTATAGATCTGACATACTATGGCTAAAAGCGTGGAAGCTTTAATTTCATTTTTTCCAGCATTACGCCCCTGCGTATGGTGTGGAAGAAATTTCATCCAAATTATCCAGGGCTGGTCGCGTTTAAGAAAGAGCGGGCTTCATGCAAGATTGCTTCTGCCCCGCCCTGTACAGCTACACCAACTTGATGGCGTGTAATCGTTGTTAATATTGCTCTCTGAGTATCCAGTAACAGTCTCTGACGCAGGGATTCGATGGATCGTTGGTCTCCGGAGGAAACGTTGAACGCATGCCCAACATTGCTGAATAACCCTGTTGTAAGTTTTGAGGCCCGGACCGCCCAGAGTCCCAAAGGCTGAAGGGTGAACATGCTCAGTATATTCTATGTTGGGTTTTCCCATATATATTAGCGCAGGCATCTCTAGCTCAACTAGGCATAATTCTACCAGTTATTATTATTATTAGAGAAGTTCTAAAGCACGACGCTTCCTACGTTGCTGAATTTTCTAAAGATGCAAGTTTCTCCTAAACAGAGTTAGTGACAACATCTGCTTTTAAAGCCGGCCTGTTGCCGCTCTCTTGGCACGATGCTTCGACCAGTCCGACTGTAACTACTGGTCGAATCGTTCGAAAGACCGACCGCTCAGTTAATGTGTGTGTGTGTGTGTGCCAGTGAAATTGTGAGGACATCCGAGCACTGCTGCCCGCTGTCCAAAATAGCCACCTCACAGACTATGATATTGTCTCTTTATTAGAGACGTTTACTACTGAGGGTTTCGATGTTGATAAGTACTTCTCTCCTCACCATTGCCTAGCTTTAAGGCTCTTGCATGGCCGGCCAAAAGAAGGAGTCTCTCTGTTGGTCGGCCCCTGTCCCAACAGGCGTAGATCCTACCAAGCAAAGACGACATCATCGACCTCAGCACCTCCCAATATCATTAATAAGAGGGGTGTACGCTAGTGGCAGCAGTGACTTCCTCGTGGAAATTTGAGAAAAGATTGGCCTGCGTGTTGCGGTTGGTGTACCAGCTTTCGGGACCGCAGACTTAGACTGTAGGCTTAAAACCGCTTCTATTCTTGTTTAATTGCTGTTTGTCAAATCCTTGAGGAGTATTAGTTTGGACATGTGCTACTCCGCCCCTGCCAACGGTTTGCTTGATCGAAGACCTGGCTTGGACCCACAGAGTGGTGGGTCCTGTACTATTGATATATTTGCTTATTCGGGTCCTGAAGGGAATGTCGAATATGGTTAGTAAGTGGTTGGACTCATAACCACTGGATTAAAAAGCATGTACCAGCTCATTTAAAACTTACAGTAAAAACAGTGGTAAGAACACTAGTACGCCGAGGCATCAAGGGCCCGGTAAACGCATCGACGTAAGTAGGTTATGCATGGAGCTCTGCGCATGACACCCCAACTACGTGCTGGAGAAGTCACCTCTACTGCTCTCAGACATTTTTACACAAGCCACGTATTCGTCTACACATAGGAGCGGTGGTCGGCCACCAGAGTGGTCAGGCGGGGGTCCCACAGGGCTCCGTCCTCGGCCCGGTTTTTTGGAAAATCGCTTACGACGAAATCCTGCGGATCCCCGACCTGCAAGTGGGGTTCGAACGATTGCATACCGTGACGATCTGACGATACTGGTGAGTGCACGGCGGGCAACATCGCTAAAAACGACGGCAAACTTCGCTCTAGATATGGTCAACGAATGGATGGTATCGAACCATCTTAAACTCGCCCCACAGAAGGCGGAGGCGGTTTATCTAACGGGCCGTGAAAAATACCGGCGGAATCCATCTAGAGGTGACAGGCTACCCTTTTATCCTGAAGAGATAGGCAAATTAACTAGGCCTGCAGGCGGCTTCACAGGAAAGGCGCACATCGAATATGTCACCTAGAAGGTAGGATTCTGCCAAGGAAAAAGGGGCTGAAGATGGGCGTCGTCGACTGCTAGCGTCCGTTACGGAATCTACGGTCTTGTACGCGACCCCCGTGTGGGTCGACCTAGCCCTGCGGACCTAACATAGTCGCCGGGCTATCCATGCCGCCTAGTGCACCATAGCTATATGAGTTTGCAGAGCTTACAAGACAAGTAGCGGACGTCCTGCTGGTGCTGTCGCTGTCGCGTCAGCTTTTTAGGCGAGGGCTTCGATCCTCCATGACTGGGCCGCCACGTGAGTCAACCCCCTCATGGCAACACGCGGGAAATGTGGACCCGTAGCCTCATCGCGGACTCACAAGCCTGGTACGGGAGCCCAACACAAATACCGCTCACGTACTCCGCCGTACAGGCTCTGACCGGTCATGGCCAGTTCCAGGTTTACATACAGAGAATAGGGAAATTCCTGACGGATACCCCGGACACGGCAGAGCACATGATCGCCAACTGTTCCCTGCTTTCCCGACATCGCCGCAACTGAGCCTACGTAGGGCTAGACAGAGACGACGGAGATCGTGTCCCGCGTGCACTCCTTGGTCGCTAACTGTATGCATAGAATTGAATATCTCGACTCTGTCATGAGGGGAAGACGCGACAGGATTCCAAGCTAGGAGGGCGTTGGGGAAGGTGGTTTGTAGTGGATATTACGCGTGGACAGGAATGAGTCATATACTCTCCGCCGCTGTTGAGCTCCGCACTATTCACCATTATTTAATACTAGGGGGCGTGCGTAAAAGCATTTTCCCTCTAAAAAACAGGCGCAAAGGTGCCCGCTATGTCTCTCCTCTCGACCGGGCGTTGCAAAGAAAAACTGTGTTTTCCATACAGGCTCAAAGTCGGTAGGTTTAATTGCCTTTGTGTAACAGCGCGTCTAATTGCCATAGCCCCTGGGGGTACTTGCCCTGTTTCAGTTGCCTTCTGCCAAGTGAATGACTTTTCCCAAAATGCTTCTACTGGTTTAATCATAGGCATTACGTTCTTTAAGACTCTATAAAGTGGCCAAACGCTGGCAAATCTAGAAGCTGTGTTCAAAGAAAGAGGTTGTCTGCGGGTCCATCGCTATTAGCCGTATTCGAAGCTTCAAAGAGCCTGTTTCTTACCACAAGTCTTGCTGGAGTACTTGGGGTCCCATGGGAGAATCGAGGAGTTTGGGGCAGTGAGCGTGCTATTATAGGGTGAATTCCTTTCTCACATTAGTTGCTTCCTTTCGATCTTGAGGGTCACCTTTAACGGAGACGTCACATTTGAGAGCGTCGAACGTTAATTCCCCATCCTTTTCATCCGGCAGGATCGACTTGTCACATGGCCAGAGCCAGTCTGCTAAGCGTAGTGTCACCGTCAGCCTAGACGCTAATAGGCTTTTAAATGTCATGTTTTTACCAAAAAAGGGTTTCAAAGAGAAGCATATCCTGTAAATACTCGAAATGCCCACTTTCAAAAGTAAGACTCTCAAAGGCAAATGACACGAGTTTGTAAATAGCAAGACTAAACCGCTCCGGACCCAAGCAAATGCCCTGTTGTACTTCAATATCAGAATCAGGCTTACATCCGTACTTCGTAATTTAAACCAGATCTGCCGTGCTGAGGCACCTGCTCCCGCAAATGCGCGCGAAGGAGCAGCATTATCTGGCACTTGAAAGGCCTGCACATGAGTGCGGCTGCCGTGCTGTAGTTAAGCCCATTCTCGCAACTATCCAGCCGCTCTGCCATAACACTGAACGAGTGTTTTTATTTTCATCATTCATAACTGAACATACTTTGCGGCGGATGGGACGGTGTACGACAAGGTAAAGGGCAAAATCATATTCTATCTAATAATCGTATATGGACATTTGAACTAATACTCTGAATCTAGTATTATGTACATGATTTAAAAGAAAGATACGATAGACTAGGATTGTCATGCGTGTGTTGCAGTGTTTCTTATTATACTTACCTATTTAGGCTTGTGCACGAAGGTCCGTTAACCACATTTTACCTTTTGCTACTATATGTATATGGGCTGAGGTATGTTGCTATGATCTAATACCTTTTTCAACCAACCACGGTCCGGAGTGTCCTAGGTGTGTCTCAGGCGAGCAGCTTAGATTTTTGCTCATATAAGACTTTCCATGCGATTTATGCCAGTGTCCAATCGGTATCGTCCTCTTTTTGACCCTTTTGTGGATTTTCTCCGGTAAGATATTATAATGGCCTAGACTTCAGGCATTATGTTAGTTTTTATTAAATCTAGACAAGGAGATTTTTAAAGCCTATTGGTTTTATTGTGATGGTCTGCATTATCTAAAGTTTTGTAAAAACATAGACATGTTTTTCTAAAATGTGTTATTTTCCTAAAGAAAACATGTCAAAAATAGAACAATGTTTAGTAGTGGTAGGTACAATAGCCGAATGTCAATGAGAAATCCTAACGAACCCCTAAGTAGGGAACGTCCCATGCGGGCGATGCATTTTGGCAAGGGAATCGATCACATCGATCTGACCTAGATTATCGGTTGGCATTCCTCTTTGGAGGGTCGTTACATCTACTCCGAATCCAGCTGCAGAGGTCGTAAAGCCGAACCCTAGATATCTCAACAAATATCCGTCGTTCGGTGATCACTGAGCACACGGCGACTCCAAGCCCGTAGGGCACGGATAAAAGTCTAGCCGCCTGCTTAAATTTGCTTGATGACTTTGTTTTTAATTCTACAGTTATAAAGTCGATCGTGCCGTCTAGCCGAAGGCATACAGGCGCTGAGTTAGTGAGAACGACGAAGCAGGCCGACCGTTCTCTAGCTAACTTTCGGCAAGTACGTGTCAACGGGGCCGAAACAGAGCGTGTGCACCATGAGCGCCCCGGCTGGAAATCGTCGCGAGTCGGTCGCTGAGAGCAGTCAGCGGGCCTAGCAACGAGCGACAGCGTGACAGTGCCACAGAAAACGCCCGACCAGTACCAGCAGGCGCGCGTCACGATCCGGCCGAGTTCGAGCCGGTCGACAACAATCCGGGCCGGTACGACGCTCTGCATCCGAGCGCCCAGCAGCATCATGGCCTCATTCACTGCAACCTTGTCCACTGCAAGCCGGCCCAGTACATACCCGGGCGGAGCTCGGGCGCCTCCAATCCGGGCGCGCACAACGTGACCTCGCAGGGCGCGACGGCCTCTCATGGAACGACTTCGTCGACGACAACGATTCCGGGCACTGTCACCGCAACGTTTCACTCGGGCGCACTGAATCCCGGCGTGTTTCATCAGGGCGCCTTCATTCCTGGAGCGGTTATACCACACAACTACAACCCAGGTGCGTTCAACGTGGCAACTTACGCCGGCCACCCGGCGTTCTACACGGCCGGCTTCTGTCCTGGCCCCTCGCTGCCGACAGCTATGCTTGCGTCGGCAGCCAATAGCCCATACTTTCACAGTTCGAACGGTATACCTCCAAACGGAGGGAATCCGGGTGCGTTTAATGTCGGCACGGCGCACCCTGGTGCCGTTAATGTAGCAGGTGGGCCGGTCACTGGCATGGTAAATACGAGTGGAATGACTCCGGGCGTGCCGATGAGTTCTGCAACGACGGGTAGCGCCGGCAGTTGTACCGGCTCGACGGACCCCGGGGCGATGCTTGGGGCGGTTCTCAGCGCGATGAATCCTGGCGCGGTTAATGCCTTTGGAATGACCCCGAACGCCATGAATCCTGGATTCTTGGCCCCCGGCGCTTTCGGTACTGGCGGAATGCATCCAGGTTGCATGATTCACGGCACAATGCATTCTGGCGCAGGTAATCCTGGTTTTCTGCCCCCCGGCGCCATGAATTGTGGCCCAATGAATCCAGGTTTTTTGCCCCCCGGCACCATGAATCCTGGAGCAGTGAATTCTGGTTTTATGGTCCCCGGCGCCGTTACTGGCGCAGTTAATCCTGGTTTTATGGGCCCCGGCGCTATGAATTCGGGCGTAATGAATCCTGGAGCTTCGGGCACGATGGGCTCAGGTGTAATGAGTTCGGCAGCGATGTGTCCTGGTGCAATGAACCCGCAGTGTGCTGGCAATCCTGGAGGGATGACGATTACTCCGGGGATGGCGCAATCTCGCGTGATGAGGCCTTGTGCATTTAACGGCGGCGCGGACGCCGTCCTGTACGATGCGACCCAATGTCGGGCCTGGAACAGCCATGGGTAACTGCGCTATGAACCCTGGTGCTGCCACAAATTCCTCCGCTCTAAACTATGGGCCTCTCAATCTCGGAGCACTGATTTCGAGTCTTCTCAGTCCTGCTATGCTAAATAATGCCGGCGCGCCGCCAGGGGCGATGGCAGCGTCACCCGGCATGGCAATGCAACCCAACGTCACAACAAACCCCTACTCGTCAAATGCCGCGACTATGGGCTCAGCTGCAATGGCCCCTGGAAGGGTCCACCCCGCTGGGGTAACCTCGGCGGCAATGGGCTCCGACGTGATGAATCCCAATGCAATGAATCTTAGACTAGATCAGAGCAACAACGGAGGCGGTTGCAGTGTGCCGATGACACCGGTTAGCGCCGGTTTGATGAATTCGACAATGCAAATGAGTGGACCTGCGACTAACGCCACTTCTAATCAGTGCCCGGGCATGCTCAACCCCGCCGGTATCGCTCAGACTGCGCTTACAAATCCTGCCGTATATAACGCACTGGCTACCGGAAACGTGTGTAACGGGAACCTAACATATCTATGATCTGAACCTGAAGACAAATTCTGATTCTGCAGGTCGCCGCGTGGCAGGGGCACTTCCAGCTGAATCTCGAGGGAGTTTTTCTTCTCGTTCGGACACCTTACACCTTATGGCAGCTGTAAGCCATGGTCACTACAACACACCTTGTTTCGTCTTTGCTGTTCGTTTTACGCCGCAAGCGCACCCTTCTGAAAATCGAGGCGCAACACAAACTCCAGCTGCTATCTCGAATTGTCGAGGCTTCCCGCTTACGTAAGCAAACCGCTGCGGATTTCTGTTTATATATTGCTTCAATAAAACTATCATAGAGCATTTGTATGTCATCGTGATTCAGCAGACTCGGTTTTTCAAATATAAAAGCTAGGTCAGAAAAAAAACCAAAGCCAAACCCCATCAGATTTAAATAAAGTTGCGTTTCATCACTGAGTTGCTAACCAACGTTACTCTCAATTTCAGGCTAAAACATAACAAATCTTAAGCCCTGTTCACGAGACAGTCTTATGCCGTGTACGCCAATAACCGCCTTCTTAGCCATCTCGGTAATCATGCACATTGTTCGAACAAACGATTCACATAACAAGTTTTGGCATGTTAAGCAATTGCCCATTAGGACGCCAAAAAAGTTGCTGGCACTAATACATTGGCTAAAGTTTTAAGTTACAGTGTGACGTAATTACGGCAGTGCGTGTGAATGACGTGCTGTGGTTATTGCTAAAAAATGTGCATTGAAAACGCAAGCCCGAGAATGAAAATACAATTGACTGGGGACCACATCTTAACGGCACAATTACATCACTTATCCTGTAGCATAGATTCAGTAAGCCATATCTTTATTGGTAAACGGGTAAACTGAAATGTAGGTTAATGCTGGTTGATTTGCTGACTGGCCGGCTTGATTTACGAATTCTGCTGGCTATAACTAACGCAACGGTGACATAACAGGGAGGATCACTAGTAACGCTTTCAATCAATCTTGTATTATCTCGTGTCGTACAAATGTCATATGTGGCACGACACGCAAGCAGACAACTAGAGCGTAACGCGGCCTTAAAGTAAATGATTTGAGCCATTGTCTATCGGTGTACTTATTGGTTTACGAGGTACGGCGGAAGTCAACCCTCTACAGTCATCGGCCGGTGATCGTTCGGACGGTGGAACACGTTAAGAGTTTCGGCGCGAAAGGCTGTGGCATTCCTCTGCTGGCTGGTTAAGACCTGTATCGGGTGGTAAACGCTGTGGCTGTAGGATGTGGGCGATTAAGATTGATTTAAATAACGTTGGTGGGGACCTACCCGTTAGACTTGGTCGGTTAGGACTGATTTGAATTGCGCCATAATTCTTATACAGTGTAGTGCGTGGTTGGAATATCGCCGCTGCTGGTCAAAGGGGGAAACTTCGTCAAAATATGGAAAGGAGCGGGATAGAATGGGTATACGATAATTCAAGAGCGAGTGGGCTGTTGGCAGATGCCAGGGCAGGGATGTTGGATACAGGTATACAACGAGCTTAATATAGGGAGGGGAGAAGGTACAGAATGCCGAGCTTGTAAGTTAGAGAATGACTCAATTGAACATATTGTAAATAAATGTACAGTTTTGAGGGGAGCAGAAATAGATTTGTGGAAGGCCCTAGCTTTACGGCCAAATGTTAGAAAGGATCAGGTCAATATTACAAAGAAGAGCTAATATAACGCAAATACTCAGTAGATATTAGAGGATACATTGATGATATGGATGCGTAGGTTATATAAATATGTACTGCCATTCTAAGCGCCCCTGATAGGAATGGGTGACATGTGTAGTTAGGTATACAGGTCAAGCGAATATTAAATTAATCAACCATAACATTTCCTACTTTGAGCTGCACACACTTTTTTTTCGGTATGCCACCTAGAACATGTCTCATGGCATTCCAGGGATTTCTTCTATCCTGGATGTTTTCGAGTAGTAGTTTCCTATTAATATCAGGTCTATACTTTCTAGAAACAGCGGTTACCTTGTCTTTTAACTTCTTAAATAAACCTTGCGTCACAGCATCACCTAGATTAGCCTGAAACTTTTTAGATGTCGCATTTTTCATTTATCGGTGCCAGCAATTCCTGAGTGACCCAGACTTTCCAAAGCGTCCTAAGATTATGTTTAACTCTTAAGTTCCTGCTTGGTGCTGTTAACAGACGCCATTACACGTGCATTGAAGCGCTCAAATGCTTCATCGATATCATCTACAGCGTACGCATCAGACCAATCAGTCTCATTGAGTTTTAGCTAACTTTCTGATCATAGTTAAACTTCGATTTACGTGTGATGTTGATCACAGATCGAGTGGCCGGTATGAGACGGACGTGGCCTGGCAATCGTAGAATGTTGTTGTTGTTGTAATTGAGCCGCTTTGAAAGACTATTTTCGGACTAATATTGGAGCAAAGGTGATCGATACAATTGGCGACCTAGACGGAGCGGTCTCTTCTTCTCTTTACAACGGCGACTCGCGTCGGCACACCGACGAGCTCGTTAAAATCAAATGAGCACAGTATTTCTTGGAGATCATTGCGAGAGTTTTGATCATTGCATAGAACATCGATATTACCATCTCTAAGGAGAAGCACATTTGGGCAGTTTATATTTGAAAATATATGTTCTTATCCATTCATGAAATGGGCCGCTTTGCCAAACAGCTAGCGATAGAATGCGCCAACCAGAAGATATTTTCCTCCACTACACTACTCACCACCACAACTATATGTGCGCAGACAAAGGTAGCTGAAGTCACAAAAGCCAGCTCCTTTCGTACTTTAACGTCATATAACGGCACATCGTATATACAAAGCTACTCCAGCTTCGCGAGAGCCTGACCTACAGCTGTCGTGACTGTTGTAATTGCGCAATTTAAATGAATAAATTTCGCTTTCCTGGAGCCTTGTGTCTCATATAGCTATCACAGAGGGTTCGCAGGGCAGGCTTGCGGGAAACGTTTCGAGCTCATGCCAGTGTGACTCGAGTACCGTTTACATTACAGTGTATGGCTAGAAACGATAGAAGTGTCACGTTTAAAAGAAATATCTACAGTTATATTCACACGTTGTGAATAAAAGTGTAGATTTCTCAGTTCCGGTCGGTCCAGTCGATGTGTTCAGCTCCGTCTCCAGCGCCACCACCCGCCAGGGCAATTTGGCTCTGCATAGACTTGACCTTGAGCCGACAGTCTAGAGGACCTTACATCAGCAAGCAGTTTCTGTCGCTTCATTTGACGCAGCTTAGAGAACAGCGTCCATTTTAAGGCTGTAAGATCATCATTGGCGTATATTGGAATGACCTTGCCGGCATGAGCCCGAACCAACTGATGCTTTCGGCTTCTTCGCACGGAACGCACGCTGGACGTCCATCTTCTTCCAGCGGATTGACGAAACGCCCGACCTCATGTTGGTTATCGGGCATCTCCATGCCACCGATTCTCGTTGTCCTGTGTATTCGGTGGTCCTGTCAATATATTATGTGATAATAAAGATGAAGGGATAAAAGGAAAAAGCATGCAAACGCCCGACGATATATCAAAACATTGTTGCAAAGTATGTTGAAGCTTATCCTCGATTTGATGAGAATAATGTAACGACGCTAAGTAAACTGGGAAATGTGGACTCAGCAGGACGGCAGCTACAACACGAGGAACCTGAGAGCAATGAACAACAACACACAGGCGCACGTCTGGTGCGTAACCCGGCCGACTGGAGGATTACTTAAGTCCATCCTTTCTAGGTCTCTATATTGGTTCACGAAGCACTGCGCCGTGCTGGCACCCCAAAAGAAGCCGGAACTCCATTCTGAAATTGGTCGGAATTGACATCGGTTTGTGGTTTTTTTTAAGAGGACTAACTGGAAAATGCGGTTGCACACGCGGGCACCGCAGCAAGGGAGCTCCCTGCAAGTGCGCGCCGGTAGTGTGGGGCTCCAACCCACTAAAAACCAGTCGTGTCCCCGTCCCCCACGCTGACTGGGAACTGCTTGCGCATATCATCAAACAGTCAGGGGGGGGGGCGAGTCTACTGGTCCAGGCGGATGTGTTCCCCGGGAGCCTCGGGGAGGCGCGAGCGGACTCGGAGGGAGGCCCTTGTCTTCTCTTGCAGTATGTTCTTAAAAGCTTGGGTCACTTTGTTCCATCCAGAAATTGATTCCGTCATTTTCATAGTGAGGTCGTGTAGGTTAAGAGCTGGGTTGTTACTTAAAAACTCCGTTAAGCTTGCGCGCTGCTCCGCCCATGACGGACACCTAAGCACCGTGTGCTCTGGAGTGTCGTCGAGTCCATCGCCGCAGTGGACGCACGTGGGGCTGGGGACCTTTCCGATCCTGAACAGGTACGACTGGAAGTCGCCGTGACCTGTAAGGACTTGGGTTGTGTGGAATGTAATTTCCCCCCCCCCCCCGGCCGGTTAAGCCAGCTTCTGATATTTGGGATCAGGGTGCGGAGGCTGGCGCCTGGGACACCCTGTTCGAGGTCTTCCCACTCCTCCTGCCAGAGGTCGATTGTACGCTGACGTGCCTCGTCTTTTTTGAGGCCTGGGTTATCCCATAAGCGGCGGCGCTCGGCTGCCTTTAAATCCCACGGGATCGTTCCGGCAAGGACGAAGGCCGCCGCGGCGCTAACCGTCCTGTACGCTGAGATTACCCTGAGAGCTCCGACCCTTTGGGCCCGACGCAGGCGAGTTTTGTTCGCGGCGAATTTTAGTGTGTTGGTGGGCCAGGCCGGAGCTCCGTACAGGGCAACCGACTCGGCCGCGGACATAATTATTCGTCTTCTCAGCTGCCGTGGACCATATGTGTTGGGCATGAGACGTGCGAAAGTCATTGGCCGTCTTCGTTGCCTTTTCCGTCACCCGCCGCACGCTGTTCGGTACCGCGGAGACCCCTGTCAAGGGTAACCCCGAGGTACCTTACGTGGTTGACGAGTACGATCTCCTGGCCATCTAGGCGGAGGTGAAAGGTCGGGGCATGTTCTTCGGCCCACCAAGAGTATCGCCTCGCTTTTGGCTGGGGCGAGAGCGAGCCCCGCTTCTTGCATCCAGCGGGCGACGTCGCCAAGTGCCTCGTTCGCACGGCTCTGCAGCAGGTCCGCGGTCCGAGCCTGGACGGTTAG
>QVRM01000516.1:0-28067 GCA_003439945.1 Dermanyssus gallinae
ACCAGGTTTCCTAGACAGAAGCTAAACACACCGCCGTGTTCGTGAGAAAATTCTGCTTCTTTCGAGAACTCATAAGGCGGTCAGAAGATGCTACATGGTCGCTTAGAAGAGAATTCGCCAAAATGAAGTTATTGTATTAATATCACGCCCAGTACCTCAAAATCATTACCTTACGACCACTTACAGCGCTCTAAAACTAACATATTCAGGCAAATGCGCATTTCATGACGATCATTTTGGTACCACCAAACTTATGGCAAGTGCGAGCTGTGGTTGCGGAGTATTACAATTTTGTGGTGGGATGTCCAGATTAAGTGCATGTAAAATGACTGTGTGGCGACGTTCACTACCGCCACGTGTCGCGCGACAGCCGCAGCGCGTCATTTTACATGCACTTAATCTGGACATCCCGCCAAAAATCGTAATTACTCCGCAACCACAGCTCGCATTGCCATACGTTTGGTGCCAAAATGATCGTCATGAAATGCGCATTTACCTGAATATGTTAGTTTAGCGCTGTAAGTGGTCGTAAGGTAATGATTTTGAGGTATTGGGCGTGAGATTAATACAATAACTTCATTTTGACGAATTCTCTTCTAAGCGACCATGTAGCATCTTCTGAGTTCTTCGAAAGAATTTTCTTACGAACACGGCGGGTGTGTTTAGCTTCTGTCTAGGAAACCTGGTTGTCTCGCAACAGCACATTATATGCTCCTATGTCGAGAAAAAAACACCAATGTCACAAATTGTAGTAATTTAACTCTCATTCCGAAACAGGGCCTCTTAGAGACCATGTTCCATTGGAAAAAATATTTGCCTTAACGAGCTCTACAATTCCATATATCGTTAATCAAATATTCCTGTAATACCTGTATATACATATATACACATGATTCACGAAACTATAAACAAACACTCGCCTGTAATGATATGAGTCAATTGCCAGGCATGTTAGAACGTGATAGCGACATTGTTGCACTCACCACAAAACTTACACACACATTCATTTATATCATAACACATCACCCTTGAGGCACTATAGTGGTGATAACCGTGCCATGTTACCCTGCACAATAATGACCGGTTACTTTGAAAGGCTCGTTTGCCACTTCTCTTGAGCAAACGGCAAGGCCCATCTGTATAAGTACACATAGCAAAGTTTAATAGTTCGATCCGCTCTAGAATGTTCTGCTGTACATTGCAAGTGTATTTGTACTTGATCGGTAACTTGTCTAGCCACTATATCTTCTTCTACCAGAGTGCGTTCTCCGCTAGTTAAATCTAATGCCAGGGTAGCTGACGCGTTCTTAGGTAATCCTAGTACACGTTTCGCAAACACGCTTTACACGGTCCAAATTTTTGAGATCATGTAGTGTTAGGTGCGGCGCAATTACTGGAAGACAGTACTGGAGTATTGGGCTAATTTTCATCCTGAATATTTTCATTGCTGTGTCAAGATCTACATTCGAATGTCTCCGAGTAGCACAATTGCGGCCATGGCCTTTGCTCGCAGTTCCTCGATGTGTCTAGTAAAAGTCAATCGCGGCGTCAGGGTGACGCCGAGATACGAGAAATGGTTGACCAGCTCAATGCAAGTACCGTTGATCTTGACGCGATGGTCGGCATTGGCATATGAGCCGCCGTGGCTGAAGCAAGGATCTTAGTTTTAGAAATATTAATTGTCAGTCGGTTTTCCGCACACCATTTTGAGGTTTCATTTAAATAGAATCGTACGTGATCCCGGGATTTGGCTAAATTACGAGGTCGTTCCGCGTAAAAGGCATGCGGTGCTTTCATTGTGCGCAATAGGGTCTGTTAAGCCAGAGATGTACAGTATAAAAAGAGATGGACTTGCAGAGTCGCCCTGCGCTAACTACTCCAGTCTTTTGTGTAACAGGCTCGTCGACATAGTGATTTCCGTTTTTATGGTTATAATATTGTGGCTCAGCATGTCCTCGGATTAATTGAATAGTTGGCCCTTAATATTGAACTCTCTCTCGAAGAGTTTCAAGAAGGCGGGTCCACTAGGCACACTGTCGAACGTCGGGTTTTGGGAAGGTCGACAACTTGCAGCGTACTCGTCATATTTTTGTTTCTTTGGCGTTCATTTACGGGGTCATCACAAACTGTACCGCATCTGCTGTTGACTTCCATTGTAGAAATCCCGAACTGCTGTGCACGGGGCAGATCATTGGCCGTGCGTTCATACATCTTCTTTAAACTGTGAGCGACTGTAAGCAGTTTGTATAGAACACTAGTATAAGGCAATTCCATTCCCTCCTCGTAGTTTTTGGATCACGTAGGAATCCACTTCCTTTTTGTAAATAGGCCTTGCAATGAGTATTTTCCTCCACTCGTTAGTGTATTCTGCTCTTGTCGAGTGCATTTGTTAAAAAGCCTAGTCGATAGGGACACTATAGTTTGCACGTTAGCTTTTAAATGTTCATATCAATAAATCCGGCCCGGCTGATTTTCCCTTTTGTCTCGATATAATTGCACTTAGGACTTCATCATCCTCTGTAAATTACAAAGAGTTTCGTCGGTCTGAGTCATCCTTCGGGTGGAAGTATAAAATCGTTTCCTAAAAGGTTTTTTAATCTCTATAATCATGTGTATCAATTCAATCCGACTACCAATCAAGCTATGGTGAATAAATAGGATGTGTGTGTATACATATACTAAGCATGCATGTGTGCGTCCTATGTGAGCGCAGGTAACCTGAAAGGCAGTAGTAGAGTACCGCCGACCTGACTGGCTAACTTGCTAGGCGTGTTTCAACTTGTCGGAAAGATTTTCGTTTCCAGAGTGCGGCGGTTGGCAACGCTAGTAAAAAAAAAAGCAAGGGTTTGGTCAAACTTTTATGTGAGCAGCAACACTGAATCGGATGGGAGCGGGGCCGCTCGTCGAGCTATCGTTCACCGTTGTCGCCGGACTCTGGCTCCCGATTTCCTCATATCGATTTTCTCGTTTGAGAGCCCTTTGAGGCTTGATCCCGGCTGGCCGGGAGCTTTTTATACACAATGCTTGTGCGACCATCACAGGAGGTCAGAGTTCTTGGTGTTGCTTCTCGGGTCGAATAGAACCAGGTCCTTTGAAAGCGCATGTAAACTTAAGTATCTACATACATTACTGTATCATCAACATCGCTATATACACTGCTTGGCTAGCATAAAGTCACACTTAAGACTACAAACAAGCCTGTGTGAACACATGCCACCATAGCGTGGCCCCATTGTTTCCAATATGCATAAATGCTCAATGAAACTTGCGTGCTGAATCTTGATTCTTGATTTATTTAAGTAAGTGCTTAAAGAAAATACTTTTAAATAGGCTGGCGCAAAGTAAGTAGTAGGCTACCTTGCCCATTAACTGGAAGTCTCAGAGCAAAAAACATTATCATTTGGTTCGTTTGTCTTTGTTAATAAACATCTTCACACACAACTATTTTAAGAACATTACAGTACTAGATTGACTCTTTTTTGAACAAGATCATTTATTTATTATATACACATTTACAACGGTATGTTATTTCATAAATTTACAAATATTGCAAGAAGATAGTAATTTAAACCTACTACAGTTACCATTGTGTTGGTGAAAAGTTGCAGCCAGAATGAAATGACCTTTGTTTACCTCTCTGCGAGAGTCAATTTAGGAGAACTAGTGTACCCATCATTGACGGGGTAATAGGTGATACTTTGAATTCTCCTTGACGTTGTTTAAGGATATGTACGATAGCTGAATTTCTGAACGACTAGCCGATTCGCTGAATGCTGAACTGGCAAATTATTCGGAGTTATTTAATAATATTTTGTTAATTAGCTAGGATATCAATAAATAATTACTAAATAATGTTCTACTAATGGCATTATGACCAGATGGCACCGGTGGCGAAGTGACGTCTTGATTGCCAAGTATGTCTGCCTCGATAGTCAGTAAAACAGGCAGTGTCAGCTCACATCATAAATCGGACTATCAATAAGTTAGACTAGGCCTGTGTTAACAATATAGCAACGTTACTCGTAATCTTACTTGACCAGCAAAGTTCGAATATTTTACCACTACAAATGCTATATGTTTTGCAGAGGGTGAAAACGTCACTGTTGTATAGCTAGCGCTTGACCTGTACACCCTGTTTAGCCACCGAATAAAGTTCATGTACACGCATTGTCTATTTCATTGTCAAAACGTAGATATATAATATATATATATATATATATATCTACATTTTGCAGCAATGTTGACAAGTATATATAGAATATGTTCTTCAATGCGTCCTCGAAAATCACACAGTGTGTTAGCTATGTGTGTGATTGTTGGTATTGTGATCCACATGAGCTTTTGTTGCGGTAGAGGAAACCAGTGTTCAGTGTGTGTGGTAAGTCTGTTCGATAATAGTTTCGGACCGGGTAACACGGAAGAGGAAGCAGTGTGCGACGAGGCAAAAGGGTTCCTCTATAACCACTGTTCTGTAAGTTAAACAGGCCACCCTGTACAGAATGCCTTGCTGTAAGCTGAAAGTTTTGAACTGCGCCATGAAAGTGCGAGCGCTAGAGCGCCTAGGTAGACCAAGGGTAATACGAATAGCTTCTCTCTGCGTAGTCTCAAATAGCGGAGACGTGTTATCGAGACGTGACCTCAAATTATAATTTCGTAAAAATGATTCCATCAGTAGTACAAGTGCATTAAGGCCAATGTTTTTAAAGCAAGATAGTAATACGTACATAGAGCGTAGGCAAATTAAATGTTGTTGTATTCCGCCTAAGTTGTAGCTTAGAGTAAACCCCAGACAATTTTCAAAGCACCAACAACAATTGCGTTTGTGGCACTTAACGTTAGCGTGATTACTTTTAAATCGTATCATCTCTGTTTCTTATACATTGAGCGCCAATCTAAGGCAGACGAATATGTCCATAAGACGCTCCAGTCTAGAATATAGAGTGCAGAACATTTATAAAGACACATGCTTACTAAAGTGGTTTTGTTTTGACGTACATGAGCAGCCGGATCCAAAAGTAGGCATCTAACGGCGGCATTTGAACAAAACAGCTTTCATCACGTCACGTGTTATGCAGTACAGAAGCATTATATGATCCTTAAGAATGCTGCAAATGCGCGAGGTGCTTAACCCGCTATTATCATACCGCTGTATGTCCATAAGTTCCGTCGATAGCCGCACCAGCAAAACGGCAAAGGACCCGGCAATTAATACTGGGCTGCTTCTAATGTAATATAGTACAATTACTTAACCAGGTTGTTAATTAGTCATATATCACTTGCTAACAGGCCACCTGCAAAACAGGGGGTTTTACAGGGGCGAGTGTAAAGAAGGATTAATCAATATTGCATACAAATACATAATAAGCTAGGCGCTTTCTGGGTGGACCCCTGGGACATACCAAAACGAAGGTAGTGCTCCGGAGAAGAGCAGGGCGCACCCAGACAGCTCTGCGCCTCTTAGTTAAAATATACGAGGTGTGTTCAAAAAGTATCGCGACTTTTGTTATTCATGAATATCTATTTTATCCCCTTCAAAGTAATCCCCATGAGATATTATACACTTGTGCCAACGGTTTTTCCAATCTTCGAAGCACTTCAAAAAACCATTTTTTTTATCTTGTTCAGCTCCTCCTTCGATGCCGTCTTTATCTCGTCAAGCGTAGCGTAACGTCGTCCTTTCATGGGCCTCTTCAGTTTAGGGAACAAGAAAAAGTCACAGGGGGCCAGATCTGGGGAATACGGTGGCTGCGGCATCATTAGTGTGTTGTTTTTGGCCAAAAAACTCGCGCACAAGCAACGATGTGTGAGCAGGGGCGTTATCGTGGTGCAAAAGCCAATTTGTGTTCTTCCACAAATCCGGGCGTTTTCTGGCGGATTGCTTCGCGCAAATTGCGCATAACTTGCAGGTAATATTCCTTATTGACCGTTCTACCCTGTGGCAAGAACTCATGATGCACCACGCCCCTGCAATCGAAGAAAACTGTCAGCAAAACTTTCACATTCGACGGAACTTGGCGCGCTTTTTTTCGGTCTTGGTTCGTGCGGCAGCTTCCATTGAGATGATTGAGCTTTGGTTTCCACGTCATAACCATAAACCCCACGATTCGTCACCAGTTATGACCCTCTGGAGCAAATTTGGGTCGTCGCGGACAGAGTCCAACATCTCATTAGCAATGTTCATGCGATGCTGTTGTTTGGTCGCAATTGAGCAATTTTGGTACGAATTTCGACTGCGACCCGTCTCATGCCCAAATCATTGATAAAAATCGAATGGCACGAGCCAATCGATATGTTTAGGTCCTCAGCAACTTCTCTAACGGTGATTCGACGATTGGCCAATACCATTTTCTCCACTTCATTAATTTTTTCGTCTGTTGTTGAAGTGCTCGGGCGTCCGGCACGCTCTTCGTCGTTCACATCTTCTCGGCCTTCTGAGAACATTTTGTACCACCGATAAACGTTGCTTCGGTCCAAGATAGCTTCTCCGTATGCCACAGTCAACATTCGGAATGCATCCGCGCGCTTAATTTCGTTTTTCACACAAAATTTGATACAGGTTCTTTAATCCATTTTTTGAATAGGTAAAAATCGAAGACGATCCAAAACACGTGCAAGCAAAGCAGCTGTCAACAATTAAGTGAACATTCAAAATGGCCGAGCTTGTCGGCATAAGTGAGAGACATGAGTACCAACATAACGCCACAAAAAATCGAAATTCGAATATACGTAACCCGCGAAAATTCAAAAGTCGCGATACTTTTTGAACACACCTCGTAGATCAACGAATCGTCAGGCGCCCAAAATCAAAACAGAGCAAAAGGTGAACACAAATGTTGGGAACACGGAGACAAATTAAAGGCCGTTACGGCAAGAGACGTAGTTTAGACACACGTTTCCACACCGCAAGACTTTCCAGGTAAGCCCCATATTAAGATTCGCAACAGAGGCATACATCCTCGAGAAACGAGTTGATAAAAGTGGGCACTTGGGGAAACGTTCGAATAGCTTAAAAAAAGAACGAGAACATAGAATAATGGTAGTAAGGAGCAGCTTTACCGCCTTTGAATTTAGATATTGATACGATTGTGGTCAGCTCAAAAATCTAGAGAAAGACATCAGAGGTGATTAAATATTGTGCAAGCGGGAAGACTATCATGGAGAGGAACTGTGTTACAACTCTGGAAATGTTAGAGTCGCTAAAACTAGTTAGGCTGGAGCAATACAACAGGAAGCTTTTATCACATCCTGTAGGGAAACATGGCGCAATCTAAATGGTAGAAAGAGGATTTGATTTTGCAGAAGGGACAAAGTCGCAATGAAGTCCAAAGAATGCATATATTTGATATTAGTAGTTTGAAGCGTAGCCAAATAATTGGCAAAAGCCTCGGCGGTATCAGATGCCCTAATTGTCCTAACACTATTTATATTCGTGTTCATACTGTAGTAAGGGCCAAAAACTACACCCGTACTGACGGCAGCAAGTTCAAGCTTTGGTGGATCCAGATTACGAGCGAGAGTTTATCTACTGCAGCTGGTTTGTGCGGCAAGTAGAAGCTTATGCAAAGTTTCTTGTCCCTGTGCGTCTCAAGGATAAAGCTTGCTTTGCACAAGAGACACATCACCCATTATTGGGCAAGTGAGAACCCACATATGATTCACCAGCGTGGACGGCCATAAGCATTTGTTCGTGAATATGTGGGCTGGCTTGGTGAACAACTACCTCATAGGCCCACACACATTTTCTAACAGGTTGAATGGAGAAGCATACCATACATTTCTAAAAGTGAATCATTACCAGGAGTGCTAGAAGGCGTTCCAGAGGTATTTGCGGGAGGACGTGGTTCCAGCACGATGCAGCGCTACCGCACTCAACCGCTGCGGTACGGGACCTCAAAGTGACCTTCGAGAATCGGTGGATTGTCCGAGGTGGGCCGAACGCTTGGACATTGCGATCGCTTGATTTGACAAATCTAAATTTTTTTGGAGTCATCTAAAGACTCTTGCCTACGAGACTCCGATCGAGTCTCGTTAAAAGCTGGTCGCCAAGATTACTTCCGCTGCTGAGGTCGTTCGAAAAATGCCTGGTATACTCCAAGACGTTCAGCCACATCTCTGCGAACGCTACCGAATCTGCCGAATAGTTTGCGGAGGCACCATTTAGCAGTTACTGTAAATTATTGAATAGTTGTGTGTGCTTCTAGAGCTATGACGAGTGATTCATTTGTTAGAATAAGTCATTTGCGCATGTACTTCATCTCGACATGCCCGCCGAAAAATCCTAATTACTCCGCATCACAGCTAGCATTGTAATTTGCTTAGTAGCAGAATGATCGTCATGAAATGTGCATCGGCCTGCATTTATTAGTTCTGCTTGCTGCGGTTAGGAGGTATTTAGCGTGAAAGCTAATAGAAAAGATCCATTTTTTTGCAAATTCTCTTTTAAACGACCATAACGCATTTCCTGGTCGGCGGTGTATGTTATTCAGAAGAAGCAGAATTTTCTCACAAAAACGATTCACTTAACTTCTGTATAGGAGTGGTTGTCGAGCTACACTTTTTAATCCTATGTCGGGAAATTACACCAGCGTTACGGATTATAGTAATATCACACTCATTCCGAAACAAAACTTCTTAGTAACCAAAATCCATTGGAAAAATATTTACTTTAACGAGCTCTACAATTAAACGATCTTCAAATATTTGTGGGAACCTCAAACTATCTCCGTAGCGCGGCAAACTCACTTTATTGGTAAAGTGGAGAGCGCGAATACCCATATACCTTCGCTCTTGCGTCTTATATGGCATGTGGAAACCGGTATCGAAACGGCAATTTCATATTTTAAACGGTTTGGCCTTGTCGTGAATCCGACTAAGACGAAACTCGTCTTGTTTCACACACCTCAGCGGGCATCGAGGCTGAAACTGGACACAGGTAATATATCCCTTCAAGTGGGCGGTGCAGCTGTCCCTCTAAGTCGAGAAGTAAAATGTATCGGTATCACGCTTCATGAGAACATGAAATGGGAAAGTCACGTTCGGTCGAGCGTCAGGGTCTGCTGTGCTGTGGTGGCATCGCTGGCCCGTCTGAGGAAGGCCAAGGTCTCCCGCATTGTTCTGGTCCTTGTATACAGGGCGCTCCTGGAATCGATTCTCACCTACGGAATCACTATATGGGGCGCAACCTACTCGGGAACCCTGCACTCGTTGCGAGTGATCCAGAACAATGCGGTGCTAGCCATTACTGGTCTGTCTCGTCGGGACGACGTGTCGCCATGGTACGGCATACTCGAGCTACTGAAATTCGATCAGCTGGCACGATTAAATTTAGCCGTGCTTGCCCATAAGGTGGTTAAAGGCAAACTACCTTCAGGTTGCGATTTCGAATTTCAACTCACCCCCTTCAGGTCTCAGCGATATGAGGGCCAACTCAGGGTTCCAGATGCAGGTTGACCTTAACGCAGCATTCTCTACTCTGCATGCTGCCAAAAGTATGGAACGAGCTCTCGCAGGACCTCCGAAATACGGAGCGGGTCGGTTGTTTTTAGAAGACGTGTAACGAAGGAACTAAATGCTGAAAAACAATTGTTCTTAGTTTTTAAATCAATAAAATGTCGACATTGTGCAAGATTAGATTATATAGGTTTGTGTGTGTATATAATATTGTGATTACACTTGACAGATGCAGGTGATCCAACGATAGGTATTTTTTAATGAAACATGACTTTGACATAAATTGTGACAGATTGCCTGTAAAAGAGCATGTCAGTTAAAACAACCTGATGATGATGATGATGATGATATTGCCACAACATGGCCCTCCATCACAACCCATTCGTCTGGAAGAGGTGCAAAATTACCGTTTCCCCTTTCCCACCCACCTTACGCAGTTACTGGTAGATAGCTCCACGTGGTTTTGCGTCGATTATTCGTTGCATCGTCCTCTCAGCCTGCTTTGGCTTGACGGCCTGCATCTCGTCGAGCGGACGGCACACATGAGCGAGGGGATGACGCGCTGTTTTACTTTCAGTGGTTGGTGGTCGTATTCAAGGTATGTAAGCGATATGTAATGGCATACACGCGCCATTAGTGAGCCAGAGTGTGCGCGTTCGTGAAGTTCATTACCATAAAACACACCTGCAAGGCGCGGATAAGTGGACTCTGAAAAGCCGTAGCCTGCCGCTGCTAGGCAAGAGTCGCACTCGTCCTTTGTAGTGTAGATATGAGACGCGTCAGGCTAGTCGGCGCTCTAACAACACACATTCGCATCCGTGTCGGCACGTCTGCCGCGCCAAGTTGTAATTTCGCGCAAGTCTTTCTTCCCTCCCGTTTGCCCCGTGTGTGACAGACACGTGCGAGACTCCGACGTGAACAAGGCTGCGCAAGGCCGCGCGCGAAACTGCTCTGCAGCCTGCGCTGGTTCAGACCCAAAAGGAAAGCCATCATTTCTGCCCTACCCGAAGAACGCAACAAAGAAATGAGGTCAGACACGCGACACGCGGGTCGTCGCCGTTAATAGTTACGAGCAATAACGATTTAGCATCCAGTCAGAGAGAAAGCGGCTTCAAAAGCGGTCGTAACGAAGACTCGTCACGTTCTGGCCGACGCCGTTTTCTTTGCCGTGGCTGGATTCAATCCGAATGGGTGGAAAAGTCACGTTTAGCTCTGCTCACCTTATTGTCGTTATTCGACACCGACCGCCGCAGAAAGCCGTATTAGACGTCTACGACAACTTACCGTTATCTCGACTACCTTGGCGAGCCAGCGAGGTTAATCAGAAGTACACTTTTTGACCAATTTCAGTAAACACTCATTATTATTGCCAATAGTTCACGTCTCTTATTCTGCAAACAGCGTCTTGCTTTGCCGCGTACATGGTGTACAAGTATTTGCGACCCAATCGTATGCCCTGTCTGTTAGTATTGAAGAATCATGGTTCCATTTGCATTTTGGTTCTGTATTTGTATTGTTGTTACTGACTAATATCTTAGATTATTTCCTATAAAACGATGTATTCTTTTGACACTGAATATGATAAACTTACTATCGTTACGACTATATTTATCGTTATTAATACGTGCTACAAGTACGATTAAAAATTTCCTAAAAAACTAAAAACCGCTTTGTACAAAGAATTCGGTCCCTACACGGCAGGGCTTTCCCTCGCTTGTTTGTTTAATTACTAATGAATTAGGGTAAACACGCGGTGTTGAAACATGATTATTACGGTCGGAAACACTGACGTCATGCTAACGTTAGCAATGCACCTGTCACGAATTTGTGGATTGCAGTTAGTGCGCAGTTGTTATTACCGTGATTTGTCGTATATTTGTTTGCGACGTGCGCTCGGCAAATGGCTTTCGAAACGCACGAGCCGAGCGTCTGTGAGCACGCACAAACATTCCCGGCCCGAAGCCAGCAACCGTTTACGCAAGCCCCCTACCATTAGACAGCCTAATAATTACCATAGTCAACCTCCTTATTGTGGTGGTACACTTAACTTTTATTGCACCTAATTGGCGGATGTAAAAGGCGACTGCTTTAGTAACTTAGTCTATGATATAGTGCGCTGTATTCGGACAGTGGGCTCTTTGCGAGGTATTCTGTTTACTGGAGTTTAGGTATGTTTTTTTTTGTTCTACTCTAATAAATTGCCTTTCTTTGAGTAGCATGACCTCAAACGGGTGCATACACTTTAAGAATGGTTTGTACGGGAACGAGGATCTTGCCTATTTGAAAAAACTGAAGACATATGCGTTCATTCTATGTTGAAAGCCCTTTTCATCGTCGCCAACCACAGGTAAGAATTTTTCAGATGTCTCTCGTAGAATCGTTTAGCTTATAAGTATTCCTAGCAGCAGAGACAGTCGATCGAGCGCGGCCGCGATGCCCTGCTTCGTAGTTCCAGCAAGTTTCTGATTAAGAACTTCCTTTAAGCAGATAAGAACTCAATAGAGCCTTGCTCTCAGGAAGTTTGCATTTGCTTCTGCCTCTTTTCTCATTTCACCATTTCACAGTTGTTTATGCCTTTTAAGCTCTGTAATATGGTGGATGGGGTTTATATCGTGATATGCTCTTTTAAGGCAATTTGCGAGGCAAGTTGCCATAGCTTACTTCTCTAACAAGCGGACATTTTGTTCATTTCAGCTGCTTGTCGTTCTTGGTCCTCCAGCTGCTTCCTCCGGTCGTGACCGCAAGTTGAATGCCGGTCTTTCTTTCCTGGTTCTCTATACGTATGATCTCCCTGATGCTCATATTATCCCTCTTATCGGTAAGGTAGCAGGACAGTCTCCACTTTCTTAAGTCGCTAAACAATTTAGTTGTTAGCAAGGTGTGCTGTTCGGGCATCTTCTTTTTTTTGCAATTTTTACATGTTTTGATTGCATGGGCGTTGCCAGGACTTTGGTGACGGCCTGCTTTGCTTCGTAGGTCTTCTAAATTTCCCTAATAGCACGTATGCAATCTCTATGTTAAGGCCATTAAAAATAAACCCGCTTATTTGTCCATATCAATAACTCCACGGGGCTCTTCTTACTGAGCTTATGTTAGTACGCTTCTCTGCTCTATGTCACACTTGCATATACCTGTCCTTATAATTTCTTCTCAGTGGCTCTTTTAGCTTACCTCGAGACCCTTTGCCATTATATTAGCCATGCTTGTTCTGAATCTGCCCTTAATGCTGATTCTAATGCTGATTCTAAATGCGGCTTCTACGAATATATCAGTTTGTTGAAGACACTCACAAAGGAAATCGAGTTCATAAGCATCTGGTTGAATCTAGTTGAAGCACGCCTTTGAGTCTAGGGAGTACGAAGAACACAATGGCAGCATAGGTTGAGAACATGCTGTGCCACACCAATGGCGATCTAGGCGGCGATGAGGGCAGAGCTGGTCTGGATCTCTTCCAAAAGATTTAAGCACTTTTTCTGACTACAGTTCTAGAGACGCGTTCTACAGTCTGCCGTAGAAGACGACCATGCAGACCGTTGGGAAGCCACAAGCCAGACGATATTTAACTCGATTCGTGCCGAACTACCTGACGAGATGCTTGGCACTGACGACGCCTTTTAATGGCAGGAGTCCATATTAATACCCGTGCAATAGAATACTACCTTAGGTGGAGCTCGAGAATGCTTAGGCATTTACCGCCAAACAGAGCAGTTGTTGCCTATGCATATGACCTGGCGCTAACTATTCGCATAAAGAAGACCTATCGAACTAGTGAGTGCAACAAAGCGCTAAGAGGCCTCATGTTATGAATGTCAAGAAAAAGGCTAGACGGGCTGACATCGGACGAGAGTAAGCTCATTCTGACAATAGCAGACAACAATTCTGTTGATGTCAGACTTGACGTTCTAACGCATAGCGAAGCTTAGCAAAGATAAAGCCCAGTAGTCCAAGCTGACTAAATATTGGACACAGAACACTGCTTCGGTAGGTAGCTGCATTTAGAAGAACGATGGCGCTGCGGCCTTGTTGGTACTCCACTAATGACTCAAACAAAAGAGGCAAGATGGGATGAGTACAAACACTTTGGCGGTAAGCGACTGGCACTTACGGTCGTATAATAGGAATACCACCCAAGTATTGAAAACGGCGACATACTGGATTCCTTTTGGGGAGGAGGGTGAACGCTGTTGCTTACACCTCCTCCTTCAATTTTTAATGACCCAGATATTCATAGAGCAGTACTATAGGCCATTGGGAGAAGTGGCGAGCGCCTAACGGTGTATATCATGTGGCCTAGCTTACTCACGGGTTCCCCCACCGGCCCGACGTGCTTGTCCCGACACCTGCGACCCCCGTTTTGTTACAAGCCACGCCATCCGTTGATGTCATAAGCGCTATCCGTTCTCTTCTGTTCCTGCCGAGCTCGAGTTATCTCAATCTTAGCGGAGCTATGGCGGTTGTCGTTGCCTGCTCTAGTCCCTTGTACTTCAGGAGAGTGTGCTCGGGGTCATCGTCGATGCCGCCCACACAGTGCACGCAGATTCCCAAGAGAGCTTTGCCTAGTCGAAAGAAAAAGCTTTCTCTTTGCTCCGCCGTTGATTTGCGGACCTTGGCTTCCCTCATTTCTGCCTCAGCTCTTGTGGCTTGTTTCTTTTTTCTGAGTAGTTTCGCGTACCGTGGTCATAGTTTCGGTTTATGATCTTTCTCGTCGCACACCTAGCATGAGGCGTCACTTTTCTTACATTCCCTAGCTATGTGTCCCTCTTTTCCGTATCTATAACACCACCCACTGGTAGTTGCCTCCTCACTTTTATAATATCCTGCTGCATGTCTCATAGGGTTGCATCTACAGCATGTTGAGATTTAAAACCATTCTTTAGCCCTGCCCAAGCGCCCTAATATGGTGATACCTTTTTGGTCACAAGCCTCTTAGCGTAAGTTTAAACATTGATATGTTACTCTATTGTTACCATTTAGTATCTTCACTCGTAATTTCGTGGTTTCAAGCAGCTACAACGAATTGCGATTAAAGGGTTACCGTCCCTCAGCATAACGATTTTAAATGGGGCCTGTCGCTTCCCTATGTCAACTTCTACTTCTGTTTTCTGGCTCAGAGCGTTTCCGAGGGTCATGCCGCCTCCGATTTTCTTTTCTTTGATTTTGAGGAACAAGTCTCCATTTTTATTTTTATTAACTGGTCTGACTTTTACTCCGGCGTCCTTTTGATTGATATGTGGGGGGAATGTCTCTAATCACGCCTCTCACGGATCTACTCTCTTTATCCTATTGTAGTTTTGACACCCAGTCGTTCGTTCTTTGTTTTCCATTGGCGGCGCTGGGTTCGTTCCGTTGTTTTCCTACAGCAGGCTTCCGTTACTCTTTAATATTAAAAGAGCATATTAGGGTCTTAAGGCAGAAAAACAGAGGAATGTTGTATAATCTCAAACAAAAAGCAGGAATGCGAAATGAGACTAACCTCCTAACGGGCGGAGAGGGAAACATGGTTGCGAGCAAAACCGGGGCGTAACGATCATAAACATTATCCAAAGAGTCAGCGAATAGTCGGCCAAACCAATGTAAGCTCTCTCTCTCTACCTGCTACATGTAGTAGCCAAGAATAAGTGCAGCTATGTTTGCGAGTTCTACATAAATCCAGTAAACTATAAGAAGACGCATGCTTTTAGAGCTCAAAGTCCGAGTTCACGAAGGACGCGGTCCCCCCCAGCAGAAGACATAGTGCGTACAAAGCTATTTATATGTATCCATAAAAAGTCATCAAAAGTGTATACTCAAAGCTATTTATAGTGTACAGACTACCCCAAATGACTTAAATATGTTCAGTTTAAAGAAGGGCCCACGAAAGAGAAGAGCCAAGCACATGTAGAAGGTTAGGGAAATTAGAAAGTGATACCCTTGCAAACACTGGATAAAGTTGCATTAAATTGAACTGCTGTTCATGGCGTTTTTGCCCGCCGTAAGAAGAATATTATTATAAAGTTTGGAGCGGCCAAATAATTATTGAATAATGCGTTTCTGAGGTTTATTTGATAACTCCACGAAGGTTCAATGTAATCGGGCTAAGTCAATGCCAATTATAAATTGCATTTATTCGATAGTGTCCACACAGCCTAATGTTTTTTTTGCTTTCTGGTTTGTCGGGACTTTGTTAAACACGCTATGGTGATCCTGCATAACGGAAATGACGGAAATTCACCGCTACGAACTGGGATGGCCTCTATACTACCCGCTGGTCAATGCATCTACACAATAATGACTCTCCCATAGCACCATAATAGCGCCGAGCATAACCAAAAATGGCCATAATTGCCATACCACGGCATGCCGCAGATAAAACCATTGCATAGCTGCCCTGTGAAGAAACAGATAAAAGACTCAGATTTCTATTGGTAACGCCTCAATGATACTGCGATCGATCAAAAGCACACACGACTACCGTTATGAAGGGATCGGGAAGAGAAAATAGCTAAAAGCTCTGATACCAAGATTTGCCGAATGGGCTTTGTTGCGGGAGTTCTTTGAAACATTCTTTCCTGCAGACTTGAAGATTGCTGGGTGACGCATTTTTGTCTCTTGATTTATTAAATTGTACACATCGCGTTTTTTTTCGTTGTAAATGCAACTGTGCCCAGTATAATAGTTTAAAAAAAAACATGATATGGATGACAGTAAGTGCTTAACCGAA
Organism: Dermanyssus gallinae; assembly: GCA_003439945.1. NCBI lineage: Eukaryota > Metazoa > Arthropoda > Arachnida > Mesostigmata > Dermanyssidae > Dermanyssus > Dermanyssus gallinae. The sequence continues at coordinate 16,151 of QVRM01000516.1, forward strand.
TATTTGTTTTAAGTCAAATTTTGAGCTGCTCTACAAGTTGGATTAGATCTTTATTCGCAGCTAATTGCTACAGTGCATTGACTACAGTGCACGCATATGTGACTTACTTATGACTATGAGATATTTATTTTATATATATATACTACTGGTGGTGACAGTTTCTTGGTGGTTGGCCATCGCAGAAAATTAAATCACGTCAGTTGCCTGCAGTTAGCATTGAATGGCGAACCGAGGCCGACTCCAGGTCGCAGGTTGGAAGGGACACGAGGCATCAAGAAGTCCGCCCGGCCACATCGACAGGAGAGCAAGGCGGTTCTTCTGCGCACCTGGTTTTCACCTCGACAGGCTACCGGCGTAATCAACCTAATGGATCCAGCGCAAGCGCTGCCGAATCGAGAAGCGCCTCCCGAATGTTGCAAGGTTGTAAGCTGCGAAAACGGATGTATGTGTCGTTTCTACCGTCGATGCATAAAGAGACGAGACAAATGACTACCTTACCGCATCGTAGTGCTTCATTATTTGTGATATAGAATATACGCTCATTAGAAGAAATAATTTCAATATCTGCTTAATTCACGTCTGCGTTCACCGCCAGCCAGTGTGTATGTCGGATAATGTACCTCGACCCATCGGAGTCCGGGCCAAGTGCGCTCAATTAATTCAGTTCGATTAGTTCAATTAATTCTGCTCGTGCCTTTCTCTAATGTCATACATCGACCGATGCACTTTGACTTAACGATGTGCACGGGCTACGTTCCACTTACAATGCTTGTGGTTTAACAAAAAATACGTTACTTTCTAAATTGACCAGCTTTAAACTTGTTTTCTTACGACTAGAGGACAGGCGCTTCTTAACATTGTATTTTTATTTTGCTAACGTATTGCTTCTTTGCTAAATGCTTTTCGATTTAAACGTACATGCACATAATCGTAAATTATTCACATTGAATTATATGATTGCACTAAATTTGTTCTTAGTAGTATATAGTAACATTACGTTATTGTTTATATGAAAATATCATGCATTTATGGCTTATATCTTCGATTATATAAGATTATTCTTATACATATATTATATGCATTCCTACATATATAATATATGTCAAACTATAAATAAAACGTCGTACAGCCTTATAAAAGTTATAATAGTATACCACATATCGTCGAATACTAAAATACTATTTTATGTTGTATACGTTGTGTGTCAAACATTGTAGGATGTCAAAAATCGGCCGTTTGTTTTGTATCCAACTCTTGCCGACAGCAAATTCGTTGTTGACGTTGATGACATAATACTCACTAAAAACCTCTTACATAAAGGCTTTGTGACGAGGCGGGGAGCTAAATCCGTAATATTACTTCGAACACCTGCTTTTTCTTCAGGGTTGAGTGGGCAAAGCACACACGACGATGTGTACCAGGTCTTTCCGCGTAATGATGATCGTGGCCAAGTTTGTTTGCATGCTGCAGGGAGTTCCCCTTTAAAGAGCTGCGCCCTATTCGCGGGCGAGCGTATGTTTGTCGTCGTCTTCTGCCTTGAGTTACGGAGAATGCATACTGACTGAAAACGAGCCTTTCCAAGGCGATGCGAGTATTTTTTTGGAAGCACCGTGGATCGTAGGCGATTGGGTAAGACCGTAATTCCTTCTGCTTTTGAAACACTTCTTATATTGAATCAATATCCTATAAGATAATCCGTCGTACGCAATGTTCCATAGAGTTAGACTCAGATCGGCGGCCAGGTACGGACGGCTATACGCTGCGACAGATAAGACGCTGAAAATAATTTAAAAACCTCTAATCTAGAGCGATATATAAATGCGTGTTATAAGTTTTTTTTGTATTTTGTAGTTCCATGCAATAAACTTACAAGATTTTTGATGTCAAGTACGATTGTCATGCATTGCGATCTTGTGTCTGGGTGGGTTCTTCTTTAGGCTTCGGTCTAGGTTAAAAGGCTTTAAATTACGCCGTGTGCTGAGTGGCCTGAGCGAAATCCGTGTTTTTGGGAGTGTGGCGTTGCGCTAAGACAGAACGTAATGTACTGATAGTCTGAGAGATTCTCGACATCGTATCGTACCGAATAATCTGACTCCCTAGACATTAAGATCTCAGAATAAAAGATCAGATCCAAGGTTGGTTCCCAGTCGACTAGCGCCGTCTGTCGCGCGAAGTCGCTCCCCTATAAATGGCTGCGCGTTGTAGGCTTAAGATTTGGCGATGGTGGGGTTCTCCTTGATTGATTCGGTAAAGTGTTCTAAAAGACTTAAGCAGAAACATTAAGAAAGCTGAATATTGGATAGATAACCACTTTATTCGGCCTGCTCATGTAGGGTGTAAAATCAAACTCGTTATGTATATAAACTTTTTCGGGTTGACCCTAAGCCAACATTTAACGACCACGGGTCTGCTTTCGCATTGCTTCGTACGATGGATCCCATAAATATATATGCATATGGGGGATCGAACCCGCGCACCTATGTGTCTCCTCTGGCCACGAGGCGCACGCGAATGCACCACACCACCACGCTGGACCCTTGCGTATATAGCCAAAAAGCCGTCTGGTGCTTGCATAGCAGCTGCGTGCAAAAGACTTTTGAGGATTCTATGGCCAGAATGATTCTATGTTTTTAAAGCGGTAAAATGTAGTGCTAAGTCAGAGACACCGGGATGATTTATTATATAGATTTATTTCTAAAAACCCCGAACAGGCCGGGCATGTTTCGGGAATATGCGAGGCCCTGCTGCACTGTCGCTAATGCCAGCAAGGGTACAACGTTGCCACTTTGCAGCACCAGGTCTACAAGCAGGACGTAGAGACGCTTGTAAAACAACAGGTCCAGCCATTCTGCGTCAGCTTAAAAGGCTCACAATTAATGGCTTCCGATTGTACCTCTCCGTGCTATCGAGTATTGGGGCCTCAAGTAGTTCGTCTGCTTTCATGCGAACAAGAATTCAGCCTAATTTTGTTTATACTTGTGATGTCAAAAAGCATATGTTGCAAAATAAGTCAACAGTAGTCGTAGGATTAAATGTAAAAGTACAATAACAGAGACTTCTAAGAAAACTGTAGCGAAATATAAAAAGGCTGCAATGCTTCTGGCGGTCACCACTGTACCTAAACAATCCGCGCTACGTTAGTAATTCCTCCAGAGGTTCCTCGTTCGTCGCAGTATTTGTGTATAGCCACTAAGTGACAACCAGAACACAAATTCCAGGCAAAATTGGCTGAAAAGCCGAATTCATAACGTAGCAGCTTACATTGGCCACCGTCTTACATTCCTTTGATATATATGTATATATACAGGGTGTGACTGAAAGAATTTTATAGCGATACATAAATTGTAGAGCTCGTTAAAACGAATATTTTTTCCAATGGTACATGTGCTCTGAGAAGTCTTGTTTCGGAGTTACAGTGAAATTACTACAATTTGTGACACTGGTGTTTTTGCCCGACATAGGAGCACAAAATGTGCTGTTGCGAGACAACCAGTCTTCCTAGACAGAAACTAAGCACACCGTCGTGTTCGTGATAAAATTCTGCTCGAACATCTGGACATCCCGCCGAAAAATCGTAATTACTCCGCAACCACAGCTCGCATTGCCATACGTTTGGTACCAAAATGATCGAATTCTGGACATCCCGCCGAAAAATCGTAATTACTCCGCAACCACAGCTCGCATTGCCATACGTTTGGTACCAAAATGATCGTCATGATGCGCATTTGCTGCATATGTTAGCTTTGAACACGTGGGTGGTCGTAGGGTTATGATTCTAGAGTATTTGGCGTGAACGCTAATAAAGAACTTTATTTTTGGCGAATTCTCTTCTAAGCGACCATGTCGCATCTTCTGACCGGCCACGCATATTCTTCAGATTGAGCAGAATTTTATCACGAACACGACGGTGTACTTAGTTTCTGTCTAGGAAGACTGGTTGTCTCGCAACAGCACATTTTGTGCTCCTATGTCGGGCAAAAACACCAGTGTCACAAATTGTAGTAATTTCACTGTAACTCCGAAACAAGACTTCTCAGAGCACATGTACCATTGGAAAAAATATTCGTTTTAACGAGCTCTACAATTTTATGTATCGCTATAAAATTCTTTCAGTCACACCCTGTATATAAATTGTAACGTATGACAAACTATCTACACATATTATCTGTCTGCTCGCCATGTACTACTACCTCACACAGGTTATCTGACCTACGCAGTTAAACTATTTGGAATGAGTTATGCGCGTATTTTCTGTTTGTTACATTGCGAGTAATATTTGGATATCCACCATGGGAGTCCATGCGTTATAAACACGTAGATATGTTGATTCTGCCTCACCCTCTGCAAATAGAGATGTCTTTCTTTACTAAGATCAAAGGAATCTTAATGGGACTTTATCCCAACCTGCTCAATCTCTCTTTCAGTCGACATCAACCACGAACACAAGAGGATCACACATACAACTTCTCATCTTGTTTGCAGCTTCATGTAGCCCATCTCGTTTCGCAATATAAATATCGGTGTCACATATTGGAACAAGCTCTCTCCAGATGTGCGCGCAAATTCTTCTTTAATAATATTCAAACTACATAAACTAAACAATACTATTTAGGTACCTTACTCTATATCAGCCGGACACGATAATCATAATGACAATAAATAAAATTATAGGACAATATGCAATATAAACACTCTATACTAGCCGTTGATGGCTTTTATAAGATGTGAACCCCTGTTCAAATGTAAATTACTCATGAGAATAATAAAGCATATGTATCTATTTTTATTGGCTGTTCCTAAATTTAGTAAGCATATTTCAAGGAGTGGCACAACTTGTTAATTTTTTTAATGGGGGCGGGTGTTTGAAATGTCTTGTTTACAATTGGGAGTACTATAATTTATTGAACTGATGTAGATGGTCGGACTTTACCAAAGGCCCCAGCGGATGGCAGAGTCGCACTTTATAGACAAATGGTTCTATTGTAGATGATGGCAAGATGCTGTTGACTTTAGGTAAAAATCCGCTTTTGCTACACCAATTTTTCAAACAAATATATAAGAAGATTACTGGACCCAGCTAATCACACCTCTAATTAAACCTACTAGGTGCTACGAATATGTTTGAACTAGTGACGCTAATCCGTGACCTTCACGGTGTCGCTAAACTGTTTTATTTTATTATCGGGCGTTGATTTCCGTCATGCAGGGGTCCGAACGTAGGATGAATGTGAGACGCGCCATTACATATACGACAAGGTAAAATAAACCATTCTAGGGGAGTTACTGGTTTTCAGAGACGTGTAATACGCAGGATCACCGAACCCCGCGACCCAGGTAGCACCCTCCTTGAACTCCGATTATGTCATACGTCAAGAGTACATCTGCTCCAACAGATCGACCTTTGATTCGTATACATATATATTTCATGTCCTTAGAAGGCACTTTCTTAGAGAGTGTATCCGTTAGGCGGAATCGGCACATTTTTCAAGCACATGATTACGCCGCATCTGCTCAAAGTGTCGGATACTATGTTAAACTGCCATACACCTTCCCTGTGAGTACAGGACAGCTATTGTGAGCTCTGTGAGCCTGAAAGGCGTTATATAATCGATTCGCTGCCCTGCCCAGCTCCAGGTGGCGACCGTTTTGCGGACCCGCCCGATGCTATTGACGCGACAAGCCTGTCTGTATGGGCTGTCTTTTCCAGCTGCCGCCACTTAATCGTCTGTTGTTTTCCCTACTTCCACACCGCCTGTATGTGAGTACGTTCAAATAGGTTGCTGATATAATTGTCCAACTAACAAACAAACGGCTTTGCTCGGCGTATTTTTGCTGATAACTGTTTGGTAAATGTACGTTGTGGCTTTTAATATGAAGTAAATATATATATATATATATATATATATATATATATATATATATATATATATATATATATATATATATAAATATCAGAAATGACCTATTTGACATTCGGAAAAATAGCGAAGATCCACTTATGCAACGCTGTTCCTTCGCCTTCTATACTTCCTTATCTCTCTTTCTTTATTTCTTCCCCGTCTTGTCGTGTCTGTGCTGCGCACACGAGATCCGCTGTTCGCCGCTGTTTTCTCCGTCAATACTGTTAAGTGCTGTTTATCGCACTTGTGAAAGGACAAAGCCGGCCGGCGACAGCTCTGTGGAAACTTGAGCCAAGCGACCTAAGTTGCTTGCTTATCGTACGGCGCGCGGCAAATGATCGATGAGGTGATCACATCGGGCATTGGGTGCAACGAAGAGTGACAGGGCCGAGGAACGTGGTGGAGGTGGTGGTACTACTACGACCAAAAGCGTTGGAGAACGATTTGATGGCGGCCTTGTCATAGCCACATAGACCCCGACCGTGTCTAGTTATTCAGGAGTTGGTAAGGTGAAGGTTCCAAACGTATGTGTACACATACGTGTATATACCATCTAACTCTGCCTAATTAAACGAATTCATTTCGGCTAGACTTTTGGCACGCCGTTGCGTCACCAGGATATCTAAAGGTACTATAATGTGTTGTAATGATCCGGATAGTCGGCTTTAGCAAAGACGCCAGCGGATTACAAGCTTGCCGGAGCACTTTATAGGCAAATGGTACCATTGTAGGTTATGGTTAGATGATGCCTACAACGCTTGATTTTACAACGCTATTGTAGATAATGGTAAGACGAAACTTTATAAAGCTGATGACAATATTGATAAGTGACTGAACAAAGGGCACTGCAAGGATAGGGTTCAATTTATGGCATACGTTGTACTTCTACCCGTGCTAAAGCGTGTGTCCTGGCTTCGCTGGCAAACGCAGTTTGTGTAAGCCGCCTTAACTCTCTATATAAGAAGCCGTTCACTGTTGCCAACCTCATCTCGAAAGAACCGACCATTCTGCCAGTGTTGTTACCTGAGTTAACTAATTAAACTTCAATTTAAAACAAGTTAGGAGGGCTTATTAAACGATATTTAAAAGGCCTAACTACGCCTTACGAAGCAGCAAGGTGGTTCACCTTCTTTGACGCGCCGCCTGACCTAAACACGTCGTCGGTTGATGGGACCATCCATAGCGTCGAGTGCAAAAAACGTGAGCCCTGCTCCATAGGGAAATATCTAGCAACACGAAGCGCTTTTTGCAGACAGCTGCTGTCCGCAGCATTCTCCCTTCGGCCGCACACTTTACAGGCCGGCATCAGGGGGTAGAAGAGATTAGTCTGTTGTGGTCGGCAAACATCAACCTGCAGGAAATAATCCGAGTAGGCCAAGGTAGTTGAATCGCCGCTTGGTTATGAAACATTAAATCCGCTATGCGACCTGCATTGCTTGATTGAGCCTGTTGATGTCTTCTGTTTGCAGTTTGGACATGACACTATAATCGTAGACTTGTAGGAGGAGGTAGAGGGACTCCGAATGAGAAACCTTTGGATGTTAAGTACAGCACAAGGTAAGAGCTGCTACTTGGTGAATTCGAAGTCTTTTATGAGCATGCTAGAAATAAACAGAACGAGAGTAATCACTTCGACACAGATAAGTAACTTCAGCAATAAAACGCGATGGAGAGTAAGTTTAAAGCAGAAAGATTTCACAACGTATATAGAAACGTGTTGGAAACTTTACGGCATGTCATATTATATCGCCTAAGCCATCGAACCACTTGCTATCTTTCAAAGCGTGGGGCGTTAAGGTGTCCGTCAAAGAGGCTCAACTCTGGCCGCCCAATCGGTGAAAAACGTATTAACACCGCCCGCCTTACGCGCATCGACGGGCACATCTTCTTCGAAGCAGTAGTCTTCTCAATTGACTACTTTGTGTTTGCTGAATAATCTATTCTTCCAATATTTTTTGCTACTTTCGTTCAAAGGAAAATTCAGCCGTGCTTGCTGCGACTGTGAAGGACGGTTGAACCCCATGTGGACTACAAACTGCTGGATATGCGCGTCGTCTTTATTCCCACTGGGTTACTATGTCAATTGCCCAGATAATGAAGGCACTTCTTCGTAACTCAATCCGCAGATGCAAAATAATCTGATTTAACTGCATTCTCACTTACAACCAACAATATGCTGGCTTCTATTTGATTACTCAAGCTTCAGACGGCCCAAATTCGAAGCCAGATTAACCGACATTTGCCACCAGGCAGACAGACGCACGAAACTTCGCACACGCTTGAAAACACAATTGGCAGATGCACTCTGTGTACTTCTTGTGGAAGTTCGTATTCGTATAGCCCAGTTAGTCAAAGCCATGGACCATATATTTGGTACACACGTAGCCATTTTCGCATGCAAGGCCAGACTAGATGTGAGGGGGTGTACTTAGATTAGTCTTACAGATATCCAAGTTCAATAAAAACTTTAATTCTGAAATACAAGGATATGCAAGAAGACTGAATAACCCATATTATATCATTAAGCTTGTATCGGTATTTTAGAATATTATTTTGAAAAAGGAAATGTGTCGCGCCGAGGCCAAGCATGCAACTACCTGCTATGATCTCCTCCAGCCCTGTCCCGTCGAGCTCGAAATTTTTTGTGGAAAACATATTCATTACTTTGTTTGCCGTTACTTATCAAATATAGTTAGCGTCAGTTTTATCAGGCTTATTGTATTAAATCTAAGCTGTAAGGTTAATTTTGCGTCATTGCACTGACGTCATTAGATAATATGCCTATTAAAAGTTTGAAAATAATAAAATAAGGCACAGTTATCATATTATCCACATATAAAATAACATTGAACCGACAGTAACAATAACGGCAAACACTTACAGTCGGTGTATTTACGATTATATTCGTTCAAAACGTCTCTGCGCAGCTCTGAAGTCCCGCCTCACTTCTCAGGGTACAGCGTTCGCCTAATGCTTGCAGATGCCATCTGCAGTCGCCCGTACATCATACAGGATTAATTCCTTGGAGATTTCTCGTCAGCCCCTGTCACCGGGTCCGCCTAACGTGGGCGGATAACAGTCTTAGGGTATGCACATATTAGTGCTACTGTACTTGCCCGTGGAATCTCGAGACGTGTCGTCACGGTGTTCCTCTGCTAAACGCGATAGTAGTAGTCGTAATTACCTTGTTACGATACTAGGTCATCTATACGGCCCAGTCTTTCGAGCGATCCGTGTTACCCCTGGTGTAGCAGAGGCTCTGTGCCACGAGTTGGGGAGAAATATATATATCTAAAAATATTTGTATATTTTCGTGATCCAAATACTTTAGAGGACTGAAATAAGCATTTTTACTTTAAACAGGGCGACCATTTCTGATTCGGTGTGGCGTGGCACCGCGGTGCGTAAAGTTTATAATAGATTTGATTGGTGGCTTTTGAATATCCTTTCCAACATGTGCGCTTTTGATTGTACCCGAGCCCAAAGTTGTTTAACAATAATAAGATATAACCAGCAGGCCAACTACTGAACCAGTCAGAACAAAACTTGCTTTGGTTTAACGTTGGCTAGCTGAGAAGAAAGAGCCTGTTGAAGAGTGCAAAAAAATAAATCCTGGATACTTAATAATACTGAGCTTCACGTTCAATACCTTAAAACATTTTCATCGAAATACAGATTTTCAAGATAATTACCTTTTATGGGGTCAGTTTAGTATAACATCGTGAACGCCGGAATCGACACGAATCGGCGGTTCAACTCGCATTTGCAAAGTAGTTACGGTTTAATAATAGACACGTTGAAAATAAGTCCATACAGTTAGCTGCTATTGTGTCTTGTTTTTTTTTGTAAGATATATCACTATTAGATTAACATTCATTTGTTTGTCACGACACGAAGTGCTCGAAAAATAAATCGTTAGCCATATAACATTCTGTAGTGGCTGCAAATATATTGTTGCACGCATTCAAATATGTCAAGCATCACAGGTCCCCTCGATCAATCCATCCAATCCCAAAAGTACATTTAGGCAAACCCGTATCGTAGTGTCGAAGTGCGGGCACTCTATCGTGTTAGAACCATATTTTAGAGCGAATACTTTTTGAAACGCCTACCAAAGTTCTCGTTGAGTAGGACCTCTGACATGAACTCTGCTTTTCCCTAAGCAGAAACGTTTGTTTACTGTTGTGTCAGCCGTAAGCTCTTTTCCATGTCGATGTTGGCCAATTACCGTCTTTCTACATTAAGAAGAAGAAACAAGCACTTTGACTAACTTAATTAGCTACCGTCTTCTGACTGTGTAGTCCTTATTGCTGCGATGACGATAGAGAAGTGAGCTTCGTACACCAGAGCTCGTTCTTTGGGCCTTGCCGCTCAGATTGAATTGCGGTGGCCGTTGTTTCCCGCGCAAATGAATTATACTTTAAAAAAGGTACCCAACAACAGCGGCAAATACGGCTCTTACTGTATAAATGCGTCCATTAACCAAGCCAAGATGGCTTAGTGGCAAACGCCTTTGCCTTGCATTCGGGAGGCCTGGGTCCTTCTAAATTGGTTTCATGGTTCCCAATTTAAAAAACAAGGCGAATGCCAGAGTGGATTAAAATCGACCAAGATCAATAAAAAGAGATGGTGCATTACCATCCAACACTGTTTATTTCTCCATTTAGCTTTTTGGGAAGTATTTAAGGTCCAATACACTCTATATAAATATATAAATATATATATAATATATAAATGACGAGGCTTCATGAGCGAAGAGCACAAATGCAGGGCATTCATCTGCGGTTATTCTATTTGCAATATCAGAGAAATCTCAACACGTGGTAGGTAATCAGTAGGTTAACTTTGCTGAATCAGGTGCAGATGTGGTATACATGAATTTAAATTATGTACGGTAGCACGGCTCAGAGCAACTCTTGCGGATATTTCGCTAATGCTCGGAGAAGGACGGTCGGTTTTCTCATAAGTGACCGGCCAGATCATACAGAGGCATCGGCTACAACGAGAGTAGAAATTAGGTCAAGTTGCAAGTTTTGGAACATACATTAATCTTTCACCCCTGGCCGTCGAACAATGTGTCACACACGGTAGACAGATACGTCACTAATGATATAAGTGGGAACTCTTCAAAACCCGTGGCAAAAGATTTACGCCAACGTAAGCGGTGAGAGCCGGCTCGGTAATGGCCCGGCAGAGTCAGTGTATTATGTGTCTTGATCCGAGTGTGATACCAAGGTGCACCACCAACTGCACGCAGCTTTCGTCTGATGATATTTTTTCTATAAACTTAGTGCTAAACACAATCAAATGTAACTCACGCAGATTCTCTGCCGTATCTGGTGATGAGAATAAAAAGGAGACGACACCAACGATTTATTAGCTGATACTGTCACGTGCGCTCGGGAAAGAGTTACGTGCACTACGCAAACGAACAACTGCCTAAAAGTCACGTGTGTAAGCTCACCAATGAAATTTAAGTAAATTGTCAGCGCCGCTTGCCTTGTCCGTTACAAAGTCGCAGAGCCAAATGATGGAATATCACGGTCGGCTGGCCAACTCCGGCCTACCAACATAACGAGAGGCTTGATTTCTTCTTCGCCGACGACCGAGTTCGCCGACGTTTCATTGATAACATGTACGATAACCATGACGTCATTATTACGCAAGGCTCATGCTCGTGTATGGGTTTGCACTGATACAGTCAAGCGTCATCGACAAAGGAGGAATATATTGTGTGTAAACACACGTACTTCACACATTGTTTCTATCTAAATACACCGAAGGAAGCCGGGATTGTGATATATAGTTAATATTTTTCAGGAAGCATAATTTCTGCTAACACAAAAAGAAACAAAGTGTCTTTTTTTTTCACTTATTTCAAACATCCACGTCTGATATACATTTCGTGTTTAAATGTACGACGCATATAAATAATAATTTCTCCTCATTCAACCATATGACTATTTGCAATGTGTTAACACCAACATCTAGTTTCGTTCTGGCCAGTTGAGTTTATA
>QVRM01000517.1:0-157543 GCA_003439945.1 Dermanyssus gallinae
AGTAGTTGTTGCATAACACGTTACTTACCCACGGAGCACGGATTAATAGCTCAACGCATACGAGCATTACGTATATCGTCATTCATAAAGGGCATGAAACATTGGATTGTCAGATTCATAAGTTTTCTAGAGGCGGATAAATGAATTGTTAGGTTTTGGTTGTATACCCAAATTCTTTACGGTTTCTCTCGATTTGGTGAATGATTTTAACGTCAGGATGAAACAATCACAAATCCGATTTGAAACGGCAGTAATAAGCAATGCATTATATCTAAAGATGACCGTGCTCGCATGGCACTATATTCTAATTATCAGGCATTCACCGTTGACTTACTAAACTGATAGAGGAAATGCAGTGGGCTGGCGTATGTTTACTTTTTTGTGAATACCACGAGCCATCAAAAGCACAGCCATCCGCGCAGTCGACCGATTTGCATCTCTTGTAAGTTTTTAACTGCCGGCGGTCTTTTTTGTATATGGGGGTTTGGAAACGCTAAGGAACTATTGGCACTGGCAACCAACAGCACATAGTGTGAGACTTTCACCACTAAAAACCTCAATCCTCCCCACCCCCAGAGTTCGGAATTGTGTGGCACTACTTCGAGACCGTGGGAGGGGAGCTTCGTGATGCACCGACTCTCATGAATCTAGTCGTGTCCTCAGCTCAGGAACCGAGGAAAAATGCGTCGAACAGTTCTATGGAGGGCTGGATTGCCATAGCCCCCTGCGGGGCACCCTCATCTCGACCCCTTGATGGCGTGCCTTCGTAGCGCGCGCGGTGAGCGTCCTCTAGTCGCATCTTCTCGCGAATAATAGCGTCTTCTTCTAGTGTTGTTTTTCGGCGAGCCGTGATGAGGAGGGCGAGGTCGTTGGCGTACGCGACGGTCTTCACGCCTTCCGGGAGCCCCAGCCGCAGGACACCGTCGTAGTAGGCCAGGTAACGGTCGACAATCTACTGAGCGTTCGCCTGTCACTGAAAATAGGAAAACCCTGAAAGCTAGGAATTCTGCACACCAATGACTCGAAGCGTGGTGTTATGCACGAGAACAGACACAAATAAGGGCCACCTAAGAAGTTTTCAATAACGCAATAACGATTTAGGCATGCTGACAATAGAGTGGCACAGACCTATTATAACTTATTTGAAACATATACAGATGTGCTTGTAATCGCGTAAGGAAACGTTTACATCATGAGGAGGTAGCCTTTTGTCTAGAAGCCAAGTTAGGTTAATACGAATTGCAGATAGAACGTTTTTGATTTTTTTTTTTTAAATATTTGAATGTTCCAAAGCCTTTTTAGCGTTCTACAAGCGCACATCCGTACGCAAATGCACTAGTGCTGTTTGATAATGACTGATCTGATAAAAAGCGACCGCTTGAAATGCCGGCGGTAGATCAATGCTTACAGCCCCAGTTAACTAAGCTCGACAGGTGATAACAGCACGTATGGCACCTGTCACGTTACTTGTCATCATATATAACTGTAAGTAAGAATCTGGGCTAATATGTGGCTGATTGGTTAAGAGGACAGATGTGTTTAGTAGGTGTGGATCTTTGTGTAACTAAGGCAAATATAATTTGATTTGATTGATTACATATTCAGCTGAGATGTATACCTAAATACACATATCATCCTTTTTGAGTTCATGAAATATTATGAATCTACTATTATTTTATTTAATTGCCATTAGCAAACAATTTTGGGGATTAGAACAACTTTCTACGGAACTTCCGGGAAGAGACCCCTCCACAGCCGCAGCATTGCTGCGCTGAACCTCGATCGATATGCACTGCAACAGGTATTATCTAGCGTGGGGGTCTCGTGTTGCAGCGATGACTTTCCGACCTAGTTCTTAATAAATTTAATAGACCCTGGTCCGATCGAGCCGAAACTCAATATAGCAATCGGCTAAAATATGAATTGCGGCACTAATTCTTGGTATTTCGTCAATCACCTCAAGGTTTGTGTTCTGAACGTAGCTTCTGGCCAGTGTGCATGACACCATAATATCCCAAACACAAAGGTAACCACGTTTTCACGTTTTTCCGTCTGCCCTCGGCTGGCTGTTCCGACTAAGACCGACAGGTTCCCTAACTGCCGGAATGTGGGCCGAGTGAATAGTTCGAAAGATGACGTCGTTAATGGCGAAGTGCCGTGAGTGGCGCCCAGCGCTGTAGCGACACGGTGAGGCGGGCTCACCCGTGCAGCTTACTGATTTTCTAAGTCGCGTTGAAGTCGAGATAACGCCATCCGATTCAGAGATCCTTGTGAAATATTGCTTCGGCACTGAATTAGTGAAGGGGACCCGATGGCGATGACGAACTGCTTTACTTGGTACAACGAGCCCAGGTAGTAGGATAGGGCCATATCGACCAATCTGCGTCCTAAGCCACCAGCACGATTAGGAAGCGCAGCAGAGTCCAAAACAGATATTCTACATCAACGTTTAGCACGAATTGCAGGGATCTGGTATACTCATCAGATAAACCCACCAGATATGGTTTTGAACCAACCCCCTGAAACCATGATCGTGTTATATATACCTCAAGCTGCTTCCTTATAAACTCTCGAGGAGCTTAGATATGAATGACACCAGCGATATCGGTCGAAAGTTTCCAGGCTGGTTCTTATCGCCCTTGCCTTTGTATAGCTGGATTACCGCCGATGTCTTTAGGCGTTCTGGAACATCCCGGTCCTGATGTTGAAGATCGCTGCTAGAGACTACAGAGAGACTACAGTAGATTAAATTCAACTGTAATCGACTAGGTACGTTTTCCGCGGCTTTCAAATATACCCGAATTCATTTCATTTGCAGCGCAGTTTAATTCCTAAGCTGTTATAGCACTAAAAGAAAATGCATTGGGCTCGGAGCTCCACATGGCGTCATCCACCGACTCTTGTGCGGAAAGCCCAGCCAGGGTTTTAGCACCAATTAAGATACATTTTAACCAATTAAGATGAAGTTTTTGAACCAATTAAGATGAATCCAATTAACTTGTAGTGCGTCTATTACTTTATATAGTGAGAAATAATTAAAAATTATGTTCTTAAACATGTGTAGATTTGAAGCTCGTGTGTAGACTTGAAGCTGTTTATGACTACCTATAAGGGAAGATAAACGCTTTTTTATTTTTTTTTAGTATTAACACCTGGGCTGGATAAATAAGCTAAGGTTACACCAAGGGTTTTCGAGGCAATCATCAATCTAGCCTTGTGCTAGTTCTTTTATGGACTGAAACCGCCGGACATTTTGCGGCGTGGAATCTATTGCATTTGCTCGAGCACCGTCTGCATCGACTTCCATCCTCGAAGTTCACAAAAAGTCCCACGTTGCACAGAACGTAATTAAATTCGGGGGCTGCAAAGGCCGTAGTTAAATGTCGATCTCTCGCCCGCTTGGCCGCAATTCAGTGCCTCTTATTGCTGTTGTATCATAAATACCTACTGTAGTGTCTACGTACGGAACAATAAGGACACTCACCGCTTAGAGTTACCGGCTCTACCAACGCCGACGCCAGAATGACTTTTCAGTTATTTCATCCCAATCTGTACAACACTGTTGGTGCCCCCTGGTGGCACGTATTCCTCTGCCCCCTGGTGGCGCGCTTCTATCTATCTAATTCATCACGGATCATCGCTATCATCAATATCCATCTCATACACTACACTCTCCCTCCCTTCATATTTTTTTGTTTTAATGTTACCTACTACCTATATTTATCCTACATAATCATCTAAATATTTTGGTGCCGCTCTTGTCCTCCTTGACCGCCTCAACTCCGGTTGCTCGTCCCTCTCTTCCGCTGATATGTATTCTTCCGGTTCCGACGATTGCTCTGATGATGATTCTTCCTCCGTTTGTTCTTCCGATACTTCTTGCTCCTCTGATTCCTCGTCCCCCTCTGCCGGAACCGTTGTTCCGGTCCACCTGCCAATCAGTGGCCTATGTTGTTGCTGCTGTTGTGCCGTTACTTCAGGCGGTTGCTTGGCGGACACTAGTCTGTTCCGGTGCCATACTCTACCATCGGCCAGCACGTACGTATCCGCCCCTCTCCGTTCCATTACCTGGATCGGCGGGCTGTACTTCTTCTCTCCCTTCCTTACGATTGGCCGTCTTATGCGCACCCATTGACCTGGGCTCAACGCTATATCCGTGACTGCTCTACGCCGATCGGCGTATTCCTTCTGTGCTCGCTGACGCCTCTCGGTGTGTTCGCGACTTGGTGCATCGCCTCGAGCGGGTTCCCCTGGAGCTGTCACACTCAATCGAGTTCGCATCGATCGACCATGAAGTAGCGTGGCTGGGGAGAGACCCGTGGTTGCATGTGGAGTGGCGTTATATGCTCCCACCATTTCTCTGATCCGTTTCTTGAAGTCTCCCCCCAGCTGTTTAGCGGTTTCGAAGAATCCCCCCAGCGTTCTGTTAAACCTTTCCACCAGGCCGTTTGCCGCCGCATGGTACACAGGGGTCAACTGATGGATTACGCCAAATTTCTTCATGAACTCGGCGAATGCTGTGCTAGTCATTTGCGAGCCATTGTCCGATATTAGATATTCGGGCACCCCCTCCTGATGAAATAGTCGGTGCAGGAAATCCACTATCTTTTCTGTGGTTGCCTCTTGGACGAGCTCCACCTCCGCCCATTTCGAATAGTAGTCAATTACCACTATTGCAAACCGCTGCTGAGCTCCCACTGATATGTCAGGTCCACGGATGTCTAGCGCTAACCTTGTCCACGGTTGCTTCGGCCACGGAGTCGTTCGAATCGGAGCGGTCACGGGGCGTGCTGTTTGTCGTGTCGAGCACACAGTCCACAGTTTCGGATAGCTTCTTCCACGAATTTATCCATTTCGGGCCACCAAAATCGCTCCCGTAGTCGCTGCTTCGTTCGGACGATTCCTTGGTGCGCATCGTCGTGTGCCAACTTGAACGCCTGTAACCTGCACGCCACGGGTAACACAATCCTGGCTCCACGCATCATTACTCCTTGCACTTCTGACAATTCATGTATTACGGAGGCCCACACTCTATCTTTTGGCGAGGGTTTCCTGTGCCGCATCCACCCCCGTACCTGTGTTAGCTCGGAATCTATTCTAGACAATCGTGCAATTTCTTCCCAGTTCAGTGGTTTTACATCTTGTGTCAGATACGACACTACTATTTCTGTTGCATCATTCACTTCAAATTTATCAGTATTTGGTAATCGTGACAACATATCCGGGATGTGGTTAGATGCTCCCGCGCGGTATTCTATTGAAAAATTATATCCCCTCAATCGCTCCACCCAGCGGCCTATCCGCATTGGTGCTCTTCCCGTTCCTTTTGCTCCTAACAATGTAACTAACGCTGAGTGGTCGGTACGGAGTCGAAATCTTCGTCCAAATAAATAAACATGCCACCGCTCTATTGCAAAAAGGCAAGCCAGTGCTTCTTTCTCCCCTGTTGAATACTTTTGCTGTGTTTCTGTTAATGTACAAGAAGCGTACGCTACAGGTCTTTCACCTTCTGGGCCCCTCTGCAACAACACTCCCCCCAGACCTATATTGCTCGCGTCCGTTTCCACGATTACGTCGTATTCCGTGTTAAATATTGCTAATGGCTTAGCTTGTACAATACTTTGCTTCATCTCTTCAAAAGCCACCCGCTGTTCCTGTCCCCACGTGAATTTCGATTCCTTTTTCAATAATCGCCTCAACGGCTCCGTCATCTCGGAAAATCGTGGAACGCATCTCATGTAAAAACTTGCCGCCCCCAGTACTGATCGCACCTGTGCTGCATTCTTTGGTTCCGCTAGTTCACTGATTGCCTTAATATTATCCATACACGGTGTAACTCCATTTCTACTTATACTGAACCCCACGAATTCGACTCTATCCACTCCAATAACACACTTTGAATTCAACGTCATTCCCGACTCTGCTATCCTGCGCAACACTTCCTCAAGTCTAATATCATGTTGTTCTCTAGATTCTCCGTAGATTAGAATGTCATCTAAGTACACCAATACACCTTCCAATCCCTCCAACATGTCTTTCATCATTTTCTGAAATGCGGCTGGTGCTGATGCCAGCCCAAAGCACACCCGTCTGTAGCGGAACAACCCCCACGGTGTAATGAATGCTGTCAGGTCTCTTGATTCCTCCGCTAGCTCTACTTGGTGATATGCCGACATCGCATCTAACTTAGAAAACCACTTCGCTCCCTTTAACTCCGCTAGTAAATCCTCTAGATGCGGTAATGGGAACACCTGCGGAATTATGGCTTCGTTCACTTGTCGTAAATCCACACACACTCGTACCCCACCACTTTTCTTTGCCACTACCACCATAGCTGATATCCACTCTGACGCCTCTATCGGCTCTATTACCCCCAATTCCACTTGTCGGTCAATTTCTTTCTTCACTGTATCCACTGTTGCTAACGGCAGTCGTCTTAGTTTCTGTTGCACTGGTCTAGCCCCTTGTTTCACTTTTACACGATGTCTATACCCCCTCACCAATCCTAGCTGGCCTGAAAATAACTTCCTATACTGCTCCGCTGTCCCTAAGTTGTCCACTGAAGCTACCACTTTTCCATCCACTGCACACTTCTGCCCCTTACAATCCACACACACTTCCAACTTCGCTAATGCATCGCGTCCTAATACCGATTTCCCCCATCGCACCACAAATACCTCCATAACCACAGATTTTTTTCCTAGTTCAATTGTACATTCCACTACTCCTAATACATCAATCACTTCTCCACTATATGTTTTCAGTACCACTCCTGTTTCATTCACCCTTCTCGTTTCTCCGCTTAATATTCCACTTACATCTTTCCAATTTACTATTGTCACTGCACTACCCGTATCCACTAAAAAATTTACTATCTGCTTATCTACTCGTGCCTTTATACTAATCTCCGAGCTAACACACAGGGTATAGATTTGAGTAATTTTACTCGGCTGACTCGCCTGTGCCTCCTCCGGCCACGATTCTTCCTCCACCAACCGCACCACTCGCTTGCCTCCCGTCGCTCCACACATCCTCTCGAAATGGCCCGTTCGATGACACTTAAAGCATGTTGCTTTCCTGGCCGGGCATAGGTGGTACCTGGCCAGGTGCGTGCCGCTACCACACGCCGTACAGGGCTTCCCATTACCGACTTTGGCCGGCTGCCGACGTCGACTGATCGCCGCCACCGCGACGTCTCGCTCTAGCTGCCTTGCCTCCGCCATGTTGCGCTCGAGGCGGATTCCTATTTCACGCGCCTGAGCCAGCTTGAGGTCGTCGTCTTCTAATAGCAGCCGCTCACGCAACCTCGGAATCGACGTCCCCGTGGTGAGCTGTGTCTTGATGGCTTCTTCAGGCGTGAATTGCTCAAACTTACATTTCGCCGCCATCCGCGTCAGCTCGGCCACGTATTCTTCCACTGGCTCCCCCGGCCGCTGCCGTCGCCTATGAAATTCGTCGCGGGCCGCTGCCAGCCCCTTCTTCTGTGCAAATCTGTCCACCAGTCGCGCTTTCATTTCTTCGTACGCATCTCCCTCCACGTTGGCCGGCACCGGCCTATCCTTGATAAGGTTGTACTGCCTTATCCCTTCCAATCCAAGCGCGTTTTTAAGAAGCGCGCACTTTTTCTTTTCGTCGAGCTTCTCCGCGTTCGGATGTGCCTCCACGTACGCATCGAATGCTACGATCCAATCTTCTATGGGCGCCGCTGGTGGTCCGGCCACCGGCATAAATTGCTGCAGCGGCATTGGTCCGTACGACATCATTTCTGTCTGTGCGTTTCTTCACACACCACTCCAACCGCGCACCGTCGCTTGCCGTCCACCGTCACCACCGCTCGCCGTCCACCGTCACCAACTCCGTCACCACCACCGCCACAAACCACCGCGTTACTCTTTATCGTGCGCTGTCCGTTCTGTCCGCTACTATAAGACTGACCGCTAGGTTCAGTCAAGTCGACTGCGCCAATGTAGTGTCTACGTACGGAACAATAAGGACACTCACCGCTAGAGTTACCGGCTCTACCAACGCCGACGCCAGAATGACTTTTCAGTTTATTTCATCCCAATCTGTACAACACTGTTGGTGCCCCCTGGTGGCACGTATTCCTCTGCCCCCTGGTGGCGCGCTTCTATCTATCTAATTCATCACGGATCATCGCTATCATCAATATCCATCTCATACACTACACCTACATCTACCTGGCTTGTTTTCGCTTGCCGGTTTTACATATACACGTCAAAGGCGCACCAATTTTTCAGATGTCAACGTTTTGTGCAGCTTTGCCGTTAGCAGAGAGCCACATTTCAGCACCTTAGTGGGCAATCCTATGCCTGAACGTATTCAATAGCACAAAAACCCTTTTAAAATAAAAACTTTACTTCGTCAACTAAACGCAACTTGTTCACTCTCTTTATCTTAAGTTAGGTGACGACCATATATGGTGCTATCTCTATTTGATAATTGCTACATGAAGCAAAAGTACATGTGGGCATTTAATTGCCGCAACTGCGATGGCAGCCTTAAACGCATAACGTAAATACCATGGTGTAGGCATTAATTAAACAAGGCATATATAATATCTGTAAGTATTGCTATGAGCTTGCATATTTCGCTATATACTCGTATAGTGTGTAACAGATATCGACTTTGATATGGCGTGTTTTCTTTAATATGCCCTCTCTGGTCACAGACATTTTTGTTGATATAAACTCCCGATTGTTAGTCATCGGCGAGATAAAAAACTAAAATGTTGTGTAAAATACGCTATTGAGGTGCATCACATACAGCTGTGCAACTGCAAGTCAAAGACCACGGTTTTCAGTTTTGCGAAGAGCGGGGACTTGGGATAAAGCCCGTAACGCTAGAGGGCGCGTCACACTTAAGAGGCGTCGGACAGTTGCCACTACTATTTAAACGATTCTTGCTACTACCGGTAACAAAAATGCTTAGGACCCTACACGTAAATGTTGACTTAAAGCTCCAGGGAAATACCGATTCCGGAGCTGGCTAACGCGGTCGCCTTTGGGATCGACGTCCTTCAACGGAGCCACCCCCCTAAAACCGCTGATCTTTCGTACAACATTCTTCACCCTCGAGAAAATTGACATACTTTTCATCGACATGATGCTTGTTGTGTATTCTACAATGATTCATACGGTTGTGAAACTAATCTACAACGGGAGCATACATACGTTATTAGCGAAGCCCTCAGCCACTTCTAGCTGGAATTTGCAAAGCAAAGGGCACACTGTCGGCAGCCGGATCGAAAAGTAGTGGGTTATAGCTAAGAGATTGCTCGTGCTATTTATTAAGCATGCTTTTTTGGCAGTGTGGGACCAATATTCTGCGGGAGTGCCTCAAAGCCTTAGTTGCACGAGCCCACTCAACGATTTTTGTTTCGATGCCCCCGGCATGCTCTTTAACCTCGATCTTATCGCCGAGACCAGGCAACGAGTGTGATTTTCACTAGGATGGCTAGGCTAACCCCACGGACCTGTCATCGGCAGTCGTGGTCTTGCTGCGAGGCTTGCTGTCTGGGAACGCGTAGCACCAAGTTGTGGAGGTGGACAAAAATCCGCCTTAAAGCCTCCTTGTCTGCCACCGACGGCGTCGAGAACGCTAAGCCCCAAGCAGTGTTACGTTCCGAACATGACTTCAAGCAGTCCGACAAACGCTGCCTTGACGGGATGGCGTTCGAACATTTTGAATGCGGCGCGGAGCTCGATATGGGACGATACGGAACGAACTCGCTCACATCTTTTTTAATAAGGTAATGGTGGTTACTGGCCAGGATATGCTGCAGCACTCGCGGAACGAAATCAGGGATACAAATACCCCGTTTTTTTACTCCCGCCCTCTTATTCATGTTTGTATTATCAAAATATATCTAGTGTAACGTGTGATATTGAAAAAAGACAACAAATCAAAGCAAGTGGTCTACAACTTCAAGGAAACTGAACGGAATTGTGGAATGAACAACGTTTTAGTAATGCCAGGAGCGACGACCTCGTGGACTCGTGCAACACTGAACATGCA
The DNA here is from genome assembly GCA_003439945.1 of Dermanyssus gallinae. NCBI lineage: Eukaryota > Metazoa > Arthropoda > Arachnida > Mesostigmata > Dermanyssidae > Dermanyssus > Dermanyssus gallinae. The sequence goes on from QVRM01000517.1 coordinate 10,036, forward strand.
TTGATCTGAGAAGTCTACTGTGGGCAGACCTTGTAAACAATTGCACGTTACTGTGTGTAATCTTCGTTGTTAAAAAACACATACTTCAAGAAACAGCAGCTGCCTTTACGAAACGCGCTAGCAGCACGTTTGCCTTTTAAGGCTGCAATGACAACTTTGTTGAGAAATTCACAATTTTGTTTTTAACTTTAGGCATTTGCAATGCAGTTTTGTAATTAAACCACATTATGAATCTGAAGTACTTGACGCACCATTGCTTCTACACACTGCGAGAGACAATGGTTGTGCCCTAGATTCTCATTTAGGTTGGTCCCTCGACACTGCCTACATTCTGCCCGCCAGATCCCGAATAAGTCGAGCCCGGTAGCGTGGAGGGTACATTCCGCCTGCGCCTCGCGACCGGCGAAGACACATTGGTGCGCGGGTTTGTGTCCCACCGTTGCACATTTGTATTTATGGGGGTCCGTCTATGAAGCAATACGAAAAGCAGTCCCATGGACGTGCAATATTGGCTGAGAGTCAGCCCAGAAAGTTTTTTTTAGGTCTTGAATAAACGTTGTTGTCCCTTCGCTGATTGGCTATTGGCATAAAATGCTATCTGTCCTCGCGATCTACGTATTCACGTTTTCTTGCAATGTCATAATGATCCGCTGCCTATCCCGTGTATGCAGAGCTTTGCCCTAGATAGATAGAGCCATGCCGTGCATGAGACTGCAGCATCCTACGCCACGCACCTGTCATGCGACCCCAAAGGAATAATCTCACCATCAAGTACTTGTCGATATCCAGTCCGAGGCTACGGAGATCTAATGCTATATATATATATATATATATATATCGAGTTGACAGTCGAACAACTCGTTCGCTTGTAATGGCACATTTTGCGGAGTGATGCTGGGCCAACCACATCGGTATATAAAAAAAATAGTCATTTCACCGTCATTCCTAATCAAGACACTCTCTGCTCGCAAAAGTGCTTATTTTACCGACCGTTCTACAACCCGATTACGTATTTGCTTTAAAATAAAATATACCCTATTACAATTATTATTACGACGTACACATTTTTACCAAGTGTCACCTGCACATCTCCTACTGAACAACCTGTTTTCGAGTCACGTATAATAGACGTCCGCTAGGAACGTCTGACGAAAAACCGTAAATTTCGTATAGTTTGAGCTGCTCCTTGCGACGACTATTGTTGTAGATCTAGCTATCGAGACGGACCGGACGTGCAGGATGGCCTCTAGCAAAGTGAATGCAGCCGTGGTATATACTCGTATAGTAAGGTCTTTAGCAGCCACGCTTACTGTGTTAGCTTTACCAACGAGTGTGTCTATCGGTGCTTCGGTTTATCACGATGTCGAGACGTCCGTCTACGGCGACGTCATGATATCGGTTTTGACGAAGTTGCTGAACAATCAGACAAAGTACCACTATTCTTTAGCCCTATCGAACTGTCCTTGGCTCGACAGTAATTTAGCGGCTATGTTTGGACATCATGGACGGGTGACCTTCCTGCGTAACACTCGTCCCACGCAGATCTTCGCTCCACGCCAGCGCGAGATCGTCGTAACGTGCGACAGAGAAAATTCGACAGAGAAGAAAGTGTTCATTGACGTCAACCTCACGTCGACAAGTTGCGGCCACGCTTACTGTCAGGACGTCGTTCGGACTGTCGACAGCTTCAACTGGAATCGCCGAGTTCTTCTCATGGTACGACCGGTCAGTGCAAATATCTTTGCAGGAGGTTATGCAAGGGTGGTTGAGTCGAGCTGGGGGGGGCACACCCGAAAAGCTCCTTTATACGACACGTTCAGCGGTAATAAAACGCATCATGAACGATAGTTTAAGCCTATTCGTTCGGCATGGGGAGCATTTTGTCGAATGTTACAGTCATGTCATTGTGTTTCTTATCGGCAAGCCGCTTAACGAGTACCATAAAAATAGGTGGGAACAATTCAGACTGATTCAGAGCGGGAAAGTTGTGCTACACAGAAAGGTTGTTGTTAGCACAAGTACGCTGCGGGGAAGTCCAACCTTTTCCAGCACGGCTGCCGTGGCGGCCTTGGATGACCGGTCCGTGCGACAAATATTCGCTCCGGTTGAGCGCCAGCCGACTCCGATGTTGTATGTCACGCGAAGCGCGATGTCACTCAAGCGTGATTCGGAACGCGTCGTCCACCTGGAAGATTGCTCGTCTCTCAGGGTGCGTGCCATTTGTTTAGCAGTGCATGTGTGTGTACGTATGTATGTGTTGTCATTGTCCATTGTTCGATGTGGAGCGGCTGCTGGAGCTGTTGCACATAGGCGCTTTGGAACACTCTTACTTAGTTTATTTCGACCTTTGCGACCTTTTCTTTATCTCTTTATTCTTCTTCTGCTGGCTCTTGATGCTTGCTTACCGCTTGCTGGATTCTTCTACCCGAGTCTTTTTTTCAGCGTTTCAGTGCGTCCTAGTCCAGTCGATACTCGATTAGTTCAACCAGACGACAAATGCACACGCCGCAAAACATGTGCATGACAAACATTCGTTTTGTGTATGCACTCAGGAGTGACTCTTGTTAATAGAGGCGTGGTCGGGGGTTTCTCTTAAATATGTGCTCTGTAGCTCTCTTTTTTTAATTTTGTTTAAATTATGTTACACACGTCTATATACAATAGTGATTTTTGTTTTATTTTTAAAAATTATGTTGGTGCCAAATCAATCGTACTTTTCGGAAGCTTAGAATTTTATAAGTGCATGCATGCCCGTCGGAATACGAGTACGTAAAGTTCCATGCACTAGTTGGAATTTCAACTTAGGGAATAAATAGTGTATCCCAGGTACCTAGCGCTGTATCTCAGATCCTATTGATAATATTTTTGTCTACCGAATACCCAACTAAGCCCGCACGAATAAATATCGTGTCATGCCGATTTCTTATAAAACCGCAGATTATACTGTATATAATATGTGACAACAGCAAGCGATCAATAAGCTATACTAACTAAAGATAAGTAAACGGTTTAACATATGGATCTTCTTAGTTGATTAACGACCTGTATTTATGTATACGAGCTGATATTAGGTGACCGACTATCTGACCTCGTTCGAGGTTTCGGCGTTTCGTCCCGCTGTGGTTCAAGACTACCGTCAACCCAACATGGCCGATCTTGCGATGACGAAGTCGAGCCTCAAGCTGCTGCTCGCGGCTATTCTGCCAGTTCTTCTGCTGTCGCTCGTGTGGACAGCAACCCGTCGCCGTACCACGCTGTGGGAGAAACTGGACTACTTTTTTAGCTTGTGGCTGTACTTCGTCATGCACTTCGAGTGCATTCAGCGTGAGCATCGATTCTATATGCTGATGGTGGTCGCCATCATAATGATGTACCTACAGCTACCCGTCAACATTCTGCAGGGCGAGGTTGTGTCGTTTGCGGGCGACTCGACGATTACGCCCTCGAACTGCAGCGTCGTCGCCTGCCACATGAGGCTGGCCGAGGACATGCTGGTCAACGCAGTGCGCACAGGCTCGATAAAGAATTACGTTCGCATTGTCCATGTGCGCGTTGGAGCAAGGTCTTGACTCGCAATGCAGGCCAAGCCTGTATCGCAGAAGTGTTCGCAGCCACTGCAATTTGGCACCCATGCAAACGGGCTTCTGCCAGAGACAGTGGACTTTCTTCTGTCGACCTGGCAGGCGATATGCGGACCCACCAATGTGATGAGTATCCTGGCAATGTTCTACAGGCAGGCTAATCTGCTCGTCGAAGAGCTTCCAGTGCAGTCGAATGTGGTGCAGCTCTGCTCGCGTCGACGAATTCCGTGGCTGCAACGGCGCGTGCTCGAACACGGACTGTTTGGCTGGGCCCAGCTCAGCGTTCACGACGGTCAACGCGTCGGCGACGATCAGATTGAAACGCTGTTTTGGAGGAAGAAAGGCTTCGGCCTTCAGTTGGGTATTGATGACTGGGAATCTGCTTTGGTTAGAGTTCTGCGAAAGCATGTTCCCCGACAGATGGAGAACATGCGTCGGCAATACAATGAAAGCAAGATGCTTCAACAGGAACGGCAAGAGTCGCTAGATTTACGCTCGATGCAGGCAGCGATGATTATCTACGCTTGGGGTATCCTTGTGGCTATATGTACAGCAATCGGTAAGGTAACCGTCAAACTGTGCAGGGCAGTGCGCTCTAAATTCTTTGTAAAATGCTCACCAATTTAGGCTCACACATTTCTAACATTAATTGCGTCTACGTGTTAAAAAATAGGACTTCAAACATTTTCAACCCACAGGACCACTAACTCAGAAGAAGATTCTAGCGGTAGAATAGTCACAACGATGAGTAAACACTTCTACACAATAAATGATGTTTTGAGAAATGCTTTGTCTAAGGTCACAACGGAGCTATGAAATAAAATAAGTTACGTACGTTTAGCAAAGTGTTTTCTAGCTTTTACAAGCTGTCACGCATTCAATTTTATTTTGACAAGGCATTCTCTTTTGCGTCTGTATCATTATATAAATGCACCGCACTGTGTCATTATATAAATGTGCTGTACAAATAAATTGATTTTAAGGTAGAAAAGGTACGTTCCATGCGATTTTCAAGTCCTGCCTTTCGACAGTGTCCGCTAATCATTGTTTAGCGATTTGAAATCTTCTTCCGTTTTTGATTTTACGTGGGAGTGGGGGGACAAATATCTTGAGATAGCGCTATTTCACAAGCATTGGTTAACTAATTAACCGTATTTCTCTATTTGAGTTGCGCGCAACTGACTCACTACGTCTTTTTGATACTATGCGAGGTTTCGGCATTTTGTTCCGCTGTGAGACAAATATACCGTTAATCCTTTGCGGTCGACGTCACGATAATGTCATAAAAGCTTCATTGGACGTTTTGCTTAGATTTTGGTCTACAAGCCACACAACGGTATCCTTGGTCGTCCCAGCCTGGGTCGAAAATATTATCAAAAAATCCAGTCCATTGGAGCAAGAGCTCACTGTGCGCGAAGATCTGAGCGATCAAAAACCTTTGTTTTTATAATAAAGTAGCCAACTTAAACTAAGTGCGAAACGAGTACTTAAAACATAGTCCTGGTTTCATGTCTGACAACATTATTCATTGGATGCCTTCGCTTGAGCATCCTTCCTCAGCAGCGGAGAGACGCTACTCTATAATTAATGATCCTGGAAAACAAAGGCGACTCGACACAACCTTCCTCTTGGCGCGGTATAGCAAGGAAGATCCTCTGCTACAAGCTGCTCTTCTACCTTCTGATCAAGAGGTTAACCATGTTTTTAAAAAGCGTTAACGCCATCCCAAAAAAAACAGAATAGTTTTTCAAGTGCTCACCTACAATGACGATTTACGAAGTTCTATTTACTAATGCACAGCAAGCCCTGATCAGGCCTTGCCACACATACGTTAGCTTCCCGACCTAGGCCTTCTCAACTCGAGATCAGCGCCCGCTGTTGCACGACTCCGGTCGACGCGAAGTGTCGGAAATTCCTTAAGCCGCTTTCATCCATTAGAAATTAGCCCTGTCTCTTCCCAGCCGCCGCGCTAAGCTCGTTGAACCCAAATTTCGCTCTTACTATTTAAATGGTGGCCGCTTACGGAGTCGACACTATGTTGGAGAATTTCTCTGCAAGAACCTTGAACAGTTAATTCACTTATAAGGCTCATTCTTGGAGCATACCATAGGTCCTGCCCGTGCAAACCATCAATTGCTGTAAGATATAGTGTGGTTTTAGACGGTCACACAGTCTTATGCTCCTATCCTAATTGTGGCAATCGTTAGAAACGTTCAATCGTTCAACGTTCAAACGGCAATCGTTAGTAGTAGGAATATATGAATTCTTTAATATTATACTAAATCGTTTTTTTAATTATCGTCTTGCAATCTGTTGTGAACGGCCAATATGATTATTGCCATGGTTATTATAATGTTTTTTGTTTTATTTTACTTGCTTATTGGTATTCAAACACGTCTGAAATAAAATACGAGCGTAATCGGGTTAGCAGCTTACAGCACATATCAACATAGGCAGCACGACTGAGAAAAGACAGGAAACGTATTCTATCCTTTCTATAGCAGTATCACCGCAGCATCTACCATGGTTGATGAGTGCGTCAAATTTTACAGTGCGGCGGAGCAAACCGGATTTGCAACTCATTCTGTGAGGGCATCTCGAGCAATTTTTATTTAGTGGCAACGAACTCACTACGAAGCACTTAAAGGGAGATACGAGACATCATTCGAGCTTGTAAACTAGTTTCAGCCTAATTAAATCTTATGGCCAAATGTCCTGTATTTCTGCGATTTCTGTAGATCGTCATTGGACCACGGCGTAGTTCTTTGTAGTGCATAGAGCAATATAGGTTACGTATAGTCATAGTAAAAAATGTGCACTACAATTCGAGCATCTTATCCTAAATTAATACGTCAGATACGCGGTAGTTGTTGCATCACACGCTACTTACCCACGGAGCACGGGTTAATAGCTCAACGGTATATCGTCAATCATAAAGGGCATGAGGCATTGGATTGTCAGATTCATAAGTTTTCTTCTACGATTTATTTCTTCTGCGATTCTTCAATTCATCACCGTTTCTATCGATTCTGAAGTTCCTAGATTTTCTGGAAGGCTGTGACAATACCAGCGCATATTTGGTAAGAGATGGTTTTACGGAGTCTGCTTTAGGAAGTTTATGATAGCAGAAATAGGCGTTGGACGCATTTCGAAATATGGTAACCAGTTAGTTCATTGAGTTCAGCGAGATAGGCTGGTTCGGTTTTGAAGCCAGAGAAACTCAGCGTGGCTCTTGAAGTAAATGATTTTAACGTCAGAATAAAACAATCATAAATACGATCTGAATCGCTAGTAATAAGCAATGCATTTATTTCTAATGATGACCGTGCCCGCTATGACAGCACTATATGTATTCTAATTATCAGGCATTAAACATAGAGTTATTTAACTGATAGAGAAAATACAGTGGGCTGGCGTACTTCTACTTTTCTTGCCAATACCACCGAGCCATTGGAAGCACAGCCCTTCGCGCAGCCGACCGATTTGCATCTCTTGTAAGTAGTCAAAAACCGGCGGTCGTTTTTTGTATGGAAGGTTTAAAAACACTAATAAACTATCGGTACTGACAACAAACAACAGCTAGTGAGCGACTTCCACCCACTAAAAGCCTAAATTCTCCCCACCCCCCAGAGTTCGGAATTGTGTGGCACTGCTTTGAGACGTGGGAGGGGCCGTGGGCACGTAAGTGGCCCACGGCCCGGCCAGTCATACCAACGTTGGAGGTCCGGTATAGGCGACCGGGTCCAGTTTGCGCGGGGCACTTCTGAGCATGACGTGGCCCATTCGTGAGCTCACGCGTCAAGCGTTGTTGCTTGGGCTTGCGTGAAGTCCGTCGCGCCATTCGTCTTTTGCTGGCCATTAACCCCAGGAGGGCTGGCGAGCTAGGACTGCCTCGGTGCTCACCGTGCGGCACGCCCGGCAGATCCATAGGGCCATGCCGCTCTGCGATGCGGTCCTTTTGAGAAAGTCCTTTTGATTAGAATAGGGTAGCCCGCGAGTATCAGGTTGACTACATGTGTAACCTTCCGGCCCGTTAAATAAACTGCCTCCGTCTTCTGTGGAGCAAGCTGTATATGATGGGCGATCATGCATGTCTGTATGTTGGCTAGCGTCACGTTGGCAATTTCTTCCAGTGTTCCGTGCGACGGTCTCCACGCCTTCCGGGAGCCCCAGCCGCAGGACATCTTCGTAGGCCAGGTAACGGTCGACAATCTACTGAGCGTTCATCTGTCACTGAAGATAGGAAAACTCTGAAAACTAGGAATTCTGCATCACCAATGACTCGAACCGTGGTGTTATGCACCAGAACAGACACAAATAAGGGCCACCTAAGAATTTTCAATAACGCAATAACGATTTAAGCTGCTGACGATGTGGTGGCACATACATATTATAACCTATATCAGACATATACAGATTTGCTTGTAATCGCGTAAGGAAACGTTCACTCATCAGAAGATGGCCTTTAGTCTAAAAGCCATGTTAGGTTATTACGAATTGCAGGTAGAACGTTTTTCCTTTTTTATACTTGAATGTTCCAAAGCCTTTTTGGCGTTCTACAAAACCAATCCGTACGCAAATGCAACTAGTACTGTTTGATAATGATAATGATCTGATAAAAAGCGACCGCTTGAAATGCCGGCGGTAGATGAATGCTTATAGCCCCACTTAACTAAGCTCGACAGGTGATAACAGCGTCGTATGGCACCTGTCACTTTACTTGTCATCATATATAGCTGTAAGTAAGAACCTGGGCTGATGTTGTGGCTGATTGGTTAAGAGGACAGTTGTGTTTAGTAGGTGTGGAATTTTGTGCAACTAAAGCATATATAATTTGATTTGATTGATTAATTGTTCAGCTGAGATGTATACCTAAATACACATATATCCTTTTGGGTTTCATGAAATATTATGAATCTTCTATTAATTTATTTTATTGCCATTAGCAAGCGATTTTGGGGATAAGAACAATTTTTTACGGAATCTCCGGGAACCATATGGCTGACAGAAGAGACCCTTCCACAGCCGCAGCCGTTGCTGCGCTGAACCTCGATCGATATGCATTGCAACAGGTATTAGCTAGCGTGGGGGTCTCGGGTTGCAGCGATGACCCTCCGACCCAGTTCCTTAATAAATTTCACAGACTCTGGTTCGATCGGGCCGAAACTCTCTATGGCCATCGGCTTAAATATGAATTGCGGCACTAATTCTTGATATTTCGTCAATCACCTCAGGGCTTGTGTTCTGAACGTAGCTTCTGGCCAGTGTGCATGACACCATAACATCCCAAACAACCACGGGGGGTGAGAATTTTTCCGTCTGTCCTCAGCTAGCTATTCCTTCTAAGACCAACAGGTTCCTTAATTGCCAGAATGTGGGCCGAGTGAAAGGTACGAAAGATGACATCGGCTCGGATGGCGATGACGAGCGGCTTTACTTGATACAACGAGCCCAGGGAGTAGGATAGGGCCATATCGACCAACCTGCGTCCTAAGCCACCAGCACGATCAGAAAGCGCAGCAGAGTCCAAAACAGATATTTTACATCAACCTTCAGCAAGCATTTCAGGAATCTGGTTATACCCATCAGATAAACCCACCAGATATGGTTTTGAGCCGACCCCCTGAAACCATGGTCGTGTTTATGTTTACCTTCAGCTCTCTCTCGAGAAGCATTGATATGACACCCGCAATATTGGTCGAAAGTTTCCAGGCTGGTTCTAATCGCCCTTGCCTTTGTATAGCTGGATTACCGCCGATGTCTTTAGGCGTTCTGGGAACATCCCGGTCCTGATGTTGAAGATCGCAGCTAAAGACTACATAACATGTAAATCAAATTCAACTGTAATCGACTAGGCACGTTTTCCGCGGCTTCAAATAAACCCGATTTACTTCACATCTTTTGCAGCGCAGTTCAACCTCTAAGCTGTTATAGCACTAAAAGAAAATGCATTGGGCTCGGAGCTCCACATGGCGTCATCCATCGACTCTTGTGCGGAAAGCCCAGCCAGGGTTTTAGCACCAATTAAAATAAAAACGTTGTTTAGTGCGTCTATCACTTCCTATTGTGAGAAATTCTTAAAAATGTATGTTGTTAAACTCGTAAATATACATACTGGGTGATTGCAGTTTTATGCTTATGTTTATGCTGGCGTATGCTCGTGTGTAAACTTGAAGTTGTTTATGACTACCGATAAAGGGAAGATAAACGCTTATTTACTTATTTTTAGAATTAACACCTAGGCTGGATAAATAAGCTAAGGTTACATTAAGGGTCTCGAGGCAATCATAAACCTAGTCTTGAGCTAGTTCTTTTATGGACTGAACCGCCGGACGTATCGCGGCGTGGTATCAATTGCATTTGCTTCAGCACCGTCTGCATCGACATCTATCCTTGAAGTTCATAAAAAGTCTCCACGTTGCACAGAACGTAATTAAATCCGTGGGCTGCAAAGGCCGGCGAAGTCAAATGTCGATCTCTCACCCCGCTAGGCCGCAATTCAGTGCTTCTTATTGCTGTTGTATCATAAATACCTACATCTACCTCGCTTATTTTCGTTTGCCGGTTTTATATATACACGTCAAAGGCGCAGTCTTTCTTGCACTTTTTTTTACAGTTTTTCCGTTAGCAGAGAGCCACCTTTTAGCACCTTAGTGGGCAATCCTATGCCTGCACGTATTTAATAGCGCAAAAACCCTTTTTAAAAAGAAGAAAGTTTACTTCGTCAACTAAACGCAACTTGTCCACTCCCTTTATCTTGACTTAGGGGGACGACAATATATTTGCCATGCTCTTTAACCTTGATCGTATCGCTGAAAACAGGCAACGAGTGTGCCTTTCACTAGGATGGCTGGGCTAACCCTACGCAATTGTCATCGGCAGTCATGGTCTTGCTGCGAGGCTTGCTTTCTGGGAACGCGTGGGACCAAGTTGTGGAGGTGGACAAAATCAAAGCCACTTCAAAGCCTCCTTGTCTGCCACCGACGGCGTCGAGAACGCTAAGCACCAAGCAGTGTTGCGTTCCGAATATGACTTCAAGCATTCCGACAAACGCTGCCCTGACGGGATGGCGTTTGTACATTTTGAAAAAGCGCGGAACTCGATATGGGACGATACGGAACAAACCCGCTTACGTCCCTTTTAATCAGTAATGGTGGTTACTGGCCAGGATACGCTACAGCACTCGCGAAACGAAATCAGGTATACAAATACCCCGCCTTTTTAACTCCCGCCCTCTTAATTATTTTTTGGCCGATCTGCTGTCGTCTTATCAAAATATATCTAGTGTAACGTATATTATCGCTAAAAAAAAAGTACAACAAATCAAAGCAAGTAGTCTACAACTTTAAGGAAACTGAACGAAATTGTGGAATGAACAACGTTCTAGTTATGCCAGGAGCGACGACCTCGTGGACTCGTGCAACACTGACCATACATGATCTGAGAAGTCTACTGTGGGCAGACCTTGTAAACAATCGCACGTTACTGTGTGTAATCTTCGTTGTTAAAAACATACTTCAAGAAACAGCAGCTGTCTTTACGAAACGCGCTAGCAGCACGTTTGCCATTTAAGGCTGCAATGACAACTTCGTTGAGAAATTCACAATTTTGTTTTTAACTTTAGGCATTTGCAATGCAGTTTTGTAATTAAACCACATTATGAATCTGAAGTACTTGACGCATCATTGCTTCTACACACTGCGAGAGACAATGGTTGTGCCCTAGATTCTCATTTAGGTTGGTCCCTCGACACTGCCTACATTCTGCCCGCCAGATCCCGAATAAGTCGAGCCCGGTAGCGTGGAGGGTACATTCCGCCTGCGCCTCGCGACCGGAGAAGACACATTGGTGCGCGGGTTTGTGTCCCACCGTTGCACATTTGTATTTATGGGGGTCCGTCTATGAAGCAATACGAAAAGCAGTCCCATGGACGTGCAATATTGGCTGAGAGTCAGCCCAGAAAGTTTTTTTTAGATCTTGAATAAACGTTGTTGTATCTTCGCTGATTGGCTATTGGCATAAAATGCTATCTGTCCTCGCGATCTACGTATTCACGTTTTCTTGCAATGTCATAATGATCCGCTACCTATCCCGTGTATGCAGAGCTTTGCCCTAGATAGATAGAGCCATGCCGTGCATGACACTGCAGCATCCTACGCCACGCACCTGTCATGCGACCCCAAAGGAATAATCTCACCATCAAGTACTTGTCGATATCCAGTCCGAGGCTACGGAGATCTAATGCTATATATATATATATATATCGAGTTGACAGTCGAACAACTCGTTCGCTTGTAATGGCACATTTTGCGGAGTGATGCTGGGCCAACCACATCGGTATATAAAAAGAATAGTCATTTCACCGTCATTCCTAATCAAGACACTCTCTGCTCGCAAAAGTGCTTATTTTACCGACCGTTCTACAACCCGATTACATATTTGCTTTAAAATAAAATATACCCTATTACAATTATTATTACGACGTACACATTTTTACCAAGTGTCACCTGCACATCTCCTACTGAACAACCTGTTTTCGAGTCACGTATAATAGACGTCCGCTAGGAACGTCTGACGAAAAACCGTAAATTTCGTATAGTTTGAGCTGCTCCTTGCGACGACTATTGTTGTAGATCTAGCTATCGAGAGCCGGACGTGCGGGATGGCCTCTAGCAAAGTGAATGCAGCCGTGGTATATACTCGTATAGTAAGGTCTTTAGCAGCCACGCTTACTGTGTTAGCTTTACCAACGAGTGTGTCTATCGGTGCTTCGGTTTATCACGATGTCGAGACGTCCGTCTACGGCGACGTCATGATATCGGTTTTGGAGACGTTGCTAAACACTGAGACGGAATACCACTATTCTTTAGCCCTATCGAACTGTCCTTGGCTCGACAGTAATTTAGCGGCTATGTTTGGACATCATGGACGGGTGACCTTCCTGCGTAACACTCGTCCCACGCAGATCTTCGCTCCACGCCAGCGCGAGATCTTCGTAACGTGCGACAGAGAAAATTCGACAGAGAAGAAAGTGTTCATTGACGTCAACCTCACGTCGACAAGTTGCGGCCACGCTTACTGTCAGGACGTCGTTCGGACTGTCGACAGCTTCAACTGGAATCGCCGAGTTCTTCTCATGGTACGACCGGTCAGTGCAAATATCTTTGCAGGAGGTTATGCAAGAGTGGTTGAGTCGAGCTGGGGGGGCACACCCGAAAAGCTCCTTTATACGACACGTTCAGCGGTAATAAAACGCATCATGAACGATAGTTTAAGCCTATTCGTTCGGCATGGGGAGCATTTTGTCGAATGTTACAGTCATGTCATTGTGTTTCTTATCGGCAAGCCGCTTAACGAGTACCATAAAAATAGGTGGGAACAATTCAGACTGATTCAGAGCGGGAAAGTTGTGCTACACAGAAAGGTTGTTGTTAGCACAAGTACGCTGCGGGGAAGTCCAACCTTTTCCTGCACGGCTGCCGTGGCGGCCTTGGATGACCGGTCCGTGCGACAAATATTCGCTCCGGTTGAGCGCCAGCCGACTCCGATGTTGTATGTCACGCGAAGCGCGATGTCACTCAAGCGTGATTCGGAACGCGTCGTCCACGTCGAAGACTGCTCGTCTCTCAGGGTGCGTGTCATTTGTTTAGCAGTGCCTCTGCGTGTATGTATGTGTGCGTTCACTGTCCATTGTTCGATGTGGAGCGGCTGCTGGAGCTATTATACATAGGCGCTTTGGAACACTCTTACTTAGTGTATTTCGACCTTTGCGACCTTTTCTTTCACTCTTTATTTTTCTTCTGCTGGCTCTTGATGCTTGCTTACCGCTTGCTGGATTCCTCTACCCGAGTCTTTTTTCAGCGTTTCAGTGCGTACTAGTCCAGTCGATACACGATTGGTCCAACCAGACAACAAATGCACACGCCGCTAAACATGTGCATGACAAACATTCGTTTTGTGTATGCACAGAGTGACTCCAGTTAATGGAGGCGTGGTCGGGGGTTTCTCTTAAATATGTGCTCTGTAGCTCTCTGCCAGTTTAAATTACGTTACACACGTCTATATACAATAGTGATTTTTGTTTTATTTTTAAAAATTATGTTGGTGCCAAATCAATCGTAGTTTTCGGAAGCTTAGAATTTTATAAATGCATGCATGCCCGTCGGAATACGAGTACGTAAAGTTCCACGCACTGGTTGGAATTTCAACTTAGGGAATAAATAGTGTATCCCAGGTACCTAGCGCTGTATCTCAGATCCTATTGATAATATTTTTGTCTACCGAATACCCAACTAAGCCCGCACGAATAAATATCGTGTCATGCCGATTTCTTATAAAACCGCAGATTATACTGTATATAATATGTGACAACAGCAAGCGATCAATAAGCTATACTAACTAAAGATAAGTAAACGGTTTAACATATGGATCTTCTTAGTTGATTAACGACCTGTATTTATGTATACGAGCTGATCTTAGGTGACCGACTATCTGACCTCGTTCGAGGTTTCGGCGTTTCGTCCCGATGTGGTTCAAGACTACCGTCAACCCAACATGGCCGATCTTGCGATGACGAAGTCGAGCCTCAAGCTGCTGCTCGCGGCTATTCTGCCAGTTCTTCTGCTGTCGCTCGTGTGGACAGCAACCCGTCGCCGTACCACGCTGTGGGAGAAACTGGACTACTTTTTTAGCTTGTGGCTGTACTTCGTCATGCACTTCGAGTGCACTCAGCATGAGCGTCGATTCTATATGCTGATGGTGGTCGCCATCATAATGATGTACCTACAGCTACCCGTCAACATTCTGCAGGGCGAGGTTGTGTCGTTTGCGGGCGACTCGAGAATTACGCCCTCGAACTGCAGCGTCGTCGCCTGCCACATGAGGCTGGCCGAGGACATGCTGGTCAACGCAGTGCGCACAGGCTCGATAAAGAATTACGTTCGCATTGTCCATGTGCGCGTTGGAGCAAGGTCTTGACTCGCAATGCAGGCCAAGCCTGTATCGCAGAAGTGTTCGCAGCCACTGCAATTTGGCACCCATGCAAACGGGCTTCTGCCAGAGACAGTGGACTTTCTTCTGTCGACCTGGCAGGCGATATGCGGACCCACCAATGTGATGGCTATCCTGGCAATGTTCTACAGGCAGGGTAATCTGCTCGTCGAAGAGCTTCCAGTGCAGTCGAATGTGGTGCAGCTCTGCTCGCGTCGACGAATTCCGTGGCTGCAACGGCGCGTGCTCGAACACGGACTGTTTGGTCGGGCTCAGCTGAGCGTTCACGATGGTCAACGCGTCGGTGACGATCAGATTGAAACGCTGTTTTGGAGGAAGAAAGGCTTCGGCCTTCAGTTGGGTATTGATGACTGGGAATCTGCTTTGGTTAGAGTTCTGCGAAAGCATGTTCCCCGACAGATGGAGAACATGCGTCGGCAATACAATGAAAGCAAGATGCTTCAACAGGAACGGCAAGAGTCGCTAGATTTACGCTCGATGCAGGCAGCGATTACTATCTACGCTTGGGGTATCCTTGTGGCTATATTTACAGCAGTCGGTAAGGTAACCGTCGAACTGTGCAGGGCAGTGCGCTCTAAATTCTTTGAAAAATGCTCACCAATTTAGGCTCACACATTTCTAATATTAATTGCGTCTACGTGTTAAAAAATAGGACTTTAAACATTTTCAACCCACAGGACCACTAACTCAGAAGAAGATTCTAGCGGTAGAATAGTCACAACTGCGATGAGTAAACACTTCTACACAGTAAATGATGTTTTGAGAAATTTTTTGTGTAAGGTCACAGCGGAGCTATGAAATAAAGTAAGTTACGTACGTTTAGCAAAGTGTTTTCTAGCTTTTACAAGCTGTCACGCATTCATTCAATTTTATTTTGACGAGGCATTCTCTTTTGCGTCTGTATCATTATATAAATGCACCGCACTGTGTCATTATATAAATGTGCTGTACAAATAAATTGATTTTTAGGTGGAAAAGGTTCGTTCCATGCGATTTTCAAGTCCTGCTTTTCGACAGTGTCCGCTAACCATTGTTTAGCAATTTGAAATATTTTTCCGTTTTTGATTTTACGTGAGAGTGGGGGGACAAATATCTTAAGATAGCGCTACTTCACACGCATTGGTTAATTAATTAACCGTATTTCTCTATTTGAGTTGCGGGCAACTGACTCACTACGCCTTTTTGATACTATGCGAGGTTTCGGCATTTTGTTGCGCTGTGAGACAAATATACCGTTAATCCTTCGTGGTCGACGTCACGATAATGTCATAAAAGCTTCATTGGACGTTTTGCTTAGATTTTGGTCTACAAGCCACACAACGGTATCCTTGGTCGTCCCAGCCTAGGTCGAAAATATTATCAAGAAATCCAGTCCATTGGGGCAGGAGTTCACTGTGCGCGAAGTCATCTAAGCGATCAAAAACCTTCGTTTTTATAATAAAGTAGCCGGCCGAAACTAAGTTCGAAACGAGTACTTAAAACAAGTCATAGTCCTGGTTTCATGCCTGACAACATTATTTATTGACTGTCTTCGCTTGAGCAACCTTCCTCAGCAGCGGAGAGACGCTACTCTCTAACTAATGATCCTGGAAAACAAAGGCGACTCGACAAAACCTTCCTCTTGGCGCGGTATAGCAAGGAAGATTCCCTGCTCTTCTACATTCTGCTCAAGAGGTTAACCATGTTTTTAAAAAGCGTTAACGCCACCCCAAAAAAGCAGAATAGTTTTTCAAGTGCTTATCTACAATGACGATTTACGAAGTTCTATTTACTGATGCACAGCAAGCCCTGATCAGGCCTTGCCACACGTAAGTGAGTTTCCCGACCTAGGCCTTATCAACTCGAGATTAGCGCCCGCTGTTGCACGACTCCGGTCGACGAGAGGTGTCGGAAATTTCTTAAGCCGCTTTCATCCATTAGAAATTAGCCATGTCTCTTATTATTGCCATGGTTATTATAATGTTTTTTGTTTTATCTTACTTGCTTATTGGTATTCAAACACGTCTAAAATAAAATACGAGCGTAATCGGGTTAGCAGCTTACAGCACATATCAACATAGGCAGCACGGCTGAGAAAAGACAGGAAACGTATTCTATCCTTTCTATAGCAGTATCACCGCAGCATCTACCATGGTCGATGAGTGCGTCAAATTTTACAGTGCGGCGGAGCAAACCGGATTTGCAATTCATTTTGTGAGGGCTTCTCAAGCAATTTTTATTTAGTGGCAACGAACTCACTACGAAGCACTTAAAAGAAGATACGAGACATCATAAACTAGTTTCAGCCTAATTAAATCTTATGGCCAAATGTCCTGTACTTCTGCGTTTGCTGTAGATCGTCATTGGTCCACGGCGTAGTTGTTTGTAGTGCATAGAGCAATATAGGTTATATAGGTTAGTCATACTAAAAAATTGTCTTCATTGACCTAACAATGGTCAATGAGGCGGCCTTTCCACTGGTGGTAGAGTGGAGGGTGAGGGAGACGGAGGAGACCATGAGTGACCACAAATACATCTGTTTCACCATCAGTACCCCCGAGGTGGCCCTCGCCCCGCCCCCTAGTAAGAGATGGCAGATGCGGAAACTCGACGCCAAGATTCTAGTGGCTGAAATAGACGAGGGTTGCAAACAACTGGGAGACACGGTGGGGGATGAATATCAAATAATTAGCATACGCTCTACAGCATGCGAGAAAGCTGCTCCCTCACAACACCATGGGAGCCGCCACCCTCCTAATTACTGGTGGAACAAAGGGATCGCAGCTGCCCGCAGGGCTTGCATTAGGCTAAATAGGATTTTCACGAGAACACGCAGCTGGTTAACGCAAAGAAAACGACGGGTGGGATTTTACGGGGAGCGAGAGACCGCAAGAGCTGAATCCCAATTGACGAAGTACAAGGCTGCTCGATCGAGACTCCGAGGACTCATCGCCAAAAGTAAAGCCCGAGCGGAGAAAGAGCTGATAGACGCGGCGGAGAGCGACGTATGGGGCCTGCCGTACCGAATAGTTATGGCCAAACTCCGGAGACCTCCCCCGAAACTCCCCCCGGATGTGCTGCGGGAGACTGTAATCGGTCTTTTTCCGGCACAGCCGCGGAGAGAAAACGAGGAGTTCTCGGTCACCCCGGAAGAAATTCCGGAGGTGACGCTGGAGGAGGTCGAACAAGCCCGGAATCGGTTGGCAACCGGTAAAGCGCCCGGCCTAGACGGAATTCCCCCAGAGGTAGCGAGGCTACTGGTCAAAAGGTGGCCTAAGGTCTTCCAAGACCTTGCCAACAAGCTTCTGAGAGAGGGGAGATTCCCGAGGCTGTGGAAAAGGGCAAGCCTGGTTCTAATCCCCAAACCCGGGAGGAAGACGGGGCCTTTGGCTTACCGGCCCATATGCCTCATTGACGCCATGGGTAAGCTCCTGGAGAACGTTATAGTCAAGAGACTAAACGACGAGATTCAGGAAAAGAACGCCCTATCAGATGCCCAGTACGGCTTCCGGAAGGGCAGATCCGCATTAGGGGCTCTAAAGAAGGTTCTGAAACGGGCGGGTGAGGAGACTATGAAGACCCCTAAAACAAGAGGATTCGTGCTCATGATCCTCCTGGATGTCAAACATGCCTTCAACACAATGAATTGGAAAGTAATTGTGGAGGCGATGAAGAGGAAGGGCTTTTCCCTCTACCTCCGTCGAATGATTTCATCCTACCTGGATGACAGAGGCTTGGTTGCAGAGGGGCAGGAGTACGAGGTTACTGCCGGAGTCCCACAGGGCTCGATTCTAGGACCCGTGCTCTGGAACATAGCTTACGACGGGGTGCTCGAGATCCGAGGTCTCCCGTATGGGGTGGACACGTTGGCGTACGCCGATGACCTTGCACTCATGATAACGGCCAGGACCAAAAGAGCCCTGGAAACTGGCACCCGACAAGACGGAGGCGATGTACCTAACAGGCAGAAAGAGGACGACCGGCATTAACCTCGTGATGGCGGGCCACCCGATAGAAATCAGAAAGAAGGTGAAGTACCTTGGGGTCATGCTAGACACTGGACTGACCGGATCGGCACACGTTAAGTACGTGGCCGAAAAGGCCCAAAGGGTCTCCCTGAACCTGGCGCGGATCATGCCTAGGGTCGGTGGGGTGGCTGAGGTGAAAAGAAGGCTCCTGGCCTCGGTGGCCGAATCAACGGCGCTATACGCAGCCCCAGTCTGGGGGGACATGGCAATGCGGACGGCGAAAAATAGGGGGGCACTAAGGTCGACCCAACGAACGCTGGCAATCAGGGTAAGCCGGGCGTATCGAACAGTCTCGACCGAAGCTCTCCTGGTCCTAGCCAAAATGCTGCCATGGGACCTCCTAGTGGCTGAACGAAGTAAAATATATCTAGACGAAGGTCTGGATCTCACCAGGGCCAGGAGTGCCACCATATCGGCCTGGCATGAGGAATGGGCGCAGGTAAGACCTAGTATGACCACAGGGAGCTGAACCAAGAGTCTGATACCGGACCTCAGGGCATGGTATGACCGCCGACACGGGGAGCTTTCCTACTGGACGACTCAGGTTCTGACCGGACACGGCCAGTTCCAGAGCTACCTGTCAAGGATCAAGAAGGCCATCAGCGATATCTGCGTACTGTGCGACTCTGGAGAAACGGACAACGTAGAGCATACTGTTCTGCGGTGTGATGCTCTCAGGGAAGCACGGGACGCAGCACCAACCGCTGTGAGAGGCCGACCCATCAAGGAGGTGGTCTCCCATATGATGACTTCGGCGGAGGCATGGAGGGAGGCGACGAACTTGTTCGACGCTGTTTTAACACTCAAGACAGCCAAGGAAACGGCCAGGCGGGAGAGGTTTGAGCGGGTCTCTCGGGAGAGTGGTCGAGACGAGGAGCCGAGGGAGGGGGGAGGGGGTGGGGAGCAGCCAGGCCCTCATGGTCTCGACGCACCCTCACAGGACGGATTACAAAATGGCATCCCCCTATCCAACCGCAGGTAGACATGCGGGATGATAGTCAGGGATAAAGCTGATTGAAGGAGAACGGCAGAGACGCCTCTCCCACGGCTTCGATGTAATGCCAAAGTAATACCGAGCCTGGGGGGGTGGGGAGGAATCCGGGTTTAGTGGGTTTGCGAGTCTCACACTAGTCACGCAGGCTGCTAGTGACGCATGTGCATCATGCATTACCGAAACCTCCCAGAACAAAAAAAAAACAAAAAAATTGTGCACTACAATTCGAGCATCTTATCCTAAATTAATACGTCAGATACGCGGTAGTTGTTGCATCACACGTTACTTACCCACGGGGCACGGTTAATAACTCAACGCATACGAGCATATACGTATATCGTCATTCATAAAGGGCATGAGGCATTGGATTGTCAAATTTATAAGTCTTCTTTTACGATTCGTTTCTTCTACGATTCTTCAATTTTTCACGGTTTCTATCGATTCTGATTTTCCTAGATTTTATGGAAGGCTGTGACAATACCAGCGCATATTTGGTACGAGATGGTTTTACGAAGTCTGATTTAGGAAGTTTATGATAGCAGAAATAGGCGTTGGACGCATTTAGAAATATGGTAACCAGTTAGTTCATTGAGTTCAGCGAGATAGGCTGGTTCAGCTTTAAAGCCAGAGAAGCTCAGCGTCGTTCCTGAAGTAAATGATACTAACGTCAGAACAAAACAATCATAAATACGATCTGAATCGACAGTAATAAGTAATGCATTTATTTCTAATGATGATTGTGCCCGCACGGCACTATATTCTAACTATCAGGTATTCACCATAGAGTTATTTAACTGACAGAGAAAATACAGTGGGCTAGCGTATGTCTACTTTTCTTGCAAATACCACCGAGCCATCGCGCAGCCGACCGATTTGCATCTCTTGTAAGTAGTCAAAAATTGGCGGTCTTTTTTTGTATGGAAGGTTTAGAAACGCTAATAAACTATCGGTACTGACAACCAACAACAGCTAGTGAGCGACTTCCACCCACTAAAAGCCTCAATTCTCCCCACCTCCCCCCCCCCCCTAGTTCGAAATTATGTGGCACTGCTTTGAGACATGGGAAAGGAGCCTCGTGCTCCACCGGCTCTCATGGATCTTGTCGTGTCCTCAGCTCAGGAACCCGAGGAGCTGCGTCGAGCCGTTTTACGGAGGGCTGGGTAGCCATAGCCCCTTGCGGGGCACCATTATTTCGACTACTTAATGGCACCTGCGTGCCTCCGTAGCGCGCACGGTAAGTGCCCTCTAGACGCGTCTCCTCATGCATAATAGCGTCTAAAAAATAGATGCCTATCGCTCATGCGGCGGCATCCTCCATCATGTGACCGACAATGTCTCAAGTCGATCTCCCTGCATAGCGATCGTCAAGCAGGACGGGACCGTATATTCAACATTATTGGCCGTGGCTCGTGAGAACCTGGATCAAGAAGTACGTAAGTGGCCCACGGCCCGGCCAGTCATACCAACGTTGGAGGTCCGGTATAAGCGACCGAGTCCAGTTTGCCCGGGGCACTTCTGAGCATGACGTGGCCCATTCGTGAGCTCACGCGTCAAGCGTTGCTGCTTGGGCTTGCGTGAAGTCCGTCGCGCCATTCGTCTTTCGCTCGCTTCCTTGCTGGCCATTAACTCCAGGGAAGCTGGCGAGCTAGGACTGCCTCTGTGGTCACCGTGTGGTACGCCCAGCAGATCCGAAGGGCCATGCCGCTCTGCGTTTCGGTCCTTTTAAGAAAGTCCATTTGACTGGAATAGGGTACCCCGCGAGCATCAGGTTGACTACGCGTGTAACCTTCCGGCCCGTTAAGTAAACTGTCTCCGTCTTCTGTGGAGTAAGCTGTAGATGATGGGCGTTGAAATTTCTTCCAGTGTTGCCCCGCGTTATCAATTTCTTCCAGTGTTGTCCCTTGTCGAGCTGTGATGAGGAGGGCGAGGTCGTCGGCGTACACGACAGTCTCCACGCCTTCCGGGAGCCCCAGCCGTAGGACACCGTCGTAGGCCAGGTAATAATCGACGGTCTACCGAGCGTTCGCCTATCACTGAAAATAAGAAAACCCTGAAAACTAGGAATTCTGCACCACCAATGACTCGAAACGTAGTGTTATGCACCAGAACAGACACAAATAAACGCCACCTAAGAATTTTCAATAACGAGATAACGATTCAAGCATGCTGATGATATGGTACAGACATATTATAACCTACTTTAAACATATACAGATGTGCTTGTAATCGCATAAGAAAACGTTCACATCATCAGGAGATGACCTTTAGTCTAGAAGCCGAGTTAGGTTAATACGAATTGCAGGTAGAACGTTTTTGTTTTTTTTTTTATATTTAAATGTTCTAAAGCCTTCTTGGCATTCCACCAGCGCCAATCCGTACGCAATTGCAACTAGTGCTGATTGATAATGATTGATCGGATAAAAAACGACCGCTTGAATGCTTACAGCGCCAGTTAACTATGCTTGACAAGTAAAGCTCGACAGGTGATAACAGCACCGCATGGCACCTGTCATTTTACTTGTCATCATATATAACTGTAAGCAAGAACCTGGGCTGATATTGTGGCTGATTGGTTAAAAGGACAGTTGTGTGTAGTAGTTGTAGATTTTTGTGCAGTTAAGGCATATATAATTTGATTTGATTGATTAATTGTTCAGCTGAGATGTATACCTAAATACACATATCATCCTTTTTGGGTTTCACGAAATATTACAAATCTACTGTTAATTTATTTTATTGCCATTAGCGAGCAATTTTAGGAATTAATAAAACTTTCTACAGAATCTTTGGGAACCATATGGCTGACAGAAGAGACCCTTCCACAGCCGCAGCGTTGCTGCGCTGAACCTCGATCAATATGCACTGCAACAGGTATTAGCTAGCGTGGGAGTCTCGGGTTGCAGCGTTGACTCTCCGACTCAGTTCCTTAAAAAAATTTATAGACTCTGGTCCGATCGGGCCGAAACTCTTTTTGGCAATCGGCTAAATCATGAATTGCGGCAATAATTCCTGGTAATTCGTCAATCACCTCAGGCTTGTGTTCTGAACATAGCTTCTGACCAGTGTGCATGACACCGTAACATCCCAAACAAGAAAATAACCACGTGTTCACGGGGTGAGAATTTTTCCGTCTGCCCTCAGCTGGCTATTCCG
This sequence comes from Dermanyssus gallinae, assembly GCA_003439945.1. Taxonomy (NCBI): domain Eukaryota; kingdom Metazoa; phylum Arthropoda; class Arachnida; order Mesostigmata; family Dermanyssidae; genus Dermanyssus; species Dermanyssus gallinae. The sequence goes on from QVRM01000517.1 coordinate 32,781, forward strand.
ACTAAGTAGTCGGAACTGAAACTTGAGGGGCCGGACATGTTGAGATATCTAGGGTTCCCCAAACAGTCCTTGTGGCAGCATGGCCGCTGACCCTCAGCGGTATATGGTTTATCATCTATTCTCGTTGAGCATTGTTCAAAGAAAATCCGATCACCGTCAGGGATCGAACCGGCGATAACCCGATAGATGACAACCATAACTAGCGGACTAGTCCCCTAGACCACGCCGAATTCTAAAGACAGGTTCCTATACTGCCGCAATGTGGGCCGAGTGAAGAGTACGAAAGATGACATCGTTAATGGCGAAGTGACGTAAGTGGCGCCCAGCGCTGTAGCGACACGGCAAAGCGTGCTCACCCGTGCAGCTTACTGATTTTTTAAGTCGCTGTGGAGTCGAGATAACGCCATCCGATCCAGAGATACTTGTATTATATGCTTCGGCACTGAATTCCACTGGTCGCGAATGAAGTTTTATGCTTAAATTTATGTTGAGGTATGCTCGTGTGTATACCTGAAGTTGTTTATGACTACCTATAAAAGGAAGATAAACGTTTATTTATTTATTGGTAGTATTAACACCTGGGCTGGAGTAATAAGCTAAGGTTACATCTAGGGTCTCGAGGCAATCAACAATCTAGCCTTGTGCTAGTTCTTTTATGGACTGAACCGCCGGTAACTTCGCGGCGTGGTATCTATTGTATTTGCTCCAGCACCCTCTGCATCGATATCCATCCTTGAAGTTCACAAAAAGTCTCCACGTTGCACAGAACGTAATTAAATCCGTGGGCTGCAAAGGCCGTAGTTAAATGTCGATCTCTCACCCCGCTAGGCCGCAATTCAGTGCCTATTTTTGCTGTTGTATCATAAATACCTACATCTGCCTGGCTTGTTTTCGCTTGCCGGTTTTAAATATACAGGTAGTTCAATAAGTTCTTAGAATGAAAACCGAGAATTTTCCAAATCATGTTTTTAAATGTTTCTTATTCGATATACTCCCCGAGAAGCTCAATACACTTTTCCCACCGAGATTTCAGAGCTTTCATACCTCTTGAGTAGAATTCCGCGTCGTTAGACTGAAAATAGGCATTGACCTCTTCATTGCTGGAAAAACGCTTTCCACCGAGACTATTCTTCAAATGTCCGAAGAGGAAATAATTAGAGGGGGCCAGGTCTGGAGAATAGGAGGGTTTTTCAATAAGTTCGAACCTCAGTTGGGTCAGTTTTGCCGATGCTTGCCGGGACTTGTGGGCAGGAGCATTGCCCTGGTGAAACGGGACAACCTTCTTCTGCAAAGCGGGCCGTTTCACGATGAGTTCTTGCTAACGGCAGTCCAACAGTCTTGCATAATATTCTCCTGTGATCGTTTTACAGCTCTCAAGGTAGTCGACCAGCATTATTCTACGTTGGTCTTAAAAAACTGTAGCCATCACCTTTCCGGTCAATGCCGTTGTCCGCACCCTCTTCGGAGGTCCTTCATCAGGTGCACACCATTGGCAAGATGCTTCTTGGGTCTCGGGAGTGTAGTGATGAACCCGGCTTTCATCGACGGTCATGAATCTGCACCAAAAATCCGACAGATTGTTCGACATCTTGGCCAAATTTCGCTGTAAAGCCAAAACAGGCGCGTCTTTTTGGCCTTGGTTGAGCAAATGCGGCAGCCATTTTGCTCTAAGCTGTTTCATCTTCAAGTTTTCGTGTAGGATAAAATGCACACTGCCTAAACTAATCCCTAATGCCTCCGCTATTTCCTTAATGTTCATTCGCTTATCTGTGCCAAGAATTTTTCGCACTTTCTCTACGTTTTCCTCATCAGTTGCCGTTTTTTGGCCTCCTGGACGTAGTTCATCCTCGGTGCTCCTGCGACCTCTTTTTAACACATTAATCCAGTTGGAAACAGTGGCAAAACATGGCGCAGAGTCACTGTACGTCTCGTCTAACTCAATTTTTACTTGGGTCGCATTCCAACCTTTGAAATAAAAATGCTTGATAACCACTCGAAACTCTTTTTTCTCCATTTTTAAAAATCACGCCGATACGTTGCACGGGAAAAGCTATCAAACGAAATCGCAACGGCCAATCACCATAATATATTGAGTGCTAGCAGTCGAAAAGTTGCAGTTCCTATTAGCGGTGAAAGCGTGCCAAAATTCGAATTCTAAAAAGCTCATTCTAAGAACTTATTGAACTACCTACGTCAAAGGCGCACCAATTTTTCAGATTTCAACGTTTTTTGCAGTTTTTCCGTTAGCAGAGGGCCCTCTTTCAGCACCTTAGTGGGCAATCTTATGCCTGCACGTATTCAATAGCGCAAAAACCCTTTTTAAAAATAAAAACTTTGTCAACTAAAAATAAAAACTAAACTTGTCCACTCCCTTTATCTTAAGTTAGGGAACGACCATATATGGTGCTCTCTATTTGATGATTGCTACATGAAGCAAAAGTACATGTGGGCATTTAATTGCCGTAACTGCGATGGTAGCCTTAAACGCAAAACGTAGATACCATGGTGTAGGCATTAATTAAACAAGGCATATATAATATCAGTAAGTATTGCTATGAGCTTGCATATTTCTTTATATACTCGTATAGTGTGTAACAGATATCGACTTTGGTATGGCGTGCTTTTTTTAATATGCCCTCTCTGGTCACAGGAATTTCTGTTGGTAAAAACTCCCGGTTGTCAGTCATCGGCGAGATAAAAAAACTAAAATGTTGTGCAAAACACGCTATCGAGGTGCATCACATGCAGCTGTGCAACTGCAATTCAAAGACCACGGGGTTTTCAGTTTTGCGAAGAGCGGGGACTCGGGATAAAGCCCGTAACGCTAGAGGCCGCGTCACGCTTAAGAGACGTCGGACAGTTGCCACTACTATTTAAACAATTCTTGCTACTACCGGTACAAAATGCTTAGGACCCTACACGTAAATGTTGACTTAGTAGCTCCAGGGAAATACCGATTCTGAAGCTGGCTAACGCGGTCGCCTTTGGGATCGACGTCCTTCAAAGAAGCGACCCCCTTAAGACTGCTGATCTTTCATACAACGTTCTTCACCCTCGAGAAAATTAACATACTTTTCATCGACATTATGCTTGTGGTGTATTTTACAATGATTTAAACAGTTGTGAAACTAATCTACGACGAGAGCATACATACGTTGTTAGCGAAGCCCTCAGCCACTTCTAGCTAGAATTTGCAAAGTAAAGGGCACACCGTCGTAAAAAGTTGTGGGTTATAACTGATAGACTGTTTGTCTGAGAGCTCACAAAAGCGTTTATTTATTAAGCATGTATTTTTGGCAGTGTGGGACCAATATTATGCGGGAGTGCCTCAAAGCCTTAGTTGCACGAACCCACTCAACGACCCTTGTATCGATGCTCCCGGCTTGCTCTTCAACCTCGAGCTTATAGCCGAGACCAGGCAACGCGTGTGATTTTCACTAGGATGACTGGGCTAACCCCACGCAAATGTCATCGGCAGTCATGGTTTTGCTGCGAGGTTGGCTTTCTGGGAACGCGTGGAACCAAGTTGTGGAGGTGGACAAAATCCACCTCAGAGCCTCCTTGTCTGCCACCCACGGCGTCGAGAACGCTAAACCCCAAGCAGTGTTACGGCGTCGAGAACGCTAAACCCCAAGCAAGCATTCCGACAAACGCTGCCCTGGCGGGATGATGTTCATACATTTTGAAAAAGCGCGGAGCTCAATATGGGACGATACGGAACGAACTCACTCACATAATTTTAATTCAGTAATGGTGGTTACTGGTCAGGATACGCTGTAGCACTCGCGGAACAAAATCAGGTATACAAATACTCCGTCTTTTTAACTCCCGCCCTTTTATTCATTTTTGCCGGTTTACTGTAGTCTTATCAGAATATATATCTAGTATAACGTGTGATATTGAAAAAAGATAACAAATCAAAGCAAGTGGTCTACAACTTCAAGAGAACTGAACGGAATTGTGGAATGAACAACGTTTTAATAATGCCAGGAGCGACGATCTCGTCGACTCGTGCAACACTGAACATGCACGATCCGAGAAGTCTACTGTGGGCAGACCTTGTAAACAATTGCACGTTAGTGTGAGTAATTTTTGTTGTTAAAAAAACACTCCAGGAAATAGCAGTTGCTTTTACGAAACGCGCTAGCAGCACGTTTGCCTTTTAAGCTGCAATGACAACCTCGTTGAGAAATTTACAATTTTTTTAAAGTTTAGTAGTAGTTTTATTAACCAATGATTGGTTTACGAATATACATCATAGACATCGCATTTCCAGAGTTGAGACAGCGGAATTGCTCTTTCACAACGCTGAAGGTGATATAGATCACACGGGCAGCCACAAAGTTTACACATACACTCCGCCGAGATTTCATGAAACTTCTCGCGCGCACAGATCTTCAGATGGAAGCCGTGGACGGCAAATCTGGTGATTAGATGCCGGTTCTCATAACTGCAGGCTCTCCACAAATCCGACGTCATTGCTCTCGTTTCATAAAACAGCGGGTCGATGTCGGCCATTTTATTCTCCCAGTTTAAAACGTGTTCTCTAAAAACCGTCGTCTTCGGCAGGTTGTACATCCGCTGTAAGTCCTCAACGAATAACGGCGACGATGCCAATAAGTACACTAACCTATTCAGGCTAGTGCGGTGGACGTTCAACGCTTTCTTTATAAAACTGGCTTTAAGTTGATCAAACGCCCTTAGGTTCGATCTTGTGAGATACGGCCAGATCACCTGAACACCGTAAGATGCTGTGGGTGCAATCTTCAGGTTAAACAGCTTAACCGCAACCTCCATCGACAGTCTGCATGGGTCCTTGATTCTGTAAAAGGATTGTAGGCCTTTTCGGACTCTTTCTTTAACATGCCTGGAGAAGCTTGTGCCACGTGAAGAAAACACGACCCCCAGGTAGGGAAAGTATGAGACGATTTCGACTATTTCCGAATTCAGTCGGAGCTCATCGCTTTTGGCCAGTATTCCTCCTCGTCGGAATTTTATCGCTTTTGTCTTGCTCGCATTGATCTCCAATTTGTTCCGGTTTACATAGCCCTGTAGAGTTACAAGCGACTGCTGCAAGTGAAAGCGACTTCGGGAGAACAATACTAAATCATCGGCATACATAAGCGTTTCCACTTGTGAATGCCGACTATGTATTTCCGCCGGGAGATCGCTTACCAACATTGAGAACAACAGAGGACTCAGGTTATCACCCTGAGCAACACCGGTGGTCTGAGTGATCGGCGCGTGCTCAGCAACCCCATCGTCTATTATTACTAGTCCCTCTTGCAAGATGCTTCTTAGAAGCTCTAGCATGCTCAGTGGGACTCCACTATGTGCCAGCTTGTCAAGGATGATCGTTCGCGAGGCCGTATCAAAGGCCGCCTTGAAGTCCACGAACACGGCGAATAGATAATTTCCCCTGACACGAAGTGTGCGATTCACCGAGTTTAAAAGCACGGCGCACGCAGACATTGTGGATCTGCCTTTTCTGAATCCGTGTTGCTGCTCAGGAAGTGCCCCGGTAGTTTCTAAAAATTCTTCTAGACGACGGGTTAAGATGGCCGACAGAAGCTTATATATTACGCTCTTTTTCGTTATTCCTCGGTAGGATGATGGAGCCAGCGGGTCTCCCTTTCCCTTAGCAATGATACTTAGAAGACTGGTCCTCCATTCCACGGGTAATTGGGATGTTCTAAGCACTTCATTGAAAAGAGCACGTAAAACACGGCACTAACAACGTGGCCTGCCGAAGATGTTCGTTTACCACTAGGTCAGGTCCGGGGGCCTTACCCAGCGGCGCCTTTACTATTGCTTCAGTTACTTCCGAGTCGATAAAAGGGCGAGACAGGGCCTGGCGAGCTTCCTGGATTCGCTCGCTCCATGCAGAAAATACTACAGGAGCATCGCTCGGAATGGTTAATGCACCCGCAAACATTTTACGGAAGTGCTCGTTTAACCTCTCAGGCTGAATTGGACATGCAGTGGCGCGTCTATCGGCACGCAACCATTTGTGTGGTGATTGGTGTGCCTCGACCAGTAACTTGTACTCACTTCGCTCTTCATGCTCCTTTATAGCTTCCTTTACCACTTTCTTGTACGCGCGGCTTAGTTCAGTGTAAAGGGGCATCATCTCAGAGCGCGTACGAGCTAGGATGTATGCTTGCACCATGTAGTGCTTGAAAGAGCGGCACTGCTGATTGTACCATGGGACAAACTTACTACGAGCTCGTTTTGGCCGGGTGCTACCGGTAATAACGGTACGGAGCCTGCAAGCGTATGACTCTACGTCGATCAGGACTGGAACAGGAAGAACACTTCGAGCAACGGTTTTCAGTCGTGTGATGTCGAGGGTACGACTCAGAGAAGGCCGCTTGCTGTTGAAAGTTTGCGGGCCAAGTGAGATATTCATTGCAACTGGTAAATGCCACTTCACTCCAAACGCCAGGGTATCCCGTTGTATTCCTCTATATTCCACGTTACGCGGATCAGCATTTGTAGCAAATATATCTATTGTCGATTGTCCTTGCGGCGCGATAAATGTTGAGTCATCGGCTGTAGATACAACCCACATGCTCCGAGACGCCAGTACGTTCAACAGTGACGCTGTTCTTGGGTGCTTTGCCTTATTAAGTGGACAGTTGAGATCGCCGCAGAGTACAGTTATTTTCTGCAAGTCTACCATATCCAGACACGCTATTAGTTTCTCCAGCAGAATTTCCGTATCCTCCGATGGACGAGAGTAGGCTGCAATCGCGTTTATTGTGTCTCCCGTAAGGATTACGCAATTGTCTTCACTGTAGCAGGGATGAATTCCAGAAAGAGTACTATTATATATGACAGCAACCCCTCCACTCGTTCGACCTGGCCCTTCTGACTGGGTACCTAGACATTCCGCCACACGCCAATCGGGGATGACTGTGGGCTTGGCGGCCCAGGTCTCAGTAATAACTAACACGTCGAATTGATCCGTTAAGGGAAGTAATTGTAAACTCGATTTAATACCTTTACAGTTCCACTGAAAGAATCTAATTGTCGACCTTTTGTTTTGACCAGATTGAGGTTTCTTTGATGCTAGGACGTCAGTAATTGTTGTGCAAGACAGTCACGATCCGTCTCGAGGCTTATCGCTCTTGGTTGACTCTGCACCAGATTTATACGACGACGCGCGAAGTGTTTCTCGCAGAGATGTTTCTATGGATTCTCGTATTGAGACTTCAAGGGGAGTGCTGTCGATAACTTTAGTTGGCTTGCCACTTTTCTTTTCTACGGAGACTCTGGGAAACAAGCAGGGAAGCAGCTTTTCAATAACGCTAATGACTGCTGTTTGAATCGCTTCTATTATGCAAGGAACGATTCTGTCCAGTAGCCCCTGTACTGTATGGAGGGAGGCGACGAACTTGTTCGACGCTGTTTTGACACTCAAGACAGCCAAGGAAACGGCCAGGCGGGAGAGGTTTGAGCGGGTCTCTCGGGAAAGTGGTCGAGACGAGGAGCCGAGGGAGGGGGGAGGGGGTGGGGAGCAGCCAGGCCCTCATGGTCTCGACGCACCCTCACAGGACGGATTACAAAATGGCATCCCCCTATCCAACCGCAGGTAGACATGCGGGATGATAGTCAGGGATAGAGCTGATTGAAGGAGAACGGCAGAGACGCCTCTCCCACGGTTTCGATGTAATGCCAAAGTAATACCGAGCCTGGGGGGGTGGGGAGGAATCCGGGTTTAGTGGGTTTGCGAGTCTCACACTAGTCACGCAGGCTGCTAGTGGCGCATGTGCATCATGCATTACCGAAACCTCCCAGAAAAAAAAAAAAAAAAGCCCCTGTACTAGGTCAGCAGCCATGTCGGCTGAGGGTGCCACCTTCTTCGTAGACCTTGCTCTGAAGTCGACTTCTCGGTTTATGGCGGTGGTGTCACTCACTTTAATGCCGTTCTTTACAACAGACGACCAGCTGCGTTTCGTGAAGTTTTCGGAGGCGTGAACGTATTCGACGGGAGCGCAAAGCGGCACGGCTGCAGCGTTCGGCTGTTTCTCGATTTCGTTACGCGAGACTCGTTTTAACATCTCTATACGACTCAATCTAGCGGGGCAAGAACCCCATGTAGCCTCGTGCTCGCCATTACATAGGCAACACCTGGCCCGAGCTTTGCACTCCTTTCTAAGATGTTCGAGGGAGCCACACCTCCTACACTTTGGCTTCAGAACCTTACAATCGGCGGCAAAGTGATCCATACTGTAGCACTTAAAGCACTGCATTGGATCTCTGTACAACACAACTCCATGCTGCTTTAGACCCAAGCGGACTTCCGACGGGAAATGGTTGCCCGTAAAAGTTAAGATCACATGTGTTGTCGTGGTCATCACGTTATTCTTCGGGTTTTTTGTTTTAACTCGAGCCACCTCGGTCACTCCCGACGACTTGAGTGCAGCTAGTATGGTTGCTTCGGAGATAGAAGGGTGTACACCAGATATTTTGCCCTTCACAGACGAGCGCGCTCCACTTATCCTGGCAGACACCTTAACACCAGCCAGCTCTTGTAACGAAAGCAGGGTGCCTCTATCTTCTTCGGCCTCCACTACAATGACAAGCTCTCCAGTCCTTGTAAAACGGGGCTCTTCAATCCTCCCCTTGACATGACTGGCAATTCAGTCGCAGACTTCATTTAAATTATTCCGCAGCTTGTCTTCGTCAGCAGAAAATATGACTGCTTCCTGCCTTGCTGCTACAATCTTCGGCGCCTGCGGCCTCCTACCGCGAACCACTGTGATGAATCCTGCGTCGTCAGGCTGCTCCTCGTGGGTCTGAGGTTCATCTCTAACCTCAGTTTTTGCATCCACGCTTGTACCAGGCGGATCATCTTGCGATACTCGCACGTCTTTCACCCGCGCGTCTTCAATCGGGCTCGACGCTGCGCGTTTTTCTCCTCCCGCACGAACTGTACGGTCGCCCGCCCCACGCGTGTCGGCAGGTGTTGTTGCCGACTGTAGCGGTAGTTCAGACTCGCGCGGTTTTGGCGGCGGGGAGTGTTCGACTGGCATCTTGCGCCCGTTACGGAGTTAGCGGCCGCAAAAAAAAAATTACGACGCATCATTGCTTCTACACACTGCGAGAGACAATGGTTGAGCCCTAGATTTTCGTTTATGTTGGTCCCTCGTCACTGCCTACATTCTGCCCGCCAGGTCCCGAATAAGTCGAGCCCAGTGGCGTGTGGGTGCATTCGCCTGCGCCTTGCGACCGAAAGAGACATATAGGCGCGGGTTCAAGTCCCACCGCTGCACAATCGTATTTATGAGGGTTTGCCTATGAAGCAATGCAAAAAGCAGTCACATGGACGTTAAATCTTGGCTGAGAGTTAGCCCAGAAAGTTTTTTTTTAAGTCTTGAATAAACGTTGTCGTCTTTTCGCTGTTTGGCTATTGGCACAAAATGCTATCCGTTTTCGTGATCTACGTATTCACAATTTCTTGCAATGTCATTATGATCCGCTACCTGACCTGTCTATGCAAAGCTTTGCCCTAGATAGATAGAGCCATGCCGTGCATGACACTGCAGCATCCTACGCCACGCACCTGTCATGCGACCCCAAGGGAATAATCTCACCATCACGTACTTGTCGATATTCAGTTCGAGGCTACGGAGATCCAATGCTATATATATATATATATTGAGTTCTCAGTCAAACAACTCGTTTGCTTGTAATGGTAGATTTTGCGAAGTGATGCTGGTTTGCGATGCGATGCTTATTTTACCGACCGTTGTACAGCCTAAATAAGTACTTGCTTCTAAATACACCCTATTATGTGCACGGATTAAATATACATACGACACTAACTTGTAGTATGATGGATAATACAGGTATATCAACAATCCCACAGGTCGGACACAAACACCAAGTGTCACCTGCACATCTCCTACTGAAAAACCTGTTTTCGAGACACGCATAATAGGCGCTCGCTAGGAACCTGGGACGAACAACCATGTATTTCGTATACGAGTTTGGACTGCTCTCGTAGTTTGGACTGCTCCTTGCGACGACTATTGTTGTAGAACTAGCTATCGAGAGCCGGACGTGCAGGATGGCCTCTAGCAAAGTGAATGCAGCCGTGGAATATACACGCGTAGTACGGTCTTTGATAGCCACGCTTACTGTAATAGCTTTATCAACGAGTGTGTCTATTAGTGCTTCGGTTTATCACGATGTCGAGACGCCTAGCTACGGCGGCGTCATGATATCGATTTTGGAGAAGTTGCTAAACACTGAGACGGAATACCACTATTCTTTAGCCCTATCGAACTGTCCTTGGCTCGACAGTAGTTTAATGGCTATGTTTGGAGATTGTGGACGGGTGACTTTTCTGCGTAATACCCGTCCCACGCAAATCTTCGCTGCGCACCAGCGCGAGATCGTCGTAACGTGCGACAGAGAAAATTCGACAGAGAAGGACATGTTCATTGACGTCAACCTCACGTCGTCAAGTTGCGGCCACGCTTACTGCCGGGACGTCGTCCGGACTGTCGACAGCTTCAACTGGAATCGCCGAGTTCTTCTTATGGTACGACCGGTCAGTGCAAATATTTTTGCAGGCGGTTATGCAAGGTTCATTGAGTCGAGGAGGGGGGCCACTCCTAAAGAGTTCATTTATGCTACACGTTCAGCGGCAATAGAACGCATCATGAACGATAGTTTAAGCCTATTTGTTCGGCATGGGGAGCATTTTGTCGAGTGTTACAGTCATGCCATTCTGCTGCTTATCGGCAAGCCGCTTAACGAGTACCATAAAAATAGGTGGGAACAATTCAGACTGGTTCAGAGCGGGAAAGTTGTGCTACACAGAAAGGTTGTTCTTAGCACGAGTACGCTGCGGGGAAGTCCAACCTTTTCCAGCACGGCTGCTGTGGCGGCCTTGGATGACCGGTCCGTACAACAAATATTCGCTCCGGCTAAGCGCAAGCCGACACCGATGTTGTATGTCACGCAAAGCGCGATGTCACTCAAGCGTGATTCGGAACGCGCCGTCCACCTGGAAGATTGCTCGTCTCTCAGGGTGCGTGTCATTTGTTTTGCTGGTACCTGTGTTTGTGTGTGAACTCATGGTCCAGTGTTTAGGCTGGAGCGGCTGCTAGAGCTGTTGTACATAGGCGCTTTAGAATACTCTAACTTAGTTTATTTTGACATTGGCAACCTTTGCTTTCTCCGTTTATTCTTCTTCTGCTGTCCCTTGATGCTTGCTTACCACCTGCTGGATCTCTCTACCCTCTAGTCTTTTTTTCAGTGTTTCAGTGCGTTCTAGTCCAGTCGATACTCGATTAGTTCAACCAGACGACAAATGCACACGCCGCAAAACATGCGCATGACAGACACTCGTTTTGTGTATGCACTCAGGAGTGACTCCTGTTAATAGAGGCGGGGTTTCTCTTGAATGTGTGCTCTGTAGCTAGCTATCAGTTTAAATTCAGTGTTGCATTCTGTTCGGCATATGCTGCCGTTAGCGGCTCTGCAAGTACAACTATAAAATTGCCAGTGAATTAGTAAGTAGGAAATACTTTTTGACACGAATTGGAGACTAATTTTAGTATGACCTGGCTTGCTACTTTAAGAAAAGCGCGCCGCGGATTATGTCCTTCTTCACCCTTTATGTGACAACTGCAGGCGACTAGTAAGCTAAAGTAAAGATAATTAAACGGTTGAACATATACATCTTCTTAACGACCTGTGTTTACGTATTCGAACTGATCCCAGGTGACTGACTATCTGACCTCGTTCGAGGTTTCGGCGTTTCGTCCCGCTGTGATTCAAGTCTACCGTCGACCCGTCATGGCCGACCTTGCGATGACGCCGTCGAGCCTTAAGCTGCTGGTCGCGGCTATTCTGCCAGTTGTTTTGCTGTCGCTCGTGTGGACAGCAACCCGTCGCCGTACCACGCTGTGCGAGAAACTGGACTTCTTGCTAGGTTTGTGGCTGCTCTTCGTCATGCACTTCGAGTGCACTCAGCATGAGCGTCGATTCTACATGCTGATGGTGGCCGCCCTCACCATGATGTACTTGCAGCTAACCCTTAACATTCTGCAGGGCGAGGTTGTGTCATTTGCGGGCGACTCGACGATTACGCCCTCAAACTGCAGCGTCGTCGCCTGCCACATGAAGCTGGCTGAGGACATCCTGGTCAACGCAGTGCGCACAGAATCCATACGGAATTACGTCGACATTACGTATGTGCGTGTTAAAGGAAGGTCCTGACCCAAAATGCGGGCTACGGCCGTGTCGCGGAAGTGCTCGAAGCCACTGCAATTTGGCACCCACGCAAGCGGGTTTCGGCCAGAGACAGTCGACTATCTTCTGTCGACATGGCAGGCGGTATGCGGACCCACCAACGTGATGGCTATCCTGGCAATGTTCTACAGGCAGGCTAATCTGCTCGTCGAAGAGCTTCCAGTGCAGTCGAATATGGTGCAGCTCTGCTCGCGTCGACGCATTCCGTGGCTGCAACGGCGCGTGCTCGAGCACGGACTGTTTGGCCGGGCTCAGCTCAACATTCACGACGGTCAACGCGTTGGCGACGATCTGATTGAAACGCGGTTTTGGAAGAAAGGAAGTGGTCCGTTGGATATTGATGACTGGCAAGATTCTTTGGTCAGTGCCCTTCGAGAGTATGTTCCTCGACAGTTGGAAAACATGAGTCGGCAGTACAACGAAAGCAACATGCTCCAACAGGGACGGCAAGAGTCTCTAGATTTACGCTCGCTGCAGGCAGCGGTGGCTATCTACGCTTGGGGTATCCTTGTAGCTATATGTACAGCAATCGGCAAGATAATCGTCGAACTGTGCATGGTAGTGCATTCTAAATTTGTTGTAAAAGGCTCATCAAATTAGCCTTTCATCTAAGGTCACAACGGAGCTATATAACACAATATTGACGTAATTTTATCGAAGTGTTTTCAAGCCTATATAGTTGTTACGCATTCAATACAACAGTTTTATTTACATGGAGCAATCTCTTTTGCGTCCAAATCGTTTAACAACATTGTTAGAAAATCTAATAAGAATCGTATTTAACAGTGAGGCGGCGTAAACCCAATTTGGAACTGAGTTTGTGGAACGCTTGTCGAACAATTTTCATTCAGTGGCAGCGAGCTCAGTACGGACCACTTAAAAAGATATATGAGACTCGTTTAAGCTTCAAAACTGGTTTCAGCCTGATTAAGTTGTATGGCTGAATTTATTGTGTTTCTGCATTTCCTTTAGACCGTCGTTGCATCAAGACGTAGTCGTTTGACATAATGCATAGAGACATGTAGGTTGCGTATGGTAACAGCAAAAAAATTAGCACTACAATACGAACATCCTATCCTAAATAAATGCATCAGAAAGATTGCAGGTGGTTGTGGCAACACACGTTATCTACGGAGCACCAATAAATGCATACATATTTACAAGTACATATATCGTCATTCTTAAACTCGACATCGGGCTGTCAGATTCACAAATATTTGATACGTTTTCTAGAGGCAAAAAATAAATTGTTTGGTTTCGAAACTAGACTCAAAGTTCTCACGATTTCTCTAGATTTATAGCTTTCTAGATTTTCTGAAAATATCAGCGCTTATTTGGTAACTGCTCATGTCAAGGAGAAGAAAGTTTATGACACCAGAAACAAATGAACGTATTTACAAACATAGTAACTAGCTAGTTAATTGAGTCCGGCGAGACAGGCTGGATTAGCTTAGGAGCCAGAGAAGCTTAACGTAGCCTCTGAAGTGAGTGCTTTTAACGTCAGGATAAAACAATCACAAAAACGATCTAAATCGACAGTGACACTCAACCAATTAATTTCTAATGACGATTGCACCCGCACTGCACTATATTCCAATCATCAAGCATTCATCATACAATTACTAAGCTGATAGAGATCAATGCAGTGGGTAAGTACATCGGTATGGTGCAACCAGGCTACATACAACAGCTTTAACAGAAACCGCAAGAGTCTCTAGATTTAAGCTCGCTGCAGGCAGCGATGAGTCTCTACGCTTGGGGTACCTTTGTAGCTTTATGTACAGCAATTGGTGAGTTAATCGTCGAACTGTGCAGGGTAGTGCATTTTAAATTCTTTGCTCACCAATTTAGGTTTATGCATGTCTACATAATTGCGTATACGTGTTAAAAGAACAGAAGACTTGCAACGTGCTAAAAGAACAGAAGACATGCTACCCCGCTACATACAACAGTCCAAGACAGATACACAATCAGTGAATCATGCCACTGAAAATGGGAAAACTATGAGAACTAAGACCTTTGCACCACAAATGACTCGAAACGTGGTGTTAAGCAACAGAACAGACACGAATGAACGCCACCTATGAATTTTCAGTTAACTTTAATACGTAGACAGAAAAAAAAGCTTGTGAGTCATCGGTTAGCGGGGCAAATGTGTTTCGTAGGTGAGACTTTTTGTGGAACTAATGCATAGTTAATTTGATTTGATTGATTTACCATTCGTCTGAGCTGCATACCTTAATACACACGTCATCCTTGTCGGGTTTTATAAAATATTATGAATCTACTATTTATTTATTTTATTGCCATTTTTAAGCAGTTATAGGGACTAACACAACTTTCTACGAAACCTCCGGCAATCGTACGGCTGACAGAAGAGACGTTTCCACATCCGCGGCGCTGAACCTCGATTGACATGCGCTGCAGGTATTCGCTAGCGCGGGGGTTCCAGGTTAAAGCGATGACTCTCCGGCCCAGTTCGTCGATTTACTTTATAGACCCGTCCCGATTGGGTCAAAGTCTCTAGGGCAATTGGCTGAACTAGAAATTTGTGGCGCTAGTTCCTGGTATTTCGTCAATTATCGGTTCACGGTGAGTCTAGCGCCCGCACCTACCTACCTCGCGGCTCGTATTCTGAACGTAGCTTCTGACGGCCAGTGTACATAATACCATAACATCCGAAACGAGGAGACAAACACGTGCCCTCGGGGTGAGAGTTTTTTGCTCGGTCTCATCTGATGAGTGGCGCCCAGCGCCATAGCGACACGACAAGGCGTGCTCACCCGTAGCGCTTACTGGAGCGCTGCACAGGTTGCATGGGTGGGGTGCGCAAACTACCTCCCCAACCGCAAGCCGAAACGATGCGAAATGTGTTTTTCTCCAGAATCGTTCTCAGCTGCGACGAAATGGGGGGCTTCAAGCTACTTGCCACTTATTTGTTGAAAATACGCGTTTAAAAAAGGCTCTCCCTGGGCTGCGGGTGACCTGACTTTTTAGGTGACGCGTTGGAGTTGAGATAGCACGATTCAATTGAGAGATTCAGCATTGATAATCCCACTGGTGGTGAATATTAGCGAAGATCTGTGTACCACTCTCTAACATCAACGCGAAGCGCAACTTGAGTCCAAGGCAGATATACAATGCTGGGTGTGCGTCTAGGGCTTTGAGTTGGCGGCACTATCGGTTGGCATTCGCGAGCTTCGTTCTGAGCGCACCCTCTACTGCCACTTCCAGGAGTGGCAAACCCAATAGTTCCAAATTGTCTTTGGTTAACTCTCTAATACAGGTAGTTCAACAAGTTCTTAAAATGAGCTTTTCAGAATTCGTATTTTGGCGCGCTTTCACCGCTATTCGAAACGGCAACTTTTCGATTGCTAGCAGTCAAAATATTATGGTGATTGGCCGTTGCGATTTCGTTTGATCGCATTTCCCGTGCAACGTATCGGCGTGATTTTAAAAAATTGAGAAAAAAGAGTTTTGAGTGGTTATCAAGCATTTTTATTTCAAAGGTTGGAATGCGACCCAAGTGAAAACTGAGTTAGACGAGGTGTACGGTGACTCTGCGCCATGTTTTGCCACTGTTTCCAACTGGATTAATGAGTTAAAAAGAGGTCGCAGGAGCACCGAGGATGAACTACGTTCAGGACGCCCAAAAACGGCAACTGATGAGGAAAACGTGGAAAAAGTGCGGAAAATCCTCCGAAGAGGGTGCGGACAACGGCATCGGCCGGAAAGATAATGGCTACGGTTTTTTGGGACCAACGTGGAGTAATTCTGGTCGACTACCTTGAGAGCGGTAAAACGATCACGGGAGAATATTATGCAAGACTGTTGGACTGCCTGAAGCAAGAACTCATCGTGAAACGGCCCGCTTTGCAGAAGAAGGTTGTCCTGTTTCACCAGGACAATGCTCCCGCACACAAGTCGCGGCAAGCAACGGCAAAACTGGCCCAACTGAGGTTCGAACTTATTGAACAACCTTCCTATTCTCCAGACCTGGCCCCCTCTGATTATTTCCTCTTCGGACATTTGAAGAATAGTCTCGGTGGAAAGCGTTTTTTCCAGCAATGAAGAGGTTAAGGCTGCTGTCAATGCCTATTTTCAGTCTAAAGACGCGGAATTCTACTCAAGAGGTATAAATGCTTTGAAATCTCGGTGGGAAAAGTGTATTGAGCTTCTCGGGGAGTATATCGAATAAGAAAAAATTAAAAACAAGATTTGGAAAATTCTTGGTTTTCATTCTAAGAACTTGTTGAACTACCTGTATTTGAAAGTGCGTCCTCACAAACAGTATTGACTCCGTGCGCGTATCTTGAGAGAGCCAGAGTGTCTCACATTTATCGTCATTCAGACGTAAGTCTGGAGGTCAGAAATGCCGATGCAGAGGAGTGCTGGACCGCATGAATCCCTGCCGCACCCTGCAGTATAACTGTATGATGTCTGCCTGCCAGGAAGATTGCTGAGAAACCCGGTACATCTGATAAACGGCTGGAAAAATTCCCGGCACTTTAGACCTCACAGCGTTGAACAGATGGTCGCCACGCATCAATTTAAACGCGTTTTGGAAGTTCAGTTTAACCAAACCCCTCCCCTGGCTACAGCGAGTCTCAAGAAAACTCCACAACCAAGCTGCATCGGTCCACGAGCTCCAAAATACGCGGTATGAACCTCTTGATCTGGATTTTCCTCACTAGCCGCAGTAATGTAAAGTCGACAGCGACTGGCCGAATGAGATTTGCACTACAGAAAATCGGAAGTATGAACTCTCGCAATCGCTAAAGTGACAAATTATACAACGGATTGCAGAAAGGGATTGCTGCCGTCCTTTTGGCAACCAATAAGTTCTCTAAGGTGGCCAAGCCGAATGCCGTCGAGGGCGCCGGAAATTATGTTAGAGAATTTCCTGACGGTGTTACGGATTTGAGTCGGCGTAATGACTATTTCAAATATTGATGGAGTCGGCGTTAGTGCCGGCGGAAACGACGAGTTCGACGGGTGTTTTTGGGGGTGCTTTTTTAACAAACTGCAGCGAAATTGTGAATCAAGAGGTGTGATCGTATCAGTTGAGAGTAGTGTTCTGGCGACCAATAAGCGCACGCTGCCAAGACAATTGGTTTGTTAAATGTGGGTTGTTTGAAGTGAGATGAGCGGCAGGCGGTGGTCCTTGCCCACGAGCGAACTTTCAATTCGAAGCGTGCCCTCTGAAACGTTTGATCTAACCGAGCAAGGTGGCTTAGTGGCAAAGCCTTTGCCTTGCATTCGGGAGGACTGGGTTCGAACCCCAGACCGGCCACTCTTAAATTGGTTTTCATGGTTTCCAATTTAAACAAGGTAAATGCCGGAGTGGAGTAAACTTAGCCATGACATTAAAAAATCCGTACACGGGCAATTGCCTTACGGAAAATCTAAAAAAAAAAAAAAAAAAAAAAAAAGCTACGATTAGACTCGGGAGGACCGACGATAGATTCAACTATAGACACTAATTTAATGTTTCTCGTGATGGACTCTACTAGCAATTCCAGCTTATCCACGGAGGGAGCAGCCGACGCGCAAGGCGCAGTTTCGGTGCCCTAAACCGCCCCTGACGCACACTGGCCGCTTGCGCCTTGTCCTTGAATTAATTTTGTACGACGGCAGCAAAACTGCGCTTGCAAAAGGCGGCGGCGGGTTGAATATCTGCAATGAGAGCGCACATGTTCACAGGCGCAACCTCGGGCTGCGGTTGAATAGTTCGCTTTGCAGGCCGTTTAAGAAGCTCGACGCGATTCAATCGATGCGGACAATAATTATAGCTGGTTTCATGATCACCCTAGCAGAGGCAGCAACGCGAGGAATTAGTGCAGTCCTTCCGCATATGTTTGGTGTGTCCACAGCGACACCAGCGCCGAGGCGATAATGGGCATTCGGGTCAATGTGATCAAAGCTGTAGCACTGGTAGCATTGCTGTGGATTGCACGGTACCTGAAAACCCCGTGAATTCTTAGGCCGACGCGCACCTCCACCGGGAAATTGCAGCCCGAAAATGTCAATATAACATTGTCGAGTTTAAATAATAATAATAATAATAATAATAATAATAATTATTATTATTATTATTATTATTATTGTTATTATTATTATTATTATTATTATTATTATTATTATTATTATTATTATTTATTCAATTTTTCAGTATTTCCCTACAATTGTGGGACCCAAACGTGTACCCGCGTAGGCTCAGCCCCCCCTTCTCAATCCATAGAGCCGATGATAGCGGCGGCGTTTCCCCTACACACTGCGAGCGAGAGTTGCTGACGCAGAAACTCGCCCTCGCGCTGGTCACCCGTGTTAGCACTAATTTTGACTCCTAGGTCTTTGAGGAGGATACTTGTGCTCTTGCTGATCGGGCCATTCCATGGCGACGGGTACGAAGTGATATCTCCTCCCCAAATCAGAGTATTTGCGTTTCTTTGCGACCTCAGTGGCGCTGTGCATCAGGTGTGACGGAGCCACTGTACATGATACCGTGGCATCCCATACCAGGCATTTGCCGTTGGACCATGGCGGGATGGTGACGCCGTCTGGTCTTTTGTCGTCGTCGAGGCCCAACCTGGGCTCCAGGGTGCTTGGTATGCCGGCTCTACGAAGAGCCTTCTTTAGGATCGCGTTGATTTCCGCGTGTCTGGGAGCCCTACCAGGGCTTTTAGTGCAGCTCAAAGGGTGCAGTCCGTCTTTATCCGTTGTTTTTCCACACGCCTTACACTCGTATGGCTTACATATGAGAGCGCCTATTCTTAGAGCGGCCACCATGCGGAAGGAGGTGTTGTCCAGCATAGTGCCCAGCTGTGATGAAGGAAGTGCTCTTAGGAAGCCACTGCTGAAAGTGTCACGGGCAGCTATGAATACCGCTCTATCTGTCTGGGATTGGATGTCATCTAAGATCGTGCGAGCGGTTGTTTGACACTTGTAGCTGTCAAGCATGTGCTGTGTAGGGTGTTGCTCCCAGGGGCCAGGGCCTATCGATTGTCTAGCTGCCAGCTCAGCTTCGTTCCTCCTTCCGCGCAGCACAGCATAAACAACGTCTAACAACGTCTCCGCAAGCCCCGAGAACTCTATGATAGAGGCCGCGTAGCACAACGAAGCAAGCTCTGTCACGGACCTTAGTCCCAATCCTCCTTCGCTGAGAGGAAGTGTGGCCCTTTCCCAGGATCTGTCGGTAAGGGCCACGTTTAGAACTTCACTCAGTATCTCCTTTGCCACCTCGTCCAATGCTTGCAAATTATCACAGTGCTGACCTGTGTGGCGTAGAATGTAGTTTAGCCTAGGTGATCCTAGGCTGTATCTCCATAGGCATAAAGTAGCCTGTGCGTGCATCGCCAGTAGCCGAGTTTTGATACACCGGAGGGCGTCCCGCTTATCCAGGATAGTTTTCGAGATCTTCCGAGATCCAATGGGCGCTCCCAGGACTTCCAGGTCAGGCAACTCAATTATCTTTGTACCGGGCAGGGCGTCTGCAATGAGTTTGCATGCCTCATCCTGCTGGTGGGAGGTTCCATCTACAGCTATGACCTCGCATTTTAAAGCGTTAAGAGTTAAGCCTCCCTCCTCAGCAAACTGTAGCACTTCGCGTATGTCGGAGGCCACTATGTTCGCTGGGCCGCCTAGTATACCATCGTCTAGGTACCACACATTTAGTGGACTTTTCACGCGGGACACTAATCCTGAGATTCTAGAGAGAAACTAAATATGGCGGGCCCAATCGGATCTCCCTGTTGTACTCCGTTGGCTGAGAGAAGAGGCTCACTCTCTCCCCAGGACAGCAGTGATGGCGTGCCGTAGCTCTGCCACGCTAAGCGAAACATTTGTGGAACTTTCGCTTTAACTTAATTAAGGATAACATCGCGTCGGATGGTGTTGAGGGCGTTTCGGAAATCTAGCTTTACCAGGACCCGTAGGGGTCCCTCTGCCTCCGTGAAAGCCCGAGTTGCGTGTACTGCAGCTTCGGCTCCGCCTTTAACTGAAACGCCAACCTGGTGAGGTGCCACCGCCTTCACGATTGCCGTCCTATTGATGGCAATCGCTACTTTGGCAACCAGCCTACGTAAAGTAAGGCCGCACGCTATCGGTATAATGAAACCGTCTTCTTTCTTTAGGGCTGTCAGATTTGCCCCATAGAAGATTGGGTGGCAAAAACTTGGCAGCCTGCCACTTAGAGTCAAGTTAGTCAGACAGCGCAGTTCCGCTAGCAGTCTTTCGGAAGAGGGTATTGTGCTGTCCAACATATCTCTCAGATGTCGAGGACGTAATCCATCCAGTCCAGGGCCAAATGCTAGTGAGAAGGAGCGAACCGCATTAACTACGAGCTCTGCCGGAACGATGAAAGGCTCATCCGTTATTATTATTATTCCTTATTAAAGGGTGTCGCCTTGCAGCCGCCCTCGCCAAAGTCGTTGATCTTCTTCGCTGGGGCTCGCCGCTCTCCGAATGGCGACCGCTCATCTTTGGGGCCCGACTTTTCGCCCTCAAGAAGAAAGATGACAGCGTGAGGCCCATCGCATGCTCATCTGCAATCCGGTGGCTGGCGGCAAAAATCGGCATCCTTGAGAACAAGGCAGACATCTCATGTGCTCTTGGTGACCATCAGCTTGGGTTTGCGACACCGGGAGGATGCGAGGCCGCAGTGCATTCGACTCGGTCCTTTTTGGAGTCACGCTCTGAAGCTACCTTTGTGGTCAAGCTTGACTTCAGGAACGTCTTCAACAGTATTCGAAGGGACCATTTGTTGAGTGCGGTGAAAGCTTGGGCCCCGAGCATGTTCCACCAGGTGGAACTTGCTTATAATGCTCCTTCTGCCGCACGATGTCATAATGTCGCAGACTGGGGTACAGCAGGGCCACCCGCTGGGCCCACCGCTGTTCTGCCTGGCTGTCAAAGAGTTAGTTGACTCTCTTGAGTACCCGCTAAACGTATGATACTTGGACGACGTTGCACTGGGTGGCGCCTCCGATGCAGTTCTGAGGGACATCCACAGAATCATCGAGTTCGCTGAACGGAGCGGCCTGGCTCTAAACCCTGAAAAGTGTGAGGTCCATGTTGTAGGAGGTGCTGCGGACTCTGAAATGCTGGAGGCTCTCCCAGGGTGCAAGACCGTGTGCACGGATTTAGAGTTGCTGGGGGTACCCCCTATTCCCGCAAGGAGTTCCTGCTGCCCTCGAGAGGTGGATGGCCAAGCTAGAAGATGCGATGTCACGCATTTACTTGGTGGGTTCTCATCGAGGCCTCTTTCTTCTGAGATCCTCCTTTTCGGCTCTACGTCTCAACCACTTGGATCGAGGTGCAGATTGTTCACTGGCTTCCGGACTTCTTGAGCGACTCAACGACAGCATGCTGGCTACAGGAGAGGCGTTGCTGAACCTCAATCTATCCACGGGTGCACGCCAACAAGCTCTACTCCCTGTTATTTGGGGTGGCCTAAGGGTTACCTGATGCGATTGTCCTATCTGAGATAGCTATGGCAGCTTCTCTTCACAGGTCTATGCAACAGGCTAGAACTCTCCTCGATTCGGCTGCCCTCACAACCCGATTGGAAACAAGCCGCCGTAGAGCAGTTGCCCTGTGCGGCCACGAGCCCGCCGAAGCTGGACACCAGAAAGAATAGTCAACAGCTCTATATGAGCAAAGGGTCGTAGACCTCATTGCTGCATTGATGCACGACGGACGCCGACAAGGCCAGGCTGCGCGCCGTCTCCTCCAAGGAGGCGGGCGCATGGCTACACGCCATTCCCTGCGCCCGGATCGGGACCCTGTTAGATGATGAGTCGGTGAGGATTGCCGTCGGACTTCGTTTGGGAACAGACATTGTATACACTCATACCCGCGTCTGCGGAGACGTCGTCGGGCCAGACGGACGCCACGGGCTGCCCTGTATCGTCAGCGCAGGTAGGCGAGCAAGAAACCAAGCCCTGATTGAAACCTTCAGTCGAGCTTTACGATCCAGTGGTCTGCCGTGCGTCCTTGAACCCGTCGGACTAGACAGGGAGGGCGGCAAGAGACCTGACGGGCTGACCTTAACTCCGTTCGAGAGCGGATGCATGCTGGTTTGGGACGCGACAGTTACTGACTCATTAGCCCCTTCAATGGTCAGTGCTGGTGCGGCCCGGGCTAGTCATGCTTTGGCTCTCGCCGAGGCAGGCAAGGTTAGAAAGTACAGAACATCGGGTACCCGTACAGGTTTCATCCCCTTGCCTTCGAGACCCTTGGCAGGCCCGGTCCATCCACTCGAAGTTTGCTACAAAAGGTCGGGAAACGCCTGATTCTAGCCAACGGAGATAAACGAGTGATTTTCTCAGACAGCGCCTGTCGCTGGATGTGCAACGGGGCAATGCGGCCTCGGTTCGGGGCACTCTCCAGAAATGGCTGGTTCCTACACTGGACTCCCCGTAACGGTGCACAGGTTTGCAGGGACTCAAATGTCATGTTCCCACCCTGAATGATTGATTGCATTGAATAAATAATAATAATAATAATTTATTATTAGGCTGTCGCGTAGTGAACAAGGTTAACCTGGAGCTTCTAGGTGTCCCCTTGTTGCCGAACGGCATTGCAAAAGCATTAGACAGTCAAAGAAATAAACTCAACTTCGCCACAGGCAGACTACCCAATTGGGCGCCCACTGCCTGTTTTTATCACCAGAGCTTTTACAACCATTTAATGGACTTAGTTTAAACATTTTAGAGATCATACTTAAATCATAAGCTGACTGATGCGGCAAGGGAACAAGTAATGCTTCCGGTTTCTTTAGGCGGTCTAGGTGTGCCGGACGCGGTCATGATGGCAGGACCCGCCATCGTGGCGTCATTGACCCAGGCGGCGGACAGGGTTAAAACATTATTGGACAGTGATGGATGGGATGCCTATAACGTTGAACTTCAAAAGCTTACCGAAAAATTGTCGTTGCTATTTGATTCTCCTTCGGAGGATAGGGCTAATCAGGGTAGTTGGACAGCCCCCTTACATAAAACGCGACTAGTAGGCCTGATTAACAGAGCACCTTATGTTGCTGATAGAGCCAGGCTTCGAGCTGTTAGTAGTCAAGGGGCTGGGGCTTGGTCACAGGCCCTACCCTGCCCGCGATATGGGACTCTGTTAGAACGCGAGACGACGCGTATAAGCGCAGGGCTGCGGCTGATTTTGTGGACGCCTTAGCTCATCATGGCCCGTCATGCGCATTGAGTGCAGGCCGACGAGCGCGTCACTCCGCCTTAAATGACACCTTTAGACGCGCACTTAAATCCGCCGTCTTCCCATGCGTTGTAGAGCCCCCGGGTCTTTCGAGAAATGATGGAAAAAGACCTGACGGTCCGACTTTGATGCCCTTTGAGCGTGGCCGCAAGCTTGTTTGGGACGCAACTGTAACCGACTCATTAGCCCCTTCGATGGTCGGTGCAGGTGCGGACCGAGCAGGTTATGCATTCAGGTTAGCTGAGACTAATATATGCAGAAAATACTCAAGCGTCGATTATCCGCACGAATTTTGTCCGTTGGGGTTCGAGACTATGGGGGCTGCAGGCCCCCTTACGCTCAAGCTGATTCAGCGGGTCGGTAAAAGCCTTCGGGGCACATTGTTGAATTGGGCTAACCCTGGGTTAGAGAATCCGTGATCACACGTTCGCGCGGAGACAATTGTCCACTCCAAAGTGCTAATATAGTGAAAATATATAAATAATAGTCGGGAAAATAATAATAATAATAATAATAATAATAATAATAATAATAATAATAATAATAATAATAATAATAATAATAATAATAATAATAATATTGGTAACCGTGGCAGGAGTGGAGGTAGTGGCGACGCGAATGGTGAAGTTAGTGATGGGGGCTGGTGGTGGTGATAATAACTGTGAATGATCATTAACTGAGGTGAATGATGATGAAGATGATGAAGGCGTTCCAATGATGGTGATGCTGAGAGTAGTAACTGACGGCGAAGGTTACACCCAACGATGATAATAAGGACGACAATGACACTGATGTCCATGACGGTGAAGATGAAGCTGACGATGATGATGATGCTGACGGTGGGGTGCTGATGATAACAAAGGATGAAAGCTACAGGGGCGCAGGCAAGTGATCTTGGTATATATTGCACGTATAGTTAATGCGCACACAAGTTAACAGCAGAGTTTCACGCTAGTCAACTCCACGCTAGTCTTCTAGTCGTAAGGGTTGCTAAGCTTGCGTATGATTGTATATTTCTTCACTAAATTCTAATTCGAATTCGAATTTAGATATACTTTCTAAGGATCACACAAATACCGTTAGTATTGAAGAACAAACTAATCATAAGTTTATATTAGGGCCCCTACGGCAGCAGCTTATGTATTATCCACCCATGCCTATCATTACCTTTCATTGGTACAACCTCTTTTTGTAATATCGGCTTGATCCTTTTCTGGCGCGTGGCTAGAGATATTCCCAACAGGACGGCACAGGCTCATACGAGTCATTCCCTACTCTTTATTGCATGAATAATTTAGTATAGTAGTAGTTTTATTAACCAATGATTGATTTACTAATATACATCATAGACATCGCATTTCCAGAGTTGTGACAGCGGAATTGCTCTTTCAGAACGCTGAAGGTGATATAGATCACACGGGCAGCCACAAAGTTTACACATACACTTCGCCGAGATTTCATGAAACTTCTCGCGCGCACAGATCTTCAGATGGAAGCCGTGGACGGCAAATCTGGTGATTAGATGCCGGTTCTCATAACTGCAGGCTCTCCACAAATCCGAAGTCATTGCTCTTGTTTCATAAATAAGCGGGCCTATGTCCGCCATTTTATTTTTCCAGTCTAAGACGTGTTCTCTAAAATTCGTCGTCTTTGACAGGTTGTATTACATGAATAAAGGAGCCTACTATTCTATTTCTTTCTAATTCGGTTCTAAAAATAGGGCCTCCGACTGGTATATGTCTCTGCTGTCTCCCAAAGCTGTACATTATATTGGACAATATGTCCAATTAACTTCTTCCTTAGCCCGCATAATCGACATATGCTTTCCCCCTTCCTATATTTTAGCTCGTTGTATCCTTTTATTCAACATCCCTGTTCTGGCGACTCATTCCATGTGGGCTACTAGCATTGGTTAGTAGCCCTCTTGCTCATGGATTATCGTATGTCCGTTCTATCTCGTCCATTTTCTGTTGTATATATATATATATATATATATATATATCCAAACTCGACATGGACCACCAATTTCCATTTGCCCGTATATGACTTTTTTATTTTGACATCCTTTTTTCCCTTAAAAACTCTCAGGCGCAATTAAAACGGCAACTTAAATCTTATTCTCATTGTACTGTTCCTAAATTAATTTCAAACTTCGCGCTGTGGGCCGGACGGCATTCGCAAATGTCAATCCAGGAACATAAATGGCCTTCAATAAATTCCTTGGTTTTATATGTTTAATTCAAAGAGACCCTTACATCTCACTGCATTTTCTCCTTTTTCAGCCTTCTTATTCGGTTTTTTCTTTTGTATTTAAATAGTCATCCTCTGTAGTCACTGTTACTACAATATACTTGTACTGACCTATGTAAACTAATTCCCTCCCCTATAATACAAGCCGCTTCCCCATAAGTCCTAAAAGTCCCAATAAGTCCTAAAATTACGCTATTTTTTTCAGTAAACACCACGTCCAGTTCATCCGCTGCTTTCCCATATGCATTCAACATTTGTTGAATTTCGCTAGTGCTTCGCTCAAAGTGGAGTAGTGATCTAGGGGACATTAGTCTCTTCTAGTCATTGTTATCACCTACCTACTCTATCGTTAGTTCGATAACTGTTGTCTACGAATGTTCTTTGAGCAATGCTAATTGAGAATAGATGATAAACCATACTGTTGAGGGTCAGCGGCCATGCTGCCACAAGGACTACTTGGGAAACCCTAGATATTTCAACGTGTCTGGCCTTCGGTGCATTACAGATATGCCTCTGGACGGCTCCTAAAAATGTCGCAATTTTAGCGCTCTGCTCTAACATTACCATACCGCCAGCAAACAACAGCAGTGGTGACATTTATATAGACGCCCATTTCCAAATCTCAAATCCGTCATATTCATCATTCGCGCTACTCTCTCTCTCTCTTTATATATTTCAATTTTAAACGTAGTTTATTTACGGAACTGCATTTCACAACGCTTAAGCCATATATATATATATATATATATGTATAATCACCCATGACAACAGACATCCTTGTCTGACACCCGTAATAACTACAAACTCTCCAGATTGTCCGGGTGCTGTTATTATTCCGATCGCGTTATTCCTGAAAAATGATTTTAGTAACTCCACCAAGCTGCTCACAAATTCCTCTTTCACCATAACATAATACACATTTTTTTCTACCATATCTTTTTTAAACCTGCTATTCGCCTATTTTTCCATTTGTCCCTGGAATATTCTGTATTCGACTTTAATGTTCCTGCATAAATATATGATACGTTGTAGGTGTAATTGTAATTGTCTTTTATTTTGTAAAGTGTCATTATATATCTCCTTCTTGCGAAGCAGATCAATTTATTGCGCCAACTCTCTGGGAGTCTGCCTCTTTATATTTTTTTATAAGATTGCTTTGTTAGATATTCACGTGTTCCTTCCTTAATGCCTGGATATTTTTTATCGAAATTTTGTCAAGACCACATACTTTTTTTAGGTTCATTTACTTCACCACGCGTTCGATCCCATAGGCTGCGCTTGTAGTCTCTGTACTAGTTTTGCTTTTTATGCATTGGTTACGCCAGTCGTGAAAAGTAGTGATTATAACGCGGTGTCCAATTTTCTACTGAATAAGTTCCATCCTGCTTCCTATTTGTCACCCCTGTGTTCTCCTGTTTGACAGTGTCCCAAAACTATTTTGCTCGCTATGTCTTGGGACCTCTAACCTTGTTAAATTCCCTGTCCTCTGCATTTTTAATTTCATTTTGTATTAATATATGAGCTCGAGGGCTTTCTTGTAATTGGCTCAACACTCTTCTGCCTAATATGCGTGTCTTTTTATTGTCTCTCTATATTCCCTACTCCACCTTCTCCAATATTGCGCAATCACCCTTGTTTCCCTCCTCTTTGAATTTGCCTCTCTGTTTTACAGCAATTATCATATGCGTCCTCAGTGTCTTTCAGCATCTCGTCATACAGCGTATCTACTATCGTACTTGCTACCAAGAGCTCATTTATTTATTCTCCTTTCTGCATCAATTCGTGTTTATTCCGATATGTTTCGTATAACTAACCGCCCCGGCTGCTTTCCCCTACCGCTCACTTCCCATATTGTATGCTTTCTCTTCATCTGTCCTGATAACCTAGTTATCTATTTTACCATTCGTCAGTACATAGTCTACGCATGTCCTTTTATCTCCCGATGTAAATGTTTATCTCTCTTTTATTCTACTTTAAAATCTGTAGCTTGACTCTGCTAGCTGTATCATATTCCCCAATTACCTTGTGTATTCGTCTAAATAACTGTTTATTTTCATTTCTTTCAGCGCGGCGGCACTTCATCCCACACAAATGCGTTCTGTTACTATCACCTCCCTTTCATATTTAACATAGCAACGCGTTTGAGAAGCACATTGCTCTAACGTTTCCCTTTTGTCCTGCTGGCTCTTTTGCATTTTATGTGAATTTTTATCTCCGCCTCTCAATACCGTTGACTGCCAACCGTCTGATGACCTCCAGTGCCTCGATATCCGCTGCTCCTATGTGTTTTTCTCCCTCGAGAAGTATTTCCTAATGTACCTCCCTGCCCGCTCTGTACCTGTAGTCCCTTATGTTGTTCCACCCTTCCGTGTTCACGTATTGCCTCCTCCTGTCTATCCCGTCCCTGCATTTAATGTCTTATCCTGTGTAACTTTGTCTGCCATTTAACGTTTTCCTTTTGTTTAAATCCCCACGCCCTGTGCCAGACAACTTTTCTGGTCCGCGGACACGATTTCATTAGCTTCACATCTCGCTCCGTTCTCCTACATCCCACTTGCGCACTGACTACTTCTATTATAATCGGCTCAACATTGTGCCAATGACACGCTATCCTGCCAATTGGCCATGCGGCTGGCACAGCACATACCTCCCCGGTAGTACACGCCATGGAAAGGTCTGGCCCTTAGATTGTTCTGAATGTTTTTTAGAGACAAATACTAGGCAAAGATAACCAAATAGGCAAAAATCGAGATACCTGACTTAGGAAATGTGACTAATTAAGTAACGTGTAAATACAGTACACAACGGAACAAGTGAAATTTTACATCTAAAAGCAGTACAAAAAGCAGACTTGTCTCAGCGACTACGTCAATCAGCGTGCTTTGTAAGACGTATTGGTCTCTTTCACAGTGAAACTGGTACGTAATGTCAATTAATGTGACGTAAAAGTGGAAAAAATGGGCAGTAAAAAACGGGAATATAGGAACAGTTCTCAAAAACAAGTTTGATAAGCGCGTGTTTTAGCTGTGTTAGATTCCACAATATAGCCGAAAAGAAATTGCTTAAACGTTATCTTGGTCAATGAACGCTCTGTAGAATATAAAATATATACACCGCCTAAAAAATATATGGAAAGTAGCAAAAACCTAACGTGAACATGAATGAAATAACGATGGATTTTTATAAAGCGTAACTTAAACAAGCATTTGTTGGAGCCACCACGTTTTAAATGTATTATGTGGACTGTCGAAGGCTTACAACGGACCTGGACCAGCAACTTGCAGCAGGGACTTGGAGTGGACCAGCAACGCCCTAGGCCCTGTACCGTAGAGGCTTGCAACAACGCCAAAAAACAAACAATTTAACATAAGGTTTTTAACCGAATATTCGTTTTCAAATTAGATAACATCGCAGGCCGACACCGAATCGAACGCCACTGGCTCTGCTCCATTGTGGCGTCAAACCGAGCTAGCACCAACTACAACGGCAGTTTGTCATGGTGTTTCAGGCGAACGCGTCATAGAGAATCAGACGCGGAAGTCACACAGCGGTCGTTTGTCGTCCGCAAATCTCAAGCACCTTCTCACGGACTTTCGCATAGTCGATAGAGCTGCCGTTCAACCTTTTCCGCTTGATTACAAGGCAGTTCCACTCGAGCGAGCGAGCTATTTCCAGCTCAAGAGTAGATTTCACCATCTTTTAATCACCAGGACGCACATTCTCACAATCCGCATCCTTTGACCCCCGGATTATAAAGCCCTTAATATCCGTCTTGTAATTAAGGTCCTGTAGCTTGGTTTCAAGTTTTTTCAAGAAGTTCCTGGTAGTCTACTTCGTACGGCACCTTGGCGTCAGGCGGTCGAGATCAACGGCTTGCCGGCTATTGCACTCAGGACGAGAGTCGTTCTCGGCACAGCAGCAACAACAATAACAACATCAATCGAACAAAACATTGGTTAACAGCAGTTTACTGCTGCACTAGAACGACAGCAGCAGCAGCAGCGACGGCAGTTGATCCAACATCAGACACTCAATCCAAGAAGTTTTCAGAAGCTGCCGCTTCCCCCATGCTCAGTGGCACAGTAGCACAACGGTAGTACCAACTTGAATATATAACTTGAACAGAGTGGTCAGCAGTGGTCTTGCCAACCACGCGCCGCTCCGAGGCGACCTGACGGCGTACCTGGCAGATGCGGCATTTCGACAAGATGATTTTGAAAAGTGCTCTCTCGAACACACGAGACAAGCTAAAGGATAGATCCATTAATGAGAATGGCGTTGCCCATGCCCCCTCTACAGCATGCCAAGCTGTGGGGGAACCTCCTCGGGGATCCGGCGCTCGCCGATCACCTAGGGCCTGGTGGACCTTGGAGGTTGAGGAGGCACGGAGGAGGAGTGTCAAGGCTAACCGCGTCGCAACGTGTGCTGGCACGCGGCTCGCTCAACGTGCAGGCTCGCGGCGAGAAGCTCGGCCCAGACTCAGTGCCCTACAAGACATCTATCCCGAACATCGGCAGTAGCTGGAGAGCGTTATAGCCACATCTACGGGAAAAACATAAAAGGCTTTTATTGAGCTGGTCTAAGCGGACCCATAGGGCCTGCGTTGTCATGGATCGCATTAGAATAATAGTACCTCCTCTTCCCTCCCTCGCAGAATATAACGGCTCTGGTAGAAGCACTATTCCCGTAGCAGGACTACAAGCCCTTCCAGACTTATGAGGTCAATCCAGAAAAGATGCCCGCAGTAACCATCGAAGAGGTACTGATGGTGGCCCATAGGCTCGTTCCGGAAAAGTCACCCGGCCCAGACAGTGTGCCCCCTGACGAGTTAAACTGACGACGACCGATCATTCAAAACTACTATTAGATTTTGCCACGCGCATTCTTGCGCGACGGTCAATTCCCTCACAGATGGAAGGCCACTTGCCTCGCGCTGGTTGCCAGGCCAATCAAAACCTTTACAGAGTCCTCCTCCTCCACCTTTAGCCCGATAGACGCAGCGGCAAAGTTTTTTGCATACATATAATCTGCTAAAGAGGCTCAACACACGGAGGGCGACCGCGACCTCGGAGACACCCAATAATACGGCTTTAGACGGCAACGTCCTTTCCCTTAAAGCCATCGAGTGGATTATCCGCTTTGCTGGATAGCCGCGAACTTATAGCTCCGCTTGCATCTCGCAAGTTCGTACTTCTATTCAATTCTATTGGATGTAATCAATGGTCTTGATACGGCTTATTGGGAGCCGCCAAAATAAAGGCATTGGATTACCACCACAATAAAAACATTGGATTACCGCCACAATAAAGGCATCGAACGACAGATTCTCATGTATATAAAGCGATGTTTGTCTTTCCATAGAAACCAGCAGCCACTGATTTATGCCGACGGCGAGATACAACACGTCACGGCAGTGGTCCTGCAGGACTCCGTCCTAGGCCCTGTACCGTAGAGCCAAACCTATGACGGGGTCCTGCGGATCCCGGAGATGGTGTCGAATGGTGTGTGTGCGTGTGTGTGTGTGAACGGAAAAACGCAACGGACGACGAAAATGTGAGTCGTTTGCAAGCAGCTATTTAGAGAAATAGTGGCTTGTTCAAGGAGGTCCGCATGGCGTATATGTATATGAGGGAATTGAGAAATGATGAAAGATATTGAGGTACAACCATTAGTGCTCAACCATTAGTGGAATAGTGATATCCGTTACTCGAGTGATTTATATATAGTATCTTTAAGCAGATCAGCCGACCCCAATATAGGTCCAGCATGAAATATTGCTCGATATGCATCTCATGATTTGTTACAGGACAAAAAATAAACGCAGATCCTTTTGGCTTGAGGGTTCTCAGGCTATCGCGGTCTACCATTTTTACACGTATTGATGGCCTTACGTTGCCACAGCGACCGACAATGAGTAATGCGTTTACGCCGATATAGTTTTCACTCAATCCATAAGCGATAGCATACAAGCACCAAGCTAACGACACGCCACGAGGATTGCTATTCGAATAATGTTCAAAATTCGACGAGAGCCGCTCTTTTTTGTGTTCAAGACATGTTATAGGTGATGAGATTTAAATACATGTTTTGACTCTGATGTGCATATGGTGCAATGACGCCAAGTACTGGACGCGGCATTGCTTCTATACGCTGCGAGAGACAATAGTTGTGTGAAATCACTTGTGCTGGTTCCCCGTCTCGCCTTTCTTCTGCTGGCCTTCAATCAACCTTGCTGTTCCTTTGCTGGTAGGCCCCCATGCCTGTCGAGCCCGGTGGCGTGGTGGCATGCGTCTGCGCCTCGAGACCGGAGGAGACACATAGGTGCGCGGGTTCGAGCCCCACCGTTGCACATTTGTATTTATGGGGGTCCGTCTATGAAGCAATGCGAATAGCAGTCCCATGGACGTTAAATCTTGGCTGAGAGTCAGCCCCGAAAGGAATTTTAGGCCCCCATGTCTTCAAGCGTTTGGCGCGAAATGCTTTACGCTTTGATTTACGTTCCTTTGTTCTGTCGTCATGATCCGCTGCCCACCCCGTCTGTACAGATCTCTGCCCTAGATAGAGGACGCCACCGTGCATGACACTGCACCATCCCATGCGGCTCACCTGCCATGCGACCCCAAGAGAATAATCTCATCATCAGACACTTGTCGACATCTAGTTCGAGGCTACGGGGCTTCAATGTTATATATATATATATACGTGACCATATACTCCTATATATATACATATACATATAATATGGGAATTTCTTTGATTTATTAAGAATGCAAGTAGAGCGACAATCGTCTCCAGAGAACGTGCACTGGAAATATTACTATATCTCATATAGAGTGGGTTGGGACCACATATATATATATATATATATATATATATATACATAGTCCTCAATCGAACAACTCGTTCTCTTGTAATCGCGTGTTTGCGAAGTGATGTCCGGCTAACCATATCGGTATAACAAAATGTAGCAACTTCACCGTCATTCCTAAACAATACATTCCATTTAAAAAATGTTTGTTTTTTACCGAGTTCTACAACCCTTTGTTATAAATTATGCGTCTATGCTATAAATTACAATACAATCTGTATAAACATGGATTAAATATGCATACGATGCTAACATAAAGTATGGCAATAATTCCATAGGGAAGAAATAT
Organism: Dermanyssus gallinae; assembly: GCA_003439945.1. NCBI lineage: Eukaryota > Metazoa > Arthropoda > Arachnida > Mesostigmata > Dermanyssidae > Dermanyssus > Dermanyssus gallinae. Next base: position 65,678 of record QVRM01000517.1, read on the forward strand.
TTTCCCCAGTGTCGACTGCAGTCCTACGAGTCATAAATGTTAACGGTAAAACCTGTTTTTGAGTCACTTATCAACACCGTATATATCAGTTTTGGCTGCACCTTGCAAAGGCTGTTGTTGTCCGTGCATACAGGATGGCCCGTACAACAGTTAATGCAATCGTGGCATATTCACGTACAGTAAGGCCTTTAAAGCCAAGTTTATCGTGTTGGCTTTATCAACGAGTGTGTCCATTGGTGCCTCGGTTTATCATGATGTCGAGACGCCCATCTACGGCGGCGTCATGATCTCGGTTTTGGTGAAGTTGCTGAACAATCAGACGGAGTACCACTATTCTTTAGCCCTATCGGGCTGTCCTTGGCTCGATAGTAGTGTAATGGCTATGTTTGGAGATCGTGGACGGGTGACTTTTCTGCGTAATACTCGTCCCACGCAGATTTTCGCTGCGCACCAGCGCGAGATCGTCGTAACGTGCGACAGAGAGAAATCGACAGAGAAGGACATGTTCATTGACGTCAACCTCACGTCGTCAAGTTGCGGCCACGCTTACTGTCAGGACGTCGTCCGGACTGTCGACAGCTTCAACTGGAATCGCCGAGTTCTTCTTATGGTACGACCGGTCAGTGCAAATATTTTTGCAGGCGGTTATGCAAGGTTCATTGAGTCGAGGAGGGGGGCCACTCCTAAAGAGTTCATTTATGCTACACGTTCAGCTGCAATAGAACGCATCATGAACGATAGTTTAAGCCTATTTGTTCGGCATGGAGAGCATTTTGTCGAGTGTTACAGTCATGCCATTCTGTTGCTTATCGGCAAGCCGCTTAACGAGTACCATAAAAATAGGTGGGAACAATTCAAACTGATTCAGAGCGGGAAAGTTGTGCTACACAGAAAGGTTGTTCTTAGCACGAGTACGCTGCGGGGAAGTCCAACCTTTTCTAGCACGGCTGCCGTGGCGGCCTTGGATGACCGGTCCGTACAACAAATATTCGCTCCGGTTGAGCGCCAGCCGACTCCGATGTTGTATGTCACGCGAAGTGCGATGTCACTCAAGCGTGATTCAGAACGCGTCGTCCACGTCGAAGATTGCTCGTCTCTCAGGGTGCGTGTCATTTGTTTAGCAGTGCCTGTGCGTGTATGTATTTGTGCATCCATTGTCCATTGTTCGAGGTGGAGCGACTGCTGGAGCTATTACACATAGGCGCTTTGGAACACTCTCACTTAGTTTATTTTGACCTTTGCGACCTTTTTTGTTCTCGTTTTATTCTTCTTCTGCTGGCCCTTGATGCTTGCGTACCACCTGTTGGATCCCTCTACCCTCTAGTCTTTTTTCAGTGTTTCAGTGCGTTCCAGTTCAGTCGATACTCGATTAGTTTAACCAGACAACAAATGCACACGCCGCTAAACATGTGCATGGCATACATTTGTTTTGTGTATGCACTCAGGAGTGACTCCTGTTAATAGAGGCGGGGTCGGGAGTTCGTCTTGAATATGTGCTTTGTAGCTCACCGCCAGTTTAAATTATGTTATGACACACGTTTATATACAATAGTGATTTTTGTTTTATTTTCAAGAATTATGTTGGTGCCAAATCAATCATTAATTTTGGAAGCTTATAATTTTATAAATGTATGCATGCCCGTTGGAAACCGAGTGCGTAAAGTTCCGTGTGCTGGTTGGAATTTTATAGTGTACCCCAAGTACCTAGCGCTGTAGCTCAGTTCCGATTGGTAATATATTTGTCTACCGAATACCCAACTAAGCCCGCACAAATAGATATCGTGTTATGCCTATACATGCATATATTGTATATAATAGAATAGAACATAGTCGAATTGGTTAAGACAATTTGCATCAGTATCTAACTTGCTATTTTTAGCGGGGTACGCGGACTATGTCCTGCTTCACCTTTTATGTGACAGCTGCAAGCGACCAATAAGCTATACTAAAGATAAGTAAACGGTTTAACATATGCATCTTCTTAATTGATTAACGACCTGTATTAATGTATATGAGCTGATCTTAGGTGACCGACTATCTGACGTCGCTCGAGGTTTCGGCGTTTCGTCCTGCTGTGGTTCAAGTCTACCGTCGACCCGTCATGGCCGATCTTGCGATGACGCAGTCGAGCCTCAAGCTTCTGCTCGCGGCTCTTCTGCCAGTTGTTTTGCTGTCGTTCGTGTGGACAGCAACCCGTCGCCGTACCACGCTGTGCGAGAAACTGGACTACTTATTTAGCTTGTGGCTGTACTTCGTCATGCACTTCGAGTGCACTCAGCATGAACGGCGATTCTACATGCTGATGGTGGTCGCCATCACAATGATGTACTTGCAGCTAACCCTTAACATTCTGCAGGGCGAAGTTGTATCATTTGCGGGCGACTCGACGATTACGCCCTCGAACTGCAGCGTCGCCGCCTGCCAGATTAGGCTAGCCGAGGACATACTGGCCAAAGCAGTGCGCACAGGCTCGATAAATAATTACGTCGACGTCACGTTTGCTCGTAATGAAAAGAGGTCCAAATTTAAAATGCGGGCCAAGCCTCTGTCGCAGAAGTGCTCGCAGCCACTGCAATCTGGCACCCACGCAAGCGGGCTTCTGCCGGAGACAGTCGACTATCTTCTGTCGACCTGGCAGGCGATATGCGGACCCACCAACGTGATGGCTATCCTGGCAATGTTCTACAGGCAGGCTAATCTGCTCGTCGAAGAGCTTCCAGTGCAGACGAATATGGTGCAGCTCTGCTCGCGTCGACGTATTCTGTGGCTGCAACGGCGCGTGCTCGAGCACGGACTGTTTGGCCGGGCTCAGCTCAACATTCACGACGGTCAACGCGTCGGCGACGATCTGATTGAAACGCGGTTCTGGAAGAAGGGAAGTGGTCCGTTGGATCTTGATGACTGGCAATATAATATAGTTAGTGCTCTTCGAGAGTACGTTCCTCGACAGATGGCGAACATGCGTCGGCAATACAATGAAAGCAACATGCTTCAGCAGGGTCGGCAAGAGTCTCTAGATTTACGCTCACTGCAGGCAGCGATGACTATCTACGTTTGGGGTATCCTTTTGGCTATTTGCACAGCAATCGGTAAGATACTAGTCGAACTGTGCTGGATAATGCATTCTAAATTATTTGTAAAATGCTCACCAAGATAAGCTCACACCCTTCTACATATTTGCGTATACGTGTTAACGAAAAAAAAAAACAGAAGACTAAACATTTTTAACCTACGACATCATTCATTCAAAGGAGATTCTAGCAATAGAACAGTGATGAGTTTATACTTCTACAGAGTAAATGTAAACAATCTATCTAAAAACAACACGTCCGAACGAATCGTAATCGGAATAGCAACTTGGAGCAACCATCAACATAGTGCACGACTGAAAATAGACAGAAAACGTCTTATATCCTTTTATATCTTATACTGAAAAGCAATAGCACAGCAGCATCTACTATGACCGTATTTTACAGCGAGGAGGAGCAATCGGATTTGCAACTGATTATATGGTGCGCTTCTCAGGCAATTCCTATTCAGTGCCAACGAACTCACTGCGAACTAAATAATGGCAGCTTTGAGACTTATTCGAAAATAGTTTTAGCTTGATTACTTCTCATGACTGAATTGCTCGTATTTCCGCTTTTTTTTTGGCTGCCTATGGTGACTTAAAAAATGTGCACTACAATACGAGCATCTTATCTTAAATGAATACGTCAGAAAAATCGCAGGCGTCTGTTTGATCACACGTTATTGATCCACGGAGCACCGGTTAACAGCTCAATGCATACATATTAGCAAGTATATACAGGGTGCTTCAGCAGTATTTTTAAAGCGAGAGTGAAATTACTACAATTTGTTACACTGGTGTTTTTGTCCGACATAGAAGCATAAAGTATGCTCCTGCGAGAGACAGGAGCATATTTTCATAGACAAATAAATAGTATTAAATCTTACTCAAAGTCTTCAAGGTTTTTGTGGGTCTAGAGTTTACTAGGATTTTCTGAAAGGTTGCGACAGTACCAGCACTTATTTGGTAATTCAATCATATTTATTTCACTCAAATAGAGTATGTACAAAATAGTTCATGCTATTATTAAACATAAATACTTGTTGTTTTGCCGTTCCACCGAGAGAAGAAGTGTAAGGATCTTTGTTGCAGTGCCGAACAATCAACCGCGTGGTGCTTAGCGCATTGCTGCGAGCAGAACCGACAAATACACTGAGTAGTATAGTCTTTATGAAACTCCCTACGGGAGCATACGAGGTGATGGAACCCGTGTACGATGTACCTGGTATATACATGCCTGTCATCGCAGGCCACCCCGGCCCACAACCAAGGAGACTTAAAGACGTCGAGCGTTCTTACCTCCGTCGCTGCTTCCGTGAATTGGTTAAGTGGCTCCGTCAAAGGCATACGCAGCCTAAGCCGAAGCATCTCCATCATCGGCGCACAGTCCGACAATACATAGACGAAGCGGCTTCTCGCCTTGATTGAAAGGCAGAGTACTCGCTTCATGTATAGTGTGAAGCACTTTTCAAGCAAATTAAAATTAGCTTGAGATAGGTGTTGCCACACTCTGTCTAAGCTATACGCCAACTTTGGCAGAGTTTTTAACATAAACAAGCGCACTGCCGTACCGACGGACAGTCGTCGTCTTATTTGGTAATTGCTTTTCTTAAGAACTCTGCTAAGGAAGGTCATGATAGCAGAAATGAATGAAAATGTTTGGAAACATGGTAACCAGCTAGTCTATTGAGCTCAGCAGCTGGCTCAGCTTTGGAGCGAGAAAAACTCAGCGTCGCTCCTAAAGTGAATGACTCTAACGTCAGGATAAAACAATTACAAAAACAATCTAAATTGTCGGTAATAATCCGTCCATCCAGTTATTTCCAATGATGGTTTTACCTGCACTGCACTATATTCGTATTATTAAGCGTTCATCCTAGAGTTACTAATGATGATAGAGATTAATGCAGTAGGCATACAATCGGTATGGTGCAACCATGCTACATACAACAAATGCATGGGAAGGATTGCCAATACCAGCGAGTCATCAGAAGCACAGCCATCCGCGCAGCCGGCCGATTTACATCACTCTTGTGAGTAACCAACAGTGACTTGAAACGAGGTGTTGAACACCTGAACAGACGCGGATGAAAGCTACCTAACAACTTTCAGGTAACTTCAATATGAAAATAAAAATATAATAATACTTCAAAGCTCCCGGTCTTCTACTGTCGGATATTTCGGATTTCGTTGAATATTGATTGTCCTGCTTCAGCTATATTCCTCTGCTGAAGAAGTATGCCGCACATGCTTAGTACGCGCAATTACAACTTTCTTTGAAATCTTTAGACACCACACGGTTAACAGAAAAGACCCCTCCATAGCAGCAGCGTTGCCGCGCTGAACCTCGAAAGATATGCGCTGCAACAGGTATTTGTCAGTGCGGGGGCCTCTGGCCCAGTTCCTCAATAATTTTTTAAACTTTGGCCCAATCGAGTCAAAAGTCTCTAAGGCGATTGGCTGAACTATGCATGTGGCGCTAATTCGTGGTATTTCGTCGATGTTCAGTTCTCGGCAAGTCGGGCGCCCGCGCCCACCTCACGGCTCTTGATTTGAACGTAGCTTTAGCAGCCTATTCCGATTGAAACCGGCAAGGTCTTTCACTGCCGGATCGCGGGCCGAACACGAAAGATCACATCGTTGATAGCAAAGTGACGTGAGTGGCGTCCAGCACTAAAGCGACACGACAAGGCGTGCTTCTAGGTCGCGTTGGAGTCAAGATAACATTATCTGATTCAGAGATCCTTTTATTATATGCCCCGACACTGAATCCCACTAGCTAGCAAGAGCTTCCTGCGTTGAATCAGCAATCCAACTGTCAGTTAAGGGGGCTCCGATGACGAAGACAAACGGCCTTATTTCGAACAACGAGCCCAGGCAGCAGGATAAGGCAATATCGACCGATCTGCGTCCCTTTAAACCACCAGCGCAAACAGGAAGCGCAGCTTGTATCCAAAAGATATATTTTCATTCAACGTTTAGCAGGAAAACTAATCCAACCGCTGTAGTAGGTCGCGCCTACTGAAAGCTGACGAACATTAAACTTGATGCTTTATGCGGAGTGTGGAGAGACTGTGTCTCAGTAGATGAAATGCTGTGTGCACGTCTATGGCTTTGAGTCGGCGGCACCATCGATTAGCGTTCGCGAGCTTCTCCCTGAACGCGTTCTCTACCGCTACTTCCGAGAGTGGCGTACTCAGTAGTTCCAAATTGCTTGCGGTTATCTTTAATATGAAAAAAAAACACTCATATTAAAAACTACTTCCTCACCACCAGTATTGTCTTCGTGCGCGTACCTATCGGCGCGAGAAGCCAGAGTACTTCACATCATCATTCAGGCGTAAGCCTGATTCAGCTTCAGATAATCTGAATCTTTTGATAGATATTAATAACCGTCGAGCCGTTGCCGTCTAAGGTAGCGTCGTCGAGATTCACGGCCACAGATTCAACAATAGCACATTTTTTTTAGACGATGGCTTCAACTAGACGAGGGAGATTCTACCAGCAGATCCACATTACCCACGGAGGGAGCAGCCAATGCGCAAGGGGAAGCTTAAGTACCGTGAACCGCCTCTGAAGCCACATTGACCGCTTGCGCGTTGACCGTAAATCAATTTTGTACGAAGAGAGCAAAGCTGCGCTTGCTGAAGGGGCGGCGGGTTAAATATCTACAACGGGAGCGCAAAACTTCACAGGAGCGACCTCGGGCTGGGGATGGAGGGTTTGCTGTGAAGACCGTTTGAGAAGCTCAATGCAATTCAATCGATAGAGACAAGAACTGTAACCGGCTTTATGGTTACCCTTGCAGAGCCGCATTGCGCGGGATTAGTGCAGTCCTTCCAAATATGTGTGCTGGATCTGCAGCGAGAACATCGCGGAGACGACAATGGGCACTCGGGTCTGATGTGATCGGAGCTGTAGCACTAGTAGCATTGTTGTGGTTCACCGTACAAAACATGCCCGTGGGTTTTAAGACGAGGCGCACCTAAAATGGAAAATTGCATTGTAGTCCGCTAATTATCCTTCTACTGACGAAGGACAGCCGCTTATCTTGGTGAGGCCGGCACTTCGGCCAGGGACTGCAAACTAAGCAGGACAGCCTTGTCCTTCTTGTCTCCCGTCACTTATGTCCCTTTTACATGGTTAGCAATTTTTATTCGCCAAACTTTATAACTTTCGGTCTGTCCTTAGTAGTAGCCTTTGCCACAAGGAGTGACAATAGTCTTATTCCACCTTAGTCAATACAGAATCATCCCCCTCTAAATGGGTGTTCCCTGCACCGCGACTTTTTTTCTTTTTTTTCTTAAAATTGTGTCCGAACTGACAAAAGCCCATAACTTTCGCCCTGTGGTCTTCGAGACCTTAAGATTATTGGGCCCTATAACTGAGCAACTACTTACTAAATTGGACAAACGCTTAAAAATAACTACTGGGGACAAGAAAGCCGCACAGTTCTTACGCCAGAAACTTTCCATTGACGTTCAGCGGGGTAATGCTATCTCAATTTTGGGATCACTTGCCGAGTGGTGCAAGTTAGGGCTGTTCTAGACTGTACACGCTCACTTACACAAGATTGTAATATGAATTGATAAGTAAAGTACTTTTTAAATATTGTCTTCCTTGTTAATTGATAACAATGGCCTATGGGCCGAAACACGAACCGTATAGTTTGCTACGCCATTGGCCTGCTCAGTTGTTTTGCTGGGACCCTTCTTGCTCGCTGCGGGGCGTTCAGCTTACGATACACGCGTACCTTTGCTGCGGATGTCTTTCACCGAGCGTGACGCGGTCCGCTTCCCACAACTTGTCTTTGGATCACAAACTGCACCGCGCGCATCACTGATTGCTTCAACAATTCGTTCGTCCGTTGCCACTGCTGTTTACAGACAAGATATTGCTTGTTTGTAGGTGGACGCAGGCCGGGCTGAAATTAGCATTATATAATACCAATGGTGACCGCGGCAGAGGTGGAGGCAGCGGAGACGCCAATGATAAAGCTAGTGATGGAGGTTGGTGGTGATGGTCATGATGCCTGTGAGTGATCGTTAACTGAGATGAATGATGATAAAGATCGTGTCACTAAGCTTACGGGTGTCTATAGATTTCTACACTAAATTAGAGATTTATAGATACTTTCCAAGAACCATAAATCAACACTCAGGCACCGTTGAGAAGAAGAAACAAATCATCATTGAACAACAACTGAACAAAAAAACTAATCACAATTTTATATCAGGGGCGCTTAGGCGGCAACACACATACACAACCGACAATCAGCTACGAGCTGCTAGGAAGAAAGCAGATGTGCATGGCCGGCCGCAGTTGCCGACACAAACAATAATTACACATTCAAGTTCCTAGTTGCGGCTTTTTTCAATGAATTAAATCAAATTGTTTCAAACTATTCTCAAATAGTTTAGATTTATATTGGGGATTTGTCCTGCTAGAGAAATTTAAAGGAAAATAACACATGTACTTAAATGTATTATAATGAGTTTCATTTCATGCAGCAATTGCTCTTTAGCCACACACGGCAGTCCACTAATATGGGATAAGTTGGAAGTAGGCGATTTGCGTTTAATTGATGGGGTGAGGTTCTTCTTTTTAAAGAGGCTCCAAGACATGAACATTTCTATTCCTGCATTCGAAAACATGCATGAATAGAATTGTTCACGACTTGGAGGGTGGCCCGCTGCTGACGGAAGACCTACAAAAACGATGTAATCTGAAGAAAACGTGCGCTTTTGAAGTTTATATGCGGAACTGGGAAACCAAAATTAGTGAAGTGGACATAGGTATTTATGGAACAGCTGCAATGACGTGCACTGAATGGCGAGGTAGCGGGGTAAAAGATCGACATCTAACTACGGCCTTTGCAGCTCACGGATTTGATCTCGTTCTGTGCAACGTGGGGGGTTTTCATGAACCACAAGATGAATGACAATGCAAACAACGTTGGAGCAAATGTGATCGATACCACGCCGCGGTATGCCCGGCGGTTAGGTCTATACCAGAACTAGCAAAACGCTAGATTGTTGGTGTCTTAAAACACTTTGATGTAACATAAACACATTTACCCAGTTTGGGTGTTAATAAAACAAATATAATAAAATATAAATATACATTTATTATAATAAGCATAACATAACATAAAATCACTTTTATTATTACAAGAGACTTATAAAGTTGAATGTAGACGTAAGGAGGCGTTAAAATGAAACAGCAGCTAATGGTATTTATACAGCCGTCTGCATATTTAAGCTATTTGACATCAGGTGGTAGATAGTATTCTTTATGTCCAAAACAAAAAATGTTTCTAGAAGGGGGGGACGAACATCCCCTTGAGGCACAACACATAATGCAGAAATGCATTAACACATGCATATTTTTATACGCACATACGTGAAATATACACACAGGCCATTAATATCTAACAACGCTGTAATTTGTATAAATGTGCTGTACAAATAAATTGATTTGTAAGTAGAAAAGGTTCGTTGCATGCGATTTTCAAGTCCTGCCTTTGACAGTGCTGCTAACCATTGTTTAGCGATTTAAAATCTTCTTCCGTTTTTGATTCCACGTGGAAATAAGAGGACAAATAGCTTGTGATAATGCTATTTTACACGGATTGGTTAATGAAATAACCGTACTTCCCTACTTGAGCTGCGCTCAACTGACCTACTACGCCTTTTTGATACTGCTCGAAGTTTCGGCATTTTGTCCCGCTTTGAGACAAATATACCGTTAGCCCTTCGTGTTCGACCTCACGATGATGTCATAAAAGCTTCATTAGACATTTTGCTCAGATTTACTCTACAAACGGTTTCGTTGGTCCCCGCAGCCTAGGTCGTAGATACTGCCAAGAAGTCCAAAACCATTGGAGCAGGAATTCACTGTGCGCGAAGTCATTTAAGCGGCCAAAGATCGTTTATTTTATTTTTTTAAAGCATCTAGGTTAGGCCAAGTTCGTATCAAGCACTTAAAACAAGCCATAGGGCTGGTTTCATGCCGGACAACATTATTTATTGATCCCGGAGAACAAATGCGACTCGGCACAGCTTTCGTCTTGGCGCGGTATAACAAGGATACCTTTTGATCAAGAAGTTACCCGTGTTTTTAAAAAGTTTTAACGCCATCCTAAAAGGGTTGTGTAGTTTTTCCACCGCCTGCCCTGACCACCAGCCGTTTCGAAATCGGACAGTGCGGACGTGTTTTTGTAGGTCTGTGGAAAAGATCCTAGTACTTGCCTGAATTAATAAACTTTGTGATAGCAAGTAGGTGCACTGACTTGCAGTGAATGGTTGAACATCAATATTGTGAACATTAGTAGTAATTTTCTTCTCTCTTTTTCACCTTTCTGAGGTGAAGGGCCGCCACTACTCGAGTAAAGGTTGGGAGGCGTTGAGCGGTCCGCTGCCCATCAAAATTCGAACTCTAACGACTTTTCAGATGAAAGAAGTTAACGCAGCATAACATTGGACTATATAAGAACCGTACCACAATATACTTTTTTGGTAACCGCAGAGTGTATATATAAATATGTATGCGTATATCTGTATAGCATCGTATAGTACAGCAGCGCAGATACAAAACGCATAAAGCACAAACAAGAAATAGGAATGGATCCATTTAAGGGTCCGGACTGTGTCCCTCAGTCCCCAGGCCCGGATTTTATCTCAGTGGACCCAGGTGAGCTGGAGAAGAGGGAAACGGAACCGGAGACGGACACCAACATCGACTCGGAGGACGAGGAGAGAATGTCTGCCGCAACGCCGCAGACTCAACGAAAGAGATCGGCGGCAATGGCGATTTCGTCAAACGATCCTACTAAAGGTGTGACCGGTAGAACCGCGGCCAGCAGAGAGAACGCCCGCCGAAGAGGCCCTGCAGGATAGTGCGGGCGGTTAGGTGAGCTATTAGAGGTGGTCAAGCAGCTTACGGTGCTTAATAAAAAAACATGTCACCACTCGAACGGACATTGAGGCGCGATCACTCGCCTCGACAAATGCACATGGGAGCTGGAATTGAGACAGAAAGCTAGTGAAGCAGAACACGCGAGTTCTTTCAGGCAACTAAAGGAAGCCAACGCCAAACAGAACACTACGGCAGAAGTGCAAAGAATCACGATGGTGGCTGATAGATGGAGGACAAAGGCAGACGGTTTGGCCAAACAGATGGACGACCTAAACGGACAGAAATCGGCTCACTTAGAAAAGTTTCTAACGTCCGAAAACCTTAGATGAAATACTTGCCAGAAAAAGCTAGATAAAGAGCAGCTAGATCTATAAACGGCTAAGCTCATTGACAGCGTTGCTGTCGCTTGAAAACGCAACTAAACTTATTCGACAAGACTGGCCGGAAGCCACATTCAAAGCCGCCCGCTTTTCGAAAGACAGTATTGCTGCGTCGCGAGACGTGCGGGCAATGCTCATTACAAGAGAGTCAGAAAAAGACCGGGCCGTCCTCTAGGAAACTTGCCACCCAGTTTACGCTTGCTGAATCGGCGTCCACCCTATGGGCGGGAAGAGTGGCGGTTCTAACAAACAATGAACAACTGGAGCTAGTTCGCACCGACCTGGAATCAAGCGAGAACAAACTGACGTCTCCCAGTAGAAAAACGCGCACTCTGGTGATCGGAGTAGCAGGCCCAGAGGTTTCCCCACAAGGGTTCCAGCAGATACTCTCCAAGACCCTGGAGAGGAGCCACGACAAGACGGACCCGGAACCAGTGGCCTTCTATATATCCCAGGAGTTGATTGGGACATCGCTCCGAAGAGCCACTGAGGCCTGCTGTAGGCAGGTAGGCTGCTTGGCAGACATCACAAACGAGGGACAACAAAGACCCCAGACAGACGTGGGTACCACTGGCCCATAAAACGCGCAGACTAAAATGATGTCAGTGAGATGTCAGTGAGAGGCAAAAGAAGGAATCTCGGCTAGCGAGATGCTTGACAAGATCCGCATCATAGTCGGAAAGCCTGAAAACGGTGTGCGAATTGGCCCCGTCAGAACCACTCGTGCCGGAAACCTTATCCTGAAAATGGCGGAGGAATGTGCTGGCAGCTCCGCTACTTTTTCTGCTGCCCTACGCCAAGGCACCAGGGGACAGGTTGACACCAGAGTGACCACTAGCCCTACTATGACGGTTGTCCTGCGCGACGTTAACCCTTTCATAAGCGCGAAGGCCATAAGAACAGAGATCCGGAAGACGAATCGACTTATATGCGCACAGAGGCTCCGCGACCTAACAAGAATGGCAGCTGGCAATGTCTAGTAACCTTGCCAAAACAGGAGGCGCGCAAGCCCCTAGGGAGAAAAATCTTCAAGTTAGGTGGCTTCAATAGCAGGCCTGAGGAATGGATCACCATGCCAACTTATTTTAACTGCCACGACATAGGGCACACAATCAGGGAATGCAGAAACAATAAAGCCGAAAGCCAGATATACTACAGGTGCGGCGACGTCAGACACATCGCCCGAGACTGCGAGGCCGAAGCCCCCAAGTGTTACGTTTGTCGAAATGTAGGTCACCACGCCAGATCAACAGCATGCCACAACTACATCCGAATCTTGACGGAACGGAAACAAGAAATACATGCGACCAAGCAGGCAGCACAAGCTATTAGAGGTCGCAAAACTAAGTCGGCCGCTCACGAGACAGAGACCGAGCAGCAAATCTTTCTGCAAGTAGAAAAAGGAGAGCAACTGAGCAGAAAAGGTTTTAAGAAAGAAGGCCCGCCGGAGCAGGACAAACTTAGAGGGATGGACGGAACAAGGTGCTCGACGAGCCGCTCGGTTTCAAGACACGGACGGACAAAACCTTGCTAATCAATAAAAATGGAGACCAATGTTATTCAAATTAACTGTAACAGAAGCAGACTAGCGGGCGACATACTAGAAGAAATAGCAGCTAGACGCAACGCAAGCCTCGTTTCTATCAGTGAGCCAAATAAAGGTAAGACAAGCACACGAGCAGGTTAGCACAATTATCTAACGCTTAGCGTTACTACCATTAACACCGGCTCCCTACCAATAACCGAACACGAAAATAGAGCAGGATACGTGTGGGTAGACGTAGCCAACAAGTGAAGACTATGGTCAAGCTACATCAGCCCGAACTGCTCACAGGAGGAATTTGAAAGGTTTCTTACTGAAGTCGGAGACTCATTAGGCGACACCAGTGAAGGCCTTACTCACGGGCGACTTTAATGGCAATACTTCTAGACGTCAGAAACGCCTTTAACAGCTTCCCGTGGAGGGCAATACTGGGCACTCTAGTGAGGGAAAAGTCCCGCATTATCTCGTCCAGGTCATCTCAGGATACCTGGAGGACCAAAGTATTTTAACGGTGAAGTGAAAATATCAATGACAGCAGGAGTTCCACAGGGCTCGATCCTGGGTTCCCTGTTCTGGAACCTAGCGTACGATCATGTACCCTGCCAGGATAACCCTCCACAAAGGGTAGAGATGATGGCGTACGCGGATGATCTGGCGATCACAATTCAGGCAAAGACTGCAGTACTGCAGAATTGGAACTTAACGCTAATAAAACACTAGAGTTTACGAGGAGATGGATAGACGAAGCCGGCTTAGCAATCGCTCCGGAGAAAAGCGAGATTGTGCTGCTAACAGGACGGAAGAAGAATAGTCCCATCAGACTATGCCTGGCAAGGCAGCAAGAGCCTTGGGAAGGCTTAGGAGAGCAATATTTCTGCTCACTGCACTAGAAAAGTACGTTAGTCTAAATGATGCGGCGTTGCAAGTGTTAGTAAGACACGTCGAACGTTGGGGAAACCCGTGAGTGACTCCGGCCCAATACGTTTCCCAATCTAGATTTTCTAATCTCGACATCAGCAACCGCGGTTACAAGTCTCCGGTCGCCAAGCGGTAAAAAATCCCCCAAGCCCCCAAGGTTCTCTCCGCTTTTGGACATTAGCACTGTCTCTTCCTAGCCGCCGCACTAGACTCGTTTGACCTCAAAATCGCTCCGGTGGCCGTTTGCTGAGTCGACACTATATAAGAAAATCTCTCTGCAAGAACCTTGAACAGTTAAACAACTTATAGGATTTTTTCTTGAAGCAAACCAGAGGTCCTAACCGTGCAAGCCATCAATTGCTGATATGTGATAAGACTGTGATACTGTAATCAGACTGTCACATATCCTTATACTCCTATTTTACTTGCGACAATCGTTTAACAACATTTTGTTTAATTCTGTAGTATGAATATAATAAATATTTATTATTATTCAGCGAATTTGTTTTCTTTAGTTATCGTCATGCAATCTGCACTGAACTGCCAATATGGTTTAGTCATTGATATAATTAATATTATTTTTTTTAATATTACTTGCTTATTGGTATTCAAACACGTCTGACATAAAATACGAGTGTATTCGGGCTATCAACTTGGAGCACATATCAACATAGGAAGTAGCAAGACTGAGAATAGACAGGAAACGTATTCTGTTCTTACTGAAAAGCAATATCGCTGCATCATCAATCATGATCGATCAGTGCATCGTATTAAAGTGCGGCGGAGCAAACCGGATTTGCAACTCATTTTGGAGGGCGCTTTTTGAGCAATTCTCATTCAGTGGCAATAAACTCACTACGAACTACTCAAAGGGGGTATGAGACTCGTTATTTCTTATGGCTAAATTTCCTGCGTTGTGCGTTTTCTTTAGATCGGCATTGCTCCACGGTCTAGTCGTTTGATGAAGTGCATCGAGACAGATAGGTTGCGTATGTTATATTTGTGCACCACAATACGAGCAAATTGTCCTAAATGAATACGTCAAATACGTAGTAGTTGTTGTATTACGCGTTACTTACCTACGGAACACTGGTTAATAGCTTAGATTCATAAGTTTTCTAAAGGCGAAGAAATAAATTGTTTGGATTCGGTCCTATACTCAAATTTTTCACTGTTCTCTGGATTTGGAATGTTCTGGATTTTCTAAAAGGCTGTGACAATACCAGCGCTTATTTGGTAAAAGCTGATTTTAAGGAGTCTGCTTTAGGCTGATTTTATGGAGTCTGGTCGATGCATACATATATACTAGTATAGAGGCATATCATTCATAAAGGGCATTTGGCATCCGGTTGTCAGATTCATAAATACCTGATAAGTTTTCTAGAGGCGGAGAACTGAATTATTTGGTTTTGGCTTTATACTCAAATTGTTCTCGGTTTCTTTAGATTTGGAGTTTTCTAGAATTTCTGAACGGTTGTGATAATACCACCAACGTTTATTTGACAAGAGCTGGTTTTAAGGAGTCTGGTAAGGAAGTTTATGATAGCAGACTTAGGCGTTAAACGTATTTAACAATATGGTAACCATTTCATTGAGTTCAGCGAGATAGGCTGGTTCAGCTTTGAAGCCAGAGAAGCTCAACGTCGCTCTTGAAGTGAATGATTTTAACGTCAGAATAAAACAATCGCAAACGATTTAAATCGGGCAGTAATAATCAATGCATTTATTTCTAATAATAACCATGCCCGCACATATTCTAATCATCGGCATTCACCATAGAGCTACTAAAATAATAGGGAAGCTACAGTCGACTGGTACAATCGGCAGGATTAGGCCAGGCTACATACAATAGCTTCATATGGAGGATAAAATGTTTACTTTTTCTTGCCAATACCACCGAGCCATCAGAAGCACAGACATCTGCGCAGCCGACTGATTTGCATCTCTTATGAGCAGTCAACAGCCGAAAATCTATCAAGTGTTCGTCTGCCACTGGAAATGAGAAAACCCTGAAAACTAACAATTCCGCGCCACCAATGACTTGAAACGTGGCGTTAAGAACCAGCACAGACAAAAATGAACGCCATCTAAGAATTTTTGAGGAGAAGAAGAAAGAACTCCTGCCCTCTTATTCATGTTTGCCGGTCTGCTGTAGTATTATAAAAATATATTTAGTGTAACGAGTGATACTGAAAAAAGACAACAAATCAAAGCAAGTGGTCTACAACTTCAAGGAAACTGAACTAAATTGTGGAATTAACAATGTTTTAGTAATGCCAAGAGCGACGACCTCGTGAACTCGTGCAACACTGAACATGCATGATCTGAGAAGTCTACTGTGGGCAGACCTTGTAAACAATTGCACGTTCATGTGTGTAATCTTCGTTGTAAAAAAAAAAAAAAACATTTTAAGAAACAGCAGTTGCTTTTACGAAACGCGCTAGCAGCACGTTTGCCACGTTTTAAGGCTTCAATGACAACTTTGTTGAGAAATTCACAATTTTGTTTTTAAATTAAAGCATTTGTAATGCAGTTTTGTAATTAAACCACAATATGAAGCTGAAGTACTTGACGCATCATTGATTTTACACACCGCGAGAGACAATGGTTGTGCCCTAGATTCTCATTTATGTTGGTCCCTCGTCACTGCCTACATTCTGCCTGCTAGATCCCGAATAAGTCGAGCCCAGTGGCGTGTGGGTGCATTCCGCCTGTGCCTCGTGACCGGAGAAAACACATAGGTGCGCGGGTTCGTGTCCCACCGTTGCACATTTGTATTTATGGAGCACCGTCTATGAAACATTGCGAAAAGAGTCCCATGGACGTAAAATCGTGGCTGAGAGTCAGCCCAGAAGGTATTCTTTTTTTAGGCCCCGAATAAACGATGTCGTCCCTTCGCTGATTGGCTATTGACACAGAATGCTATCCGTCCTCGCGATCTACGTATTCACGTTTTCTTGCAATGTCATCATGATCCGCTACCTATCCCGTGTATGCAAAGCTTTGCCCTAGATAAGTAGAGCCAAGCCGTGCGTGACACTGCAGCATCCTACGCCACGCACCTGTCATGCGACCCCAAGGGAATAATCTTATCATCAAGTACTTGTCGATATCCAGTCCGAGGCTACGGACAACCAATGCTTTATATATATATATATATATATATATATATATCGAGTCCTCAGTCGAACAACTCGTTCGCTTGTAATGGCACATTTTGCGAAGTGATGCTGGGCCAACCACATCGGTATATACAAAAAATAGACATTTCACCGTCATTCCTAATCAAGACACTCATCGCTCGAAAAGTGCTTATTTTACTGACCGTTTGCTTTAAAACAATATACACCCTATTATGTGCACGGAATAAATATACATACGATACTAACGTGTAGTATGATAGATCATATATCAACAATCCCACAGGGCGGACACATTTTTACCGAGTGTCACCAGCACCTCTCCTACTGAAAAACCTGTTTTCGAGTCGCGTATAATAGACGCCCGCTAAGAACGTGTGACGAACAATCATGTATTTCGTATAGTATGGGCTGCTCCTTGCGACGACTTTTGTTGTACATCTAGCTATCGAGAACCGGACGTGCAGGATGGCCTCTAGCAAAGTTAATGCAGCCGTGGAATATACTCGTATAGTAAGGTCTTTGGCAGCCACGCTTACTGTGTTAGCATTATCAACGAGTGTGTCTATCGGTGCTTCGGGTTATCACGATGTCGAGACGTCCGTCTACGGCGACGTCATGATATCGGTTTTGACGAAGTTGCTGAACAATCAGACGGAGTACCACTATTCTTTAGCTCTATCGGGTTGTCCTTGGCTCGACAGTAGTTTAATGGCTATGTTTGGAGATCATGGACGGGTGACTTTTCTGCGTAACACGCGTCCTACGCAGATTTTTGCTCCGTACCAGCGCGAGATCGTCGTAACGTGCGACAGAGAAAATTCGACAGAGAAGGACATGTTCATTGACGTCAACCTCACGTCGTCAAGTTGCGGCCACGCTTACTGTCAGGACGTCGTCCGGACTGTCGACAGCTTCAACTGGAATCGGCGAGTTCTTCTCATGGTACGACCAGTTAGTGTGAATATTTTTGCAGGCGGTTATGCAAGGTTCACTGAGTCGACGAGGGGGGTCACACCCACAGAGTTCATTTACACCACACGTTCAGCGGTAATAGAACGCATTATAAACGATAGCCTAAGCGGCTTCATTCAACATGGGGAGCATTTTGTCGAGTGTTACAGTCATGCCATTCTGTTACTTATCGGCAAGCCGCTTAACGAGTACCATAAAAATAGGTGGGAACAATTGACACTGGTTCAGAGTGGGAAAGTTGTGCTACACAGAAAGGTTGTCTTCAGTACGAGTACGCTGCGGGGAAGTCCGAACTTTTCTAGCACGGCTGTTGTGGCGGCCTTGGATGACCGGTCCGTGCGACAAATATTCGCTCCGGTTGAGCGCCAGTCGACTCCGATGTTGTATGTCACGCGAAGCGCGATGTCACTCAAGCGTGATTCGGAACGCGTCGTCCACGTGGAAGATTGCTCGTCTCTCAGGGTACGTGTCATTTGTTTTGCAGTGCCTGTGTGTTTGAACTAATGGTCTAATGTTCAAGCTGGAGCGGCTGCTAGAGCTGTTGTACAGTGGCGCTTTCGAATGCCCTTACTTAGTTTATTTCAACATTTGCAACACGTGCTTTCTCTCTTTATTTTTCTTCTGGTGGTCGTTGATGCTTGCTTACCACCTGCAAGATCCCTTTACCTGAGTCTTTCTTTCAGTGCTTCAGTTGGTCCTAGTTCAGTCGATACACGATTAGTTCAACCAGACGACAAAAGCACACGCCGCAAAACATGTGCAGGACAGACATTCGTCTTGTATATGCACTGAGTGACTCCTGTGACTGGAGGCGGGGTCTGGGGTACCTCTTGGATATGTGCTCTGTAGCTCCCCATTAGTTTAAATTTGGTTTTACGCGCTCATATACAATAGTGCAGTTTGTCTTATTTTCAAAAAACATATGTTGACGCCAAAGTAATCGTACTCTTTTGGGAGCTTACAACTATTTTAAATATAGACGCTTTCCTTCCATGAACAAATGTTGTACATATGTATGCATGCCCGTTGACATACGAGTAGCTAAATTCCATACACTGGTTGACTATAGATAATTGTCAAACTCTACACACATGCATCTTAATGGGGATTGTCATCTATTTATTGCCTATGTATTTGTAGGCTTTTGCAGTCCTATGCTACCGCAAGTGGCTCTGCTTAAGTGGAACTATAAAATTGTCAGTGAATAAGTAAGTGGGAGATACGTTTCGGCCTGAGCTCAAGACCAATTTTTAATATCCAACAGGACAACCTAGAAATTCATAGTGTATCTCAAATATCCAGCGCTTTATCTCAGATTTCATTTATGAGATGTTTGCCTAACGAATGCCCAACTAAGCCCGCACTAATAGTGACCAATTTCTTTAAAAACGCAGCTTATACTGTAAATAGCAGAACAATACATACTCGCATCGGTTAAGGAGAATCGCATCAGTATCTGGCTTGCTGTTTTAAACTGTCACGCGGATAATGTCCTATTTCCCCTCTTATATGACAACTGCAAGCAACTAATTAGCTATGCTGATGATAAGTAAACGGATTAGCATATACATCTTATTAGTCGTTGATTAACGACCTGTATTTATGTATACGAGCTGATCCTAGGTGACCGACTATCTGACTTCGTTCGAAGTCTCGGCGTTTCGTCCTGCTGTGGTTCAAGTTTACCGTCGACCCGTCATGGCCGACCTCGCGATGACGCAGTCGAGCCTTAAGCTGCTGCTCGCGGCTATTCTGCCAGTTCTTTTGCTGTCGTTTGTGTGGACAGCAACCCGTCGCCGTACCTCGCTGTGCGAGAAACTAGACTACTTTTTTAGCTTGTGGCTGTACTTCGTCATGCACTTCGAGTGCACTCAGCATGAGCGTCGATTCTACGTGCTGATGGTGGTCGCCATCATAATGATGTACCTACAGCTACCCGTGAACATTCTGCAGGGCGAGGTTGTATCGTTTGCGGGCGACTCGAGAATTACGCCCTCGAACTGCAGCGTCGTCGCCTGCCACATGAGGCTCGCCGAGGACATGCTGGTCAACGCAGTGCGCACAGGCTCGATAAGGAATTACGTCCGCATTACCAGTGTGCGCGTTGAAAAAAGATCTTGACCCGCAATACAGGCCAGGCCCGTGTCGCAAAAGTGCTCGCAACCACTGCAATTCGGCACGCAGGCAAGCGGGCTTCTGCCAGAGACAGTCGACTATCTTCTGTCGACATGGCAGACGATATGCGGACCCACCAATGTAATGACTATCCTGGCAATGTTCTACAGACATGCTAATCTGCTCGTCGAAGAGCTTCCAGTGCAGTCGAATATGATACAGCTCTGTTCGCGTCGACGCATTCCGTGGCTGCAACGGCGCGTGCTCGAACAAGGACTGTTTGGCCGGGCTCAGCTCAGCGTTCACGACGGTCAACGCGTCGGTGACGATCGGATTGAAACGCTGTTTTGGAAGAAGGGAAGCCATGGACGTCAGTTGGGTATTGATGCCTGGGAATTTAATGTGGTTAGAGCTCTTCGAAACTATGTTCCTCGACAGATGGAGAGCATGCGTCGTCAATACAATGAAAGCAAGATGCTTCAACAGGAGCGGCAAGAGTCTCTAGATTTGCGCTCGATGCAGGCAGCGATTACTATCTACGCTTGGGGTATCCTTGTGGCTGTATGTACAGCAATCGGTAAAGTGATCGTCAAATTGTGCTGGGTAGTGCCTTTTAAATTATTTGTAAAATGCTCACCAATTTAAGCTCACACAATTCTACATAGTTACGTGCTATACGTGTAAAAAAGGAGAAGATTTTAAACATTTTCAACCCACGCGACCATTGATTCAGAAGAAGGTTCTAGCGATCTTAGAATAGTCACAACTGCGATGAGTTGACACTTCTAGACAGTAAATTATAATTTGAGAAACTTTTTGTCTAAGATCACAACGAAACTATGAAATAAAATACGTGACATATGTTTAACGAAGTATTTTCTAGCTTTTACAAGCTGTCACGCATTCAATCTAACATTTATTTTGTAAATATATAAACATAATTTATTCTGACGAGGCATTCTTTTTTTTGCGTCTGATCATGCTACACACACCGCAGTGCGTCATTTAAAAATTGTGATGTACACATAACAAATTGATTTGTAATTAGAAAGGTTTGTTGCATGCGATTTTGAAGTCCTGCTTTTTGACAGTGTTTGCTAACCATTTTTAGTAATTCGCAATCTTCTTCCGTTTTTGATTTCACGTGGAAATAAGGGTACACGTGAGAACGCTATTTCACACGCATTGGTTTATTGAATAACCGTATTTCTCTACTTGAGTTGCGCGCAACTGACTCAATACGCCTTTTTGATACTGTTCGAGGTTTTGCAATTCTGTGTGCTGTGAGACAATCATACCGTTAGCCCTTCGTGGTCGACCTCGCGATGATATCATAAATGCCTTATTGGACTGATTTTTGCTTAGATTTTTTACCAGCCACACAACGATTTCGTCGGTCACCGCAGCCTACGTCAAAGATACTGTCAACGACTCCAGTCCATTGGAGCTGGATTTCACTGTGCGCAATGTCATCTAAGCGACCAAAAACTTTCGTTTCAATAAAGTTGTTTTTTAGTTGTTTCGTAAAGCTAATGCCCGTGTACGTTTTTTCATGCCATGGCTTATTTTTAATCCACTTTAGCATTTACCTTGTCTGAATGGGAAACCATAACAACCAATTTAAGAGTGGCCGGACTGGGTCTCGAACCCAGGCCTCTCGAATGCAGGGCAAAGACTTTGCCACTAAGCCATCTTGCTCGGTAAGTACCCGGGTTAAATCAAGTTCTTGGAGCTCTTATTATAAGACGTCCACAGTTTTGCAGGAAGATTACTGACAGCTACAAACTGTTTCTTGAAGTAAGTGTTCCTTGTTTCTCGGAGCTTCTTCCTATAATTTGCCTGCCCCCGCTGCAGCGTCTCCCTGTCATCTACGGTCCGTTTGTAGAGCCACTTAAGACGTTCTCTGTCAACCACACGTCTTAGCTCATCTAGTTTTTACCCAAAATAAAAAGCACGATTGACTTTTTTGGAGCCCTACGCTGCCTCAACGAGAAACTTTCGTCGTACAGGCATCAAAGGTCCCTATTGTACGATTCGTAAGCCTCATTGGGATCATCTGAGTCGAGAGCGGAGTACACCCTGGAGACACCGTGCTCAAACCGTCCTAGGCCTTCGTTATTGAGCTTTCGGCAGCTAGAGTAAGCCTCAGGTTTTGCTGCAAAATGTGGCAATAGTGCTCCTTATACCGACATCTGTAACGCTCTACTTTAGATTCTCTAGACAAGAAAATCTAAGTCCAGACGAGTGCGTTCCAAATCAATGCCGATCTGGTGGTGGGGTCAGTTTGGTTCGAAGTTTTAGTCCGCCAGTCCAATGTTTGGCCTATGTGAACTAGAAAAATGCCCCTTCTACTAAGCCCGTCGGGATTCCTAGGCCACATAGTCCAACATTGTTTAGAATGAACTAGAATTACCAGACTAGGTGGGCTGGGTTGGGTTTGAGCTGCTGGTCAAAACGGTGGGTCGCAGTCCTGTACTTTGCTGATCAGAAAAATCAAGGCGGGCGGAACAGAACCGACTAGCGTCCCCTCCAGTGAATTGAATTTGGTCTTGACCGTTTTGCTTTTTGCCTACCACATTGGCTTTCTAACCACCTTTCCACGCCGTCGGGTTGAGCTTGCTAAGTCCAAGGTTGCGTTCGCACCACCACCTCTCTGTTGCGTGCAAGCACCATTATCTTCACTACTCCGCTTGAGCAGTTGAATCGCGGTAAAATGTGCAGGCGTAAATTACGGCGTCGTATACGGTATAGCGGTAATATTAGCTAGATTTAGGAATCGAGTTTTTTCCTTGGGGTGGCTAAACTTGCAACCCTGGGTGTCAGGAATGCACTTTGCACTGGGGGCACTTTTCTTCACGCTCGAATTATTAGCACCTCACAAAAACAAACGGGCGTCAACCAAGACATATTCATGCTGAAAATTATCTGAGTTGTTACCTCCCGCATAGAAATACACTAAAATAGCCAAGAAATACAATGTTTCCGCAAGGCACTGATAAGTTTACTTTACTGGAACATGCTCAAGGGTTTCCAGTATTTCGTCGGCGTTCTTGACGGGTTTCTAGCTTATATGGGCGTCTGGAACTCGAGAACCACTATGGTCTTTCTCGGAACCGATGTTCATGTGCATCCGATAGCCACGAAGCCGCGGTCAGCTGAATGATAATGAGTGTTCTGCGGCAATCAGAATCTGCAGCAAGGTCTGTCCTAGTACGACTTCTTGTCGTGCGAGGGTTACCTGATATGGTCGCACACCTCTGAAAGCGAAGCAGGTTCTCGCATACTACGGAAGTGAGTGTTCGGCCGTTCTCCTTTTTTGCCGGGATGCTGAACACTGCCTTCGAAAAGGTAAATAGCCATTCCCAACATCTCCAGCTTTTCGAATGTCTGACACCGTCAATGCTTTTTGCCAGCTCAACAGAAATGTTGTTGCTCAAGCTGCGTGGGACGCAGGACAGCATCGTAACGCCAGCCTTTTTCTCGGTTACCTTCAACACAAGATAAAGTCTAAACCAATAGGCGCACGATGCCAAGAGGAAAGCGCCACTTTTATCGCATCTTCAATCCCGCGGCGATGGTCATTGCCTACAAGCAAACTTTCCATTCGAGGCGTCACCTCTGACGCGTTTGATCTAGTCGCAATTAAATGCGAGAGGAGCGACGACGGGGCAGATTCGACAACGGCACTAATTTTTCCACGATTATTTCCCCAGATGTGAATTTGATGGACTCTACTAGCAGATCTACCTTATCCACGAAGGGAGCAGCCGACGCGCAAGGGTAGCTGCGCCGCGCTTGTTTACAAGCAAGATATTGTTTGTTCATAGGCAGACGCAAGCCGGGAAATTACCGTTCGTTGATATTATAATGGTGGCCGTGGCGTGGAGGGAGAGGCAGCGACGACGCCAATGATAAAGCTAGTGATGGAGGTTGAAGAGGTAAATGATGATGAAGGTGTTCCAATGATGCTGATGCTGAAGGCGACAGAAGTTTTGGCATATAATCAAGGAGTTGAGTGATGATTATGATCATTGCTCAGGTATACACTGCACGTGTAGTTATTGCGCACTAAAGTTAGCAGCAGAGTTTCGCGTTAGTCGACTCCTCCCGTCTCAAGGGTTGTTAAGCTCGCGGATGTCTACGGATTTCTACACTTAATTTTAAATTTAGAGACACTTTCCAAGAGCCGCACTCGAGCGCGTCCGCACCGTTGAGGTCAAAGAACGAACTGGTCATCCTTTTATATCGAAGGCGCTTAGAGCGGCAGCACATATATTATACATGCATCCATTATTCATTATTGTGTCCTGTAATATCTACTGAGTATTTGCCTTCTATTGGGACATTTTCTTCTTTGTAATATCCATGTGGTCCTTTCTAACATTTGCTCGATCTGGACTTCAATGCCCGCCTATTTCCATTTGCCCGTATATGACGTTTTTTACCCATCATTGAGTTTACCATTTTCTTCGAAACCCTCGCTCTCGCCCATCGCTCACTTTTATACCTAGCTGCATCCTATACGAGGTGTGTCCAAAAAGTATCGCGACTTTTGAATTTTTGCGGGTTACGTATATTCGAATTTCGATTTTTTGTGGCGTCATGTTGGTACTCATGTCTCTCACTTATGCCGACAAGCTCGGCCAATTTGAATGTTCACTTAATTGTTGACAGCTGCTTTGCTTGCACGTGTTTTGGATCGTCTTCGATTTTTACCTATTCAAAAAAAATGATCAAAGAACCTGTATCAAATTTTGTGTGAAAAACGAAATTAAGTGCGCGGATGCATTCCGAATGTTGACTGTGGCATACGGAGAAGCTACCTTGGACCGAAGCAACGTTTATCGGTGGTACAAAATGTTCTCAGAAGGCCGAGAAGATGTGAACGACGAAGAGCGTGCCGGACGCCCGAGCACTTCAACAACAGACGAAAAAATTAATGAAGTGGAGAAAATGGTATTGGCCAATCGTCGAATCACCGTTAGAGAAGTTGCTGAGGACCTAAACATATCGATTGGCTCGTGCCATTCGATTTTTATCAATGATTTGGGCATGAGACGGGTCGCCGCGAAATTCGTACCAAAATTGCTCAATTGCGACCAAAAACAGCATAGCATGAACATTGCTAATGAGATGTTGGACTCTGTCCGCGACGACCCAAATTTGCTCCAGAGGGTCATAACTGGTGACGAATCGTGGGTTTATGGTTATGACGTGGAAACCAAAGCTCAATCATCTCAATGGAAGCTGCCGCACGAACCAAGACCGAAAAAAGCGCGCCAAGTTCGGTCGAATGTGAAAGTTTTGCTGACAGTTTTCTTCGATTGCAGGGGCGTGGTGCATCATGAGTTCTTGCCACAGGGTAGAACGGTCAATAAGGAATATTACCTGCAAGTTATGCGCAATTTGCGCGAAGCAATCCGCCAGAAACGCCCGGATTTGTGGAAGAACAAAAATTGGCTTTTGCACCACGATAACGCCCCTGCTCACACATCGTTGCTTGTGCGCGAGTTTTTGGTCAAAAACAACACACTAATGATGCCGCAGCCACCGTATTCCCCAGATCTGGCCCCCTGTGACTTTTTCTTGTTCCCTAAACTGAAGAGGCCCATGAAAGGACGACGTTACGCTACGCTTGACGAGATAAAGACGGCATCGAAGGAGGAGCTGAACAAGATAAAAAAAAATGGTTTTTTGAAGTGCTTCGAAGATTGGAAAAACCGTTGGCACAAGTGTATAATATCTCATGGGGATTACTTTGAAGGGGACAAAATAGATATTCATGAATAAATTAATAATTTTTGAAAAAAACACAAAAGTCGCGATACGTTTTGAACACACTATGTATATCTTCCTAACTGCAAACATCACTCTGCGATGCCACTTCGTTTTTATCATTAGTGCCGTCTTCACCAGCTGCATCTGTTTAACCCATCGCTTGTATGTGTCATTGTTAATCCTGATACTAAATCTTAGCTTACTCTGAACTTCCCGTTGTTTGAGAGCGACAATATTTTTTGGCGCGAGGGCCGCCCGCCCGAGAGATACTTGGATGATAGCCTACGTCGATGACTTGACGCTGTCACGGTACGGAAAACTGAGTCCCTAGAGTACGCCGCTATTTAAGCCTTAGATCAGGTGGAAGCATGTTGTTAAGTGTTCGATTGTCTCAACCGCCATTTCGTAACTTCCTTTGCGGTGCACCTCTTCACTCACGCTTTTTCTATTAAGTCCGGCTTATGAAATCCCGGTGACGAGAATATATCTCATTATGACAGATACCACGGCGCCCGTTTCTCCGTTGTGCCCTTACTGGGCAGCTTGGCCCGCAGAGGGCATTCCAGTACTCCGTGAAATAAATACCCGGGGTCGATCTTTGTGAGATTCAAAGCAGCCCCAATATTTTAGAGTTTATAAATATTGCGAGAAATTAATAAAATATTATGTTCTTAAACATACTCCTAAATATGTTCAGTTTAAGTGATTGCAGTTTTATGCTTATACTTATGTTGGCGTATGTTCGTGTGTATACTTGAAATTGTTTATGGCTACCTGTACCGGGAAAGTAAACGTATAATTATATATTATGAGTATTAACACCTGAACTGGATAAATAAGCTAGTGTTACGTCAAGAGTCTTGAAACAACCATCAATATAGCCTTGTGCTGGTTCTGCTACGGACCGAACCGTTGGACACATCGCAACGTGGTATCTAGTGCGTTTGCTCCAGCATCGTCTGTATCGACATCCATCCTTGAAGTTTATCAAAAGCTTCCACGTTGCACAGAACGTAACTAAATCCGTGGGCTGCAAAGGCCGTACTTAAATGTCGATATCTCACCCTGCTAGTCCGCGATTCAGTGCCTCTTATTGCTGTTGTATCATAAATATCTACCTCTACGTCAATTATTTCCGTTTGCCGGTTCCACAAATATAGATCGGAGGTGCACGTTCATTTCAGATTTAAACATTTTTTTGCAGATTTTCCGTTAGCAGATGAACCACCTTCCAGCACATGGACAATCTTATGCCTGCACGTATTCAGTAGCGCGCAAACCCTTACAAAAATTGCTCCGTCAACTAAACGCAACTCGTCCACTCCCTTTATCTCAAATTAGGGGAAGACCATATATGGCTATATGTGCTCTCTCTATTTGATGATTGCTACATGAAGCGAAAGCACATGTGGACATTTAATCGCCGCAGCTGCGATGGTGGCCTTAAACGCATAATGCGGATGCCATGGTGTAGACATTAAATGAACAAGGCATATATAATATCCGTAAGTATTGCTATAAGCTTGCATATTTCGCTATATAATCCTAGTAGTGTGTTTCAGATATCGATTTTGATATGGCGTATCTTTTCTAACATGTCGTCTTTGGTCACAGAAATGTTTGTTGGTGAAAACTCCCGTGTGTCAGCCATCGGCTAGATGAAAAACTAAAATGTTGTGCACAACTCGCTATTGAGGTGCATCACATGCAGCTGTACAACTGCAAGTAAATTTACCGAGCAAGATGGCTTAGTGGCAAAAGCCTTTGCCTTGCATTCGGGAGGCCTGGGTTTGAGACCCAGACCGGCCACTCCTAAAATTGGTTTTCATGGTTCCCAATTTAAAACAAGGTGAATGCCGGAGTAGATTCAAAATCGACCATGATTGAAAAAAAAACGGGGAGCACAGATGTCTCAATAAAAAGAGATGGTGCATTACCATCCAACCCCCCCACATTAAAAAAAAAACAATCAGTTTAGTGAAGGGCGAAGACCCGGTATACAGCCCGTAACGCTAGCGGCCGCGCCACGCTTAAGAAACGTCGGACAGTTGCCGCAACTATTTAAACGATTCTTGCTACTACCGTTAAAAATGCTTAGGACCCTCCCTACACGTAAATGGTGACTTAGTAATGAGACAGTTCCGATGATTTTCCCTGGTGTTCCACATTACCCTTGAGTGGTGTGCGGCACAGTACATTCAGGAACGACGTTCTGGGTGTAGTTCGGCGTATCTGGGGCTTTCTCAACGCAAAGTTGGGAAATACCGATTCCGGAGCTGGCTGACGCGATCGCATTTGGGATCGACGTCCTTCAACGGGGCCACCCCCAAGACCGCCGATTCTTTGTACAGGGTTCTTCACTCTCAGGCAAATTAACATACTTTTCATCCACACTAGGCTTGTTACGTACCTTATATCGATTTACATGGTTGTAAAACTAATCTACAACGAAAGCATACACGGTATTAGCGAGGCCTTCGGCCACTTCTAGCTGGTGTTTGCAAAGCAAAGGGCACTCCGATGGCAGCCGGACCGATAAGTTGTGGGTTATGACTAAGAGACGTTGGCAGAGGTCGGAGTGCCAGTCAAAGTGCTCAACCTTCTCGCGGCCATCCTACAGGAGAACAGAATAACGATCGATGATGGTATCGCCGAACTCGAACCTTTCGCCCAGACAACAAGCTCAGGGTGGCAACCTGAGCCCTCTCCTGTTCTCTATCCTACTAAAGGACCTGCCCGCCCAAATAAGAGGCCCGAGAAATATAGTCAAAGTTATCTTGTACGCGGACGACTTGGTCATATATGGTCCAAACAGGTTTCAGGTACAGCAAGCCTTAGCCCGTCTTCACGTCGCTGTAAATGCGTTGGGTCTAACGGTAAACCAGAGAAAGACAAAAACAATGAAATTCAGGAAGGGCGGCAGGATCATTGGCACTGACACCTTGCGATATGCCAGTGTACCGCTCGCTTACGTAAATAGGTTTCCAAACCTGGGGCTACTGTTTTCTTACAACGGCCGCAGCTTCACCGCACACATCGCCGAGAGGTGCAGGAAGGCAGTGACCGCTGTATGGGCAATAAAATCGCCGCTGCTCCTGTCACTCGGAACCGCCTTGAGACTGTTCAATCTCAAAATGGGAGAGTATGGGATACGCTTCATTTGGGAGGACCTCACGGCGCAGAACCTCGAACAGCTTAACCGTGTTAAGGCCTCATTTCTCAAGAGGGCTCTGGGATTACACATCTCGACCCGGAACCGCCTAGTATATCTCCTAGTAGACACACCGCTGTTCACCGAAGATGTGCGGCACCGCTTCGATCTGTCGGCGACAACGGCTTTCAAGAACAACCGCAAATGCTGGGAGATTAAATTCGCGGATATCGATGATAAATTCTTCGAAACTGGAGCTATGACATGTAAGGAATGGAAAGGGGCGTACCGTCACAACTGTCATGTCGTGACCCGCTATGCCGTACACGGCTTTCATCATAAACTGTGTATTGTGCAGAACTTCCACGAACCAGATGACCATTGCAGGTGCTCTACATGCGAAGCACACTGTGGAAGATACCACGCCGCCTCCTGTCCGTTGGTCCCCTCCCTAGGTCGCTTGACTTTTCCCATCTTAAAATATTCGCAATGAGCACTTTCTAGTCTATTTCCATATAGGAGAACATTGGGTTGTAGCCATATAGTCCGTGTAGTATATACTTATATACCGGATGTATTGTGGGCTCAACCCCCAATGTGACACGACCATGCCCAATGGTGCAATTTTAGCCGCTATTGTATACAGTGAAGAGATATATATATTGTGTTTATGCTACCTGGCAAAAGTGAATAAATGTTTGAAAGGTATTAAATTAGACTTAAGAATAATATTTTAAATACCTCTTTTGTTATTTAAAACGTTCGGGACTACTGCACTACGTCCTTCACCATCCTCAGTAGTTGATACACGAGTCACGACTTTGTACGGTGTCATTCGATGACTATAAGTCCGACGCAACGACCGTTCTTGTAGTAGCACGTCCAAATAAGCGCAGCTTTCTGGTTTGAAAATTTTGACTTTTCTGTTCCTGTGGGTCCACATAAGATGTCTTCTGGGGCCAACCGGTAAAACAAAATTGCGTAATTCACAAAGTTCTATGTGGTCTTTGGACGAAAACGGTTGGGTGATTTTCAGCCAATTTTTGTATGTCTTCTCTTAAAGTACGCAAAATTTCTTCGGCTTGTTACAGATCAGAACGACGTCTGGGTTGTGCCCTTTCTCCGAAAATTACAGACATAGAGCAATATTTGATATTTTGACGTTCGTTTCATTTGGCGCCATTCAAATGGACAATGTTTCCAAGTGCTTTTTTGAGACGTTTGAGAGTGAAGGGTTGAGAAAATCGAATGTGTCCTAGTAGCTGTTTTCTGTTAGTAATTGGTGCCAGTTTTTTTTCGACGATAAAGTATACTGGGTTAAGTCATCGTAGTAGAGGTACTGCATTTTACAGCCGAACCGGTCGTTATGTCGGAGGTATAGCCGTCATCGTCGAAGGACATCGTACAAAGTCGTGACTTGTGTATGACTTACGAGGAAGGTAAAGGCCGTAGTGAAGTACTCCCGAATGTTTTAAATAATAAAAGAAGTGTTGAAAAGATTATTCTTAAGTCTGAGTTGATACAGATTGTGCAAGAAGAAATTGGCAATACTGTGTTTCCAAGTGCTTCTTTGAGACGTTTGGGATTGAAGGGCTGAGAGAGTCTAACGTATCCTTGTAGCTTTTTTTTTTTTTTCTGTTTTTTTTCTCTGTTTTTTTTTCTGTTTCTGTTTTTTTTTCTGTTTTTCTGTTAGTAGTTGTGCTAGTTCCTTTCCGACAATAAGGAATACTGGGTTGAGTTATAGTAGAGGTACTGCATTTTTGTCGTAGTTCTTCTGCGTGAAACGCCAGCGTCGGGAGCGCGTGTGACTCTGATGTGCATACGATGTAATGGCGCCAAGTTCTGGACGCGGCATTGCTTCTACCCGCTACGAGAGACAATAGTTGTGCCATAGATAAATAATTTGTGCTGGTTCCCCGTCTCGCCTTCCTTCTGCTAGCTAGGTCCCCAATATACTTTGCTGTTCCTTTGCTGATAGGCCCTTGTGACTTCAAGCTATTGGCGCGAAATGCTTTACGCTTTGATTTACGTTCCTTTGTTCTGCCATCATTATCCGCTATCCACCCCGTGTGTACAGATCTCTGCCCTAGATAGAGGGAGCCACCGTGCAGGACACTGCAGTATCCCATGCCGAGCACCTTTCATGCGACCCCAAGGGAATAATCTCATCATCAGATACTTGTCGATATCTAGTTGGAAACTACGGGGCTCAATGTTATATATATATATATATATATATCAAACAACTCGTTCTCTTGTAGTCGCATATTTCACCGTCAATCCTAAATAGTACATTCCATTGTAAAAACGCTTATTTTACCGAGTTCTACAATCCTATGTTATAAATTACAGCGTCTATGCTATACATTACAATACACTCTGTATATACACGAACTAAATATGCATACGATACTAACATAAAGTGTAGTGGATAGTATATCCAGTCGGGTGTCTTGATGAGTTTGCAATAATCCCATAGGGAGGAGAAATGTTTCCCCAGTGTCGACTGCAGTCCTACGAGTAATAAACGTTAATGTTAAAACCTGTTTTTGAGACACTTATCATCACCGTGTATATCAGTTTCGGCTGCACCTTGCGAAGGCTGTTGTTGTAACTAGCGCTAAAGTGGATGGCCTGTACAACAGTTAATGCAGCCGTGGCATATTCACGCACAGTAAGGTTTTTGATAGCCAAGCTTATCGTGTTGGCTTTATCAACGAGTGTGTCCACTGGTGCTTCGGTTTATCACGATGTCGAGACGCCCATCTACGGCGGCGTCATGATTTCGGTTTTGGCGAAGTTGCTGAACAATCAGACGAAGTACCACTATTCCTTAGCCCTATCGGGCTGTCCTTGGCTCGACAGTAGTTTAGTGGATATGTTTGGAGATCGCGGACGGGTGACTTTTCTGCGGAACACCCGTCCCACGCAGATCTTCGCTGCGCACCAGCGCGAGATCGTCGTAACGTGCGACAGAGAGAGCTCGACAACGAAGTATGTGTTCATTGACGTCAACCTCACGTCGACAAGTTGCGGCCACGCTTACTGTCAGGACGTCGTCCGAACTGTCGACAGCTTCAACTGGAATCGGCGAGTTCTTCTTATGGTCAGACCAGTCAGTGAAAATATTTTTGCAGGAGGTTATGCGAGGTTCATTGAGTCGAGAAGGGGGGCCACACCCGAAGAGTACCTTTATACGACACGTTCAGCGGTGCTAGAACGCATCATGAACGATAGTCTAAGCCGCTTCACTCAGCATGGCCAACATTTTATCGAGTGTTACAGTCATGTCATTCTGCTGCTGTTCGGCAAGCCGCTTAACGAGTACCCCAAAAATAGGCGGGAACAACACAAATTGATTCAGAGCGGGAAAGTTGTGCTTCACAGAAAGGTTGTCCTCAGCACGAGTACGCTGCGAGGAAGTCCAACCTTTTCTAGCACGGCTGCGGTCGCGGCCTTGGATGACCGGTCCGTGCATCAAGTATTCGCTCCGGTAGAGCGCAAGCCGACTCCGATGTTGTATGTCACGCAAAGCGCAATGTCACTCAAGCGTGATTCAGAACACGTCGTCCACCTGGAGGATTGCTCGTCTCTCAGGGTGCGTGTCGTTTATATAGCAGTGTATATATGTATATGTGTATGCATGTGTGCATTAATTGCCCACTGTTTGAGGTGGAGCGGCTGCTAGAGGTGTCGTACATAGGCGCTTTGGAATGCCCTCACTTTGTTTACTTCGACATTTGCGACCTTTTCTTTGTCCCTTTATTCTTCTTCTTCTGCTGCTGGTGCGTGACCATTCTTTACCACTTGGTAAATCCCTCTACCTACGTCTTTTGTTAAGTGTTTCAGCGTGTCCTAGTTCACTCGATACACGATTAGTCCAGCCAGACGACAAAAGCACACGCCACAAAATGTGTATGACAGATATTCGCTTCGTACATGCGCGTAGTGACTTCTGTCAATAGAGGCGGGGTTTGGGGTTTCTCTTGAATATGCGCTTTGTAGCTCCCCGTCAGTTTAAATTCTTTGGCATACGTTCGTAAGCAATAGTGCAGTTTGTTCTATTTGCAAGAGATCGCGCATCGCATCTAACGCATCTCGAATAAATCAATCGTACTTTGTGGAACCTTAGAAATATATAAAAACAAACGTTTCCTTACCATATGCAGATGTTGTACGTATGTATGCATGCCCGTTGGTATACGAGTACGCTGAGTTCCATATACTGGCTATATATATATATATATATATATATATATTTATATATCAACATTTACACTTATCTATTTATTGCCAAAACATTTATATGCTTCTGCAGTCATATGCTCCGTAAGCGGCTCTGCAAGTAGAACTAATAAATTTTCAGTAAATGAGTAAGTAGAAAATACTTTTCGACATGAATTCGAAATCAATTTCTATT
Source organism: Dermanyssus gallinae (assembly GCA_003439945.1). Taxonomy (NCBI): domain Eukaryota; kingdom Metazoa; phylum Arthropoda; class Arachnida; order Mesostigmata; family Dermanyssidae; genus Dermanyssus; species Dermanyssus gallinae. Next base: position 99,085 of record QVRM01000517.1, read on the forward strand.
ATCAATGAAGACAACCTACGAAATTAGTTGTGTATCTCAGATACCTAGCTCTGTACCTTAAATCTAATTTATAAGATGCTTTCCTAACGAATACCCAACAAAGGCCACACTAATAAATATCGAAACTAATTAATATAAATTCGCAACCCATTTTTAGAAACTTGCAGATTATATTGTAACTAACAGATCAGAACATATTCGCATTGGTTAACGAAAATCATCTTAGCATCAATTCTGACTTGCTGTTTTAGGCTGGCACGCGGATTATGTCCTGCTTGCCCTTTTGTGTGACAACTGCAAGCAAACGATAATAAGCTATACTAAAAACACGTAGGCGGTTTAGCATATACATATTGTTGTTTGTTGACTAATAATGACCTGTATTTATGTATACGAGTCGATCCCAGGTGACCGACTATCTGACCTCGTTCGAGGTTTCGGCGTTTCGTCCCGCTGTGGTTGAAGTCTACCGCCGGCCCGTCATGGCCGACCTTGCGATGACGCAGTCGAGTCTTAAGCTGCTGGTCGCGGCTCTTCTGCCCGTTGTTTTGCTGACGCTCGTGTGGACAGCAACCCGCCGCCGTACCACGCTGTGCGAGAAACTGGACTTCTTGCTCACTTTGTGGCTGTTCTTCGTCATGCACTTCGAGTGCACTCAACGTGAGCGTCGATTCTACATTCTGATAGTGGCCGCCGTCACGATGATGTACCTGCAGTTGCCCATCAACATTCTGCAGGGCGAGGTTGTGTCATTTGCGGGCGACTCGACGATTACGCCCTCGAACTGCAGCGTCGTCGCCTGCCAGATTAGGCTGGCCGAGGACATGCTGGTCAACGCAGTGCACACACGCTCGATCTGGAGCCACGTCCGCGTCACGAATGTGCGTGTCGGAAAAAAGTCCTGACACGAAATCGAAGCCAAGCCCGGATCCAAGAAGTGCTCGCAGCCACTGCAATTTGGCACCCAGGCAAGCGGGCTGCTGCCAGAGACAATCGACTTTCTTTTCTCGACATGGCAGGCGATATGCGGACCCACCAACGTTATGAGTATCTTGGCAATGTTCTACAGGCAGGCTAATCTGCTCGTCGAAGAGCTTCCAGTGCAGTCGAATATGGTGCAGCTCTGCTCGAGTCGACGCATTCCGTGGCTGCAACGACGCGTGCTCGAGCACGGACTGTTTGGCAGGGCTATGCTCAGCATTCACGACGGTCAACGCGTCGGCGACGATCAGATTGAAACGCTGTTTTGGAAGAAAAAAAGTTTCGGTCGTCTGTTGGGCCTTGATGACTGGGAATCCAATTTGGTTATTGTTCTTCGAAAGTTCGTTCCCCGACAGATGGAAAACATGAGTCGGCAATACAATGAAAGCAACATGCTTCAACAGGGACGGCAAGAATCTCTAGATTTACGCTCGCTGCAGCCAGCGGTTACTATCTACACTTGGGGATTCCTTCTGGCTATATGTGCAGCAATCGGTAAGGTAATCGTCGAACTGTGCAGAGTAGTGCGTTCTAAATTATTTGTGAAGTCCTCACAAATTCGGGCTCACACATTTCTACATAACTGCGTATACATGCTAACGAACAAAATACTTCAAACATTTTCAACCCACGCGACCATTGACTCAAAGAAGACTCTAGCGGTAAAAAAGCCATAACTGTGACGTGTTCACACTTCTACACAGTAAATTATGTTTTGAGCAACATTTCCTTTAAGGCCACAATGAAGCCATGGTTAACAAAGTGTTTTCGAGCTTTTACAAGCTGTCACGCACTCAATACAACAATTCTGGTTATTCAGCACAGTGTGTCATTTTATAAATGTGTTGTAAAAATAAATTGATTAGTGAGTAGAAAATGTTTGTTGCATGTTAGTGATTTGAAGTCTTCTTCCTTTTTTAAGTTCACGTGGGAATCAAGGAACAACTACCTTGAGATAACGCTATTTCACACGCATTGGTTAAGTACCTAACCATATTTTTCTACTGGACTCACTACGTCTTTTTGAAATGGTCTGAAGTTTCGGTGTTTTCGCTCTGAAACAAATATACTGTTAGCCCATTAGGGTCGACCTCGCGATGACGTCATATAAACTTGATGGGATAGTTTGCTTAGAAATTTCCCTGCAAGCCACACTTCGCTCTCGGCGGTTTCATTAATCGCTGCAGTCTGGGACGAAGATACTACTAAAGACTGCAGCCCATGGAAGCAGGAGTTCACAGTCATCCAAGCGACCAAGGATCATCGTTCTAATAAAGTACCTATATTAGACCAAGTTGGAAACAAGCACTTCAGACAAGCCATGGGGCTGGCTTCATTCCGGAAATCGTTACTCATCAATTGTCTTCGTTCGAGCATCGTATCACAGCAGCAGATACACGCTACCCCAAGCTGCTCTTCTACCTTCTGATCAAGAAATGAACCGTCTATTTTAAAAAGTGTTAACGCCATCTAAAAAAACAGTATAGTTTTCCAAGTGCTCACTTACAATGACGATTTACGTTCTATTTACTTATGCACAGCAAGCCCTGGCCGTACCTTACCACTGCATAAACGCAGTATTCGTGGATTTCAAGTCTACAATTGACTCAGCGATCAGAGAGAGACAAGTCTCTATGTACTTACGTATGGCCCTACGTATATTGGCAGAAGTGGGGACATCACTTCTTCTAGCAGCAATGCAGAACAAGTCTCCTGCGCAATGCAAGAGCACCCGAACTCCCGCCTTTCTGGCAGACCACAGCACTAGCGCGATGGGACAACCTGAGCCCGCCTCTCCTTTCAGCTCTGTCTCTTTAAGAACCTAAGATGTAAGGGAGCTTGTAAACAAGTTTCCCAACCTAGATCTTCTCATCTCTCTTACCGCTCGCTGTTACACGACTCCGGTTGCCGAGGGCTGCCGGAAATTCCTCAAGGCGCTATCAGCCATTAGAAATAGGCACTATAGATCTCTAGCCACCGCGCTAGACTCGTTAGACCTTAAAATGGCCCGGTAGCCGCTTACGGAGTTAACACTATATGGGAACCAAACCATAGATCCTACCCGTACAAGCTATCAATTGCTGTAATATATAATGAGATTTTAAATTGTCGCATATTGCTTTGCTCCTATCCAAATTGGTACAGTATCTCAACACATTTTTTTAAATTTTTGTAGTAGGACTTCTTTAAATAATTTTTATTAAGCTAATTTATTATTTTCCTTTAGCTATCGTCTTGCAATTTGAACTCAACGGCCAATATGGTTTGGCGGTTCAAATGGCATTTTTTTTATTTGACTTGCTTATTGGTATTCAAACACGTCTGCAATGAAATACGAGCGTAATCGGGTTAGCAACATGGAGCGCATACCGTCATAGGAAACCGTACGATTGAGAATAGGCAGGAAATAAATATCCTTATTGGCAAGCAAAATCATCTCTGCATCTACCGTAATCGTATTTTATAGTGCGGCGTAGCAAACCAGATTCGCAACTAGTTTTGTGGAGCGCTTTTCGAGCAATTCTTCTCTCAGTGGCAACGAACCCATTACGAATTTACTCACTTATAGGGAGATATCAGACTCATTCGAGCTTGCAATATAGCTTCAGCCTGATTAATGTTTACTGCTAAATGTATTGTGTTTCTGCGTTTTTTAGATCGACGAAAAAACTTATTGCTAATTTTATTCTACATCCGACTATAATACGTCAGGAACGTAGTGATTGCTGCATCACACATTACATATTCACGGAGCACCGATTGACAGCTCAAAGCATACATATCTACGAGCTTATATATCGTCATTCATAAACTCGACATCGAGTTTACAGATTCACAAACATATGATAAGCTTCCCAGAAGCGGATAAATGCATTGTTTGGTTTCGGTTCCACACTCAAAGTCCTCACGGTTTTTTTAGATATAGAGATTCCTAAACTTTCTGGCAAGTGTGACCGTACCAGCACTTATTTGGTAACCGCTCACGTTAAGGAATCAGCTAAGGGAGTTTATGCTAGCTGAATCAAACGGACCTATTTAGAAACATGGTAAGCATCTAGTTAATCATGCTCAGTGAGATTGGCTGGTTCAACTCAGAGCCAAAGATGCTCAACGTCGCTCCTGGAGTGAATGATTTTAACGTCAAAATAAAGCAATCTCTAAAAAACGATCTAAATCGGCAGTGATAATCAATGAATTCATTTCGAATGATAGCCATGCCCACACTGCACTAAATTCTAGCCATTAGGCATTAATGATTGTCCTGCTCCGGCTATATCGCTCTGCTGAATAAGCCCGCACATGTTAAGTACAAAAACACGACGACGATTTAAGCGTGCCGACGATATGGTGTCACATACATACTATAGCATATTACAGCTACAAATGTGCTTGTTATTATATAATAATCAACGTTCTCATCATCAGGGACAGGAGATCTGCAGGCTAAAAGCCAAGGTAAGTTATTACTAATTGCAGGTACAACATTTATTGCAAATGCATCAGATGTGAATGTTCCAACGCTTTCTCGGCATTCTAAAAGCACCCATACGTACGCAAATGCAACTAGCGCTGGTTAATATTGATTAGCCTGGTAAAAAGCGAAAGCTTAAATTGCCGGCGGTAGACGAATGCTTATAGCTTCATTTAATTGAGCGAAGACGTGTTGGGTTTGCTCAGTCTTTGAGGGCGGGTTGCTAGTTTGGCGCCAAAGAGTGCGGACGTGTGTCGACGGAGCTCCGAGGGTTTACGCTTGCTTGGGTGAATACAGGCCGGTAAACCTAGAGAGTGGCATACCATAGTGATGTGTGAAACTCAGTGACCATTTTGGTGTGTTGTGCGTGGCCGTGAAACGAAGTGGTAAGGAGCTAGTGTTCTGTGAAGTTTAAACAAAACCTTTTTCGGTAGAGTGAGGCAAAACGAAACCACCCGCGCAGCGGTTGGAGGACTCGGAACGGTCCGCCGCGGATTCAAATTTTGATTTCTAACGGCTGCACAACTAAAGGACGGTGTCGTCTGTGCGTTCGCCGACCTCCGAGGCTGAGAGACGAGTGACGCAGGCAAGTTGGGATTTCGGCCACTAGGTGGCGCTTCAGTCGGTGAGTGCCCTCGCCCAATGGGCGGTGCTTCCAGGAATTGATCGCGCCCTCTGCTGGCCTCCTGCGACCAGTGTTGAGGCTGCAAAACGAGAACGGTCCCACCTTATATACGAGGTGTGTTCAAAAAGTATCGCTTTTGTGTTTTTTCAAAAATTATTCATTTATTCATGAATATCTATTTTGTCCCCTTCAAAGTAATCCCCATGAGATATTATACACTTGTGCCAACGGTTTTTCCAATCTTCGAAGCACTTCAAAAAAACATTTTTTTTTATCTTGTTCAGCTCCTCCTTCGATGCCGTCTTTATCTCGTCAAGCGTAGCGTAACGTCGTCCTTTCATGGGCCTCATCAGTTTAGGGAACAAGAAAAAGTCACAGGGGGCCAGATCTGGGGAATACGGTGGCTGCGGCATCATTAGTGTGTTGTTTTTGGCCAAAAACTCGCGCACAAGCAACGATGTGTGAGCAGGGGCGTTATCGTGGTGCAAAAGCCAATTTTTGTTCTTCCACAAATCCGGGCGTTTCTGGCGGATTGCTTCGCGCAAATTGCGCATAACTTGCAGGTAATATTCCTTATTGACCGTTCTACCCTGTGGCAAGAACTCATGATGCACCACGCCCCTGCAATCGAAGAAAACTGTCAGCAAAACTTTCACATTCGACCGAACTTGGCGCGCTTTTTTCGGTCTTGGTTCGTGCGGCAGCTTCCATTGAGATGATTGAGCTTTGGTTTCCACGTCATAACCATAAACCCACGATTCGTCACCAGTTATGACCCTCTGGAGCAAATTTGGGTCGTCGCGGACAGAGTCCAACATCTCATTAGCAATGTTCATGCGATGCTGTTTTTGGTCGCAATTGAGCAATTTTGGTACGAATTTCGCGGCGACCCGTCTCATGCCCAAATCATTGATAAAAATCGAATGGCACGAGCCAATCGATATGTTTAGGTCCTCAGCAACTTCTCTAACGGTGATTCGACGATTGGCCAATACCATTTTCTCCACTTCATTAATTTTTTCGTCTGTTGTTGAAGTGCTCGGGCGTCCGGCACGCTCTTCGTCGTTCACATCTTCTCGGCCTTCTGAGAACATTTTGTACCACCGATAAACGTTGCTTCGGTCCAAGGTAGCTTCTCCGTATGCCACAGTCAACATTCGGAATGCATCCGCGCACTTAATTTCGTTTTTCACACAAAATTTGATACAGGTTCTTTGATCCATTTTTTTGAATAGGTAAAAATCGAAGACGATCCAAAACACGTGCAAGCAAAGCAGCTGTCAACAATTAAGTGAACATTCAAAATGGCCGAGCTTGTCGGCATAAGTGAGAGACATGAGTACCAACATAACGCCACAAAAAATCGAAATTCGAATATACGTAACCCGCGAAAATTCAAAAGTCGCGATACTTTTTGAACACACCTCGTAGGTACCCGTTGGACCAGACGCTCTAGGAAGTCTCCTGCTTGGCCCACGGAGAGAGGGATTTGGTCGGGAGATACGGACGGCGCATTAGGGCGTAGGGTTTGAGCGACCTTGACATTGTGTCAAGCTCAAACACGATGAGTTCCGAGGGTGGGGACAATAGGCGAAAAATGCCGGCGATATTCGCCCCCTCGGGGCTGACGCAAAGGACGCCAACGCAAGGGAATGGAGGCGAAAGAACGGGAACGACAGAGACGAGCGAGGGAAGAATGGAAGAGAGCCAACCGAAGAGAGCTCTGGGGGGAGTGTTCATACACACCTCCAGCTCAGAGGATGTGAATGCGCAGGTAGTGGTGAAGGGAGACCAAAACTGTGCGGGAAAACAGGCAATGGACAACGAAAGAGAAAACGAGGAGGAAAAAGGGAAGAGCGGGAAGATCACGGAAAAGACGTCGAAACAAACCCCGAAGCAAAGACGAAAGACTGAAACACCTGCAGACGCGAGTGATGATGAGGGTAACGAGAACGATGGGGGCTTAGAGGATAACGGACCATGGCTGGATTATTTTCAGTCAAAGACTAAGGGCGGGGTCAAAACCGTGCCTGAGTTGCCTGTAAAGGCTTGGCCAATGAGAAGAATTGAGCCTAAAGACGCAGACGGAGTTGCCGAGCAGATGCGCACCTGGTCCAAGGTGTTGAGTCAACTAATCGTGCGATACCCGCATACCCAGATGTTCATCAAGGACGCCGTTGGGGAGGTAGGTAAGTTTTCCCTAAAATACAAGCGTCTTTCCAAACAGAGAGACCGTGAGTGGATGGGAAAGCTCGAAGCCGAAAAAAAGCGGGTAGAGTCACTCGAGATCGAGCTATCAGAACTCAGGCGGACATTCACACAGGCTTCGGGCAACAATGAGGTAGACGCCTTACTAAAGGCTAAGGCCGAGCTCGAGGAAGAAGTCCGAAACCTTGCTGGGGTGAACAGGGTGCTCGAGCTGCACGGAAACTCACTGTGTTCGAAATGTAATCAGAAGCTCGATAAGGAGCAGATCGAGGCGAGAGAGGCCGAGACGGCTGCAACGATCGACACGGCCTTGGAAGCGGCAACCCGAAACAACGACGTAGAGGAGACGGCACGCATAGTGTTAAAGATATGGCCAGAGATGCTTCAAAAGGGTGAAGCTAACCCATAGGGGGATTGGGAGCCCTAGAGAAGCGCGAGGACTCATTCTGATGAAGGGATCGGAGAGAGACAGAGGACTCATCGAACATGTGCTTCCTCAGTTTCCCGGTGCGGCAGCGCTGGCCGACCTTAAACCAGGAAAGGTGGCGGCACTTAGATGCAAAAGCGACTTTGAGGTCGTCGGCGACGGCGAGATAGACGAAGAAGGGGAGACGGAGGGAATACAACAGAGTCCCCCGGAGGCGTCACGAACGCTAGTGGCCGGGATGGTCCCCTTGGGGGCGACCTCGGCCGACTTAATTAGGCTTTTTGGTAGACTCCTGCATACCCTTAATGTAGATAGGCGGGAGGAGGCACCAGCTGTGGCTGTGACCGAGGAGCTGGGAGACTACACAATCCCTCAGATCCTTGAGGCGTGCTGTCGGGTACTCGACTGTGATGTCGAACTCATTGTTAGAACACCGCCCGCGGATCGAAGCTTACCAAAAGAGACAAACGTCTCAGACCAGACGTGGGCGACCCATACCACTGTCCGGGTAAGGAAGATTGAGGGTAAAACTGCAGCAGAAACGCTCATGAGCGTGCGAAAAAATGCAGACCTCAGAGCGGCGGGCGTAGTATTGGCCGCGCGCGGAGGACTAGCCACGACCGAAAGTGGGGACGTTCTCGTTAGAGTGACCGGCACAAAGGCATCAACAGGCACATTTGCTGAGACGCTAGCACGATCGATCAACACAAAGGTTGATTGCCGAGACTCTGGGGGACCGCCAAAGACGATCGTACTGCGCGACGTGGACCCGTGTGCGGACAGCGACAGCATTGAAAAAACGATAAGGCGAAAGTTGAGCATGCCGGCAGATATGCGCATGCGCACAGAAGACCCGCGGTCCGGCAGAACAGGGCGATACCAGTGTCTTGTCGTTCTCCCGACTGCGGCGGCAAAAAAACTAGTCGACATGAAGCACCTGCAGATCGGTAACACCACGTGCCGGGCAGAGGATTGGTTTAGCGTACCAACATGCTTTAACTGCCAGAAGCAAGGCCACATGGCTAAAGACTGTCAGGAGGAGAAAGCGCAAGGCCGACGCTGTTACCGGTGCGGCGACGTCGGGCACCTCCTTAGTGCGTGCACTAGCGAAACCGGGCATTGCTATATCTGCAAAGTCGACGGGCACTCGGCTTCGTCAAGCAAATGCCCAGTGCTGGCAAAAAAACTTGAGGAGCTGAAAGAGGCTGCTCGTAAGAGTAACCTCGAGAAGTTCGAGGGTGAAAGGAAGCGGAGAGAAGCATCCGAGCAGGAGGCTAGGGCGCGCCAGGAAGCGGCCGAAAAGAAGCGACAGCGCAAAGAAGCTAAACAATTGACTACGGACAGCGAGGGTTACAGCAGGAGAGGGCGTGGTGCCATCAGCGCCGCTGTCGCTGGTGCCGCAGCCAAGGGAGGGGAAGTCAATGGTCCTTCTAATGATTAGAATACTTCAGGTGAACCTCAACCGGTGCAGAGCTGCGCACGACCTGCTTGAGGAGACGGTCCGGGAGAGGGGCATAGCATTATGCCTCCTTTCGGAACCGAACAAGAAGCGAATGAGAAAGAAGAGCTCTATAAATACCGATGAACGCATCGATGCGGCAACCTGGTGGACAGGAGAGGACAACGCCAAATGGGCAGTACGGGCTCAGGAGAGTGGCGAAAGTGGCTTTGCGTGGGTGGAATTAGACGGGGTGGGTGTTCTCTACTCGTGCTATTTTTCACCTAATAGGGAGATACAGGAGTTTCAGGTTTTTCTAGGTCAACTAGGCCGTAGCTTAGGCACGCACGAGGGAAAACCATTGATTGTTACCGGGGACTTCAACTCGGCCAGTACTGCATGGGGTAGTCGTAACACTTCGGAAAGAGGACAAATCTTACTGGAATGGATGGCAGAGCAGGGGCTTATGGCTGTCAACGACGGGGACGTTCCGACGTTCTCACGGGCAGGGAGGGAATCCCACGTAGATCTCACGCTTGCCAACGAACGGGCATTCACGTCTGCTTTGAGGTACGAGCCCCAACCGCGACGCTTCCAGCATCACCTACCCGGGGCAGACGGTGGCAGATGAGACAGCTGGAAAAGGAAGCGCTAGTAAAGGAGATCGACGCGAGGTGTCGGACGATGGGTGTGGGAACGGTGGACGAAAATCGACTCATTGAAACACTCATTGCCGCATGTACAAAGGCTGGCCCGCCCCACCCGAACGGCGGAGGTGCCCGACGGCACCGGTCCGTTTACTGGTGGAGCAAAGAGATCGGGGAAGCGAGAAAGCGATGCACAAGGCTAAACAGGGCGTATACTAGGCAACGCAGCTGGCTGAGTGGAAGGTTGAACCGAGGGGAGAGGGGGCTAGACGTTGACGAGCAATCGGCCACACTCCTGGAAAGTTACAGAGCTGCCCGCGAGGACCTTCAAGGCCTCATCTAGAAGAGTAAGGTACAGGCGTGGAAACAGCTGGCAGAGGACGTGGAGAGAGACGTGTGGGGGTTAGCGTACCAAATCGTTATGGACAGGCTTCGGGCGCCTTCTCCGAGACTTCCGCCGGATGTTCTAAAGGATCAGGTCCATAGCTTGTTCCCGGTTCACCCGTGGAGAGGCGACGGGGAGGAGCCTCTGGTTGCTGAAGAAGATATTCCCAAGGTGACGTTGGAGGAAGTCGAGCGAGCATGGCAGCGATTGACACCCGGTAAAGCACCCGGCCCGGATGGAGTACCTCCTGGAGCGGCGAAGCTACTGGTTCAGCGATGGCCGAAGCTGTTTCAAGCACTGGTGATGCGTCTTTTAAGAGAAGGGCGATTTCCGCGGCTGTGGAAAAACGCCAACCTGGTCCTAATCCCCAAACCAACGGGAGAAAGCAATGCTTTAGCAAGTAGTTCTGCTTACCGGCCTATATGTCTTCTTGACACAATGGGCAAGATCTTAGAGAATGTTATCGTTGAGAGGCTCAACGCTGAGATTGAGCTTAAAGGGGCCCTGTCAGACGCCCAGTACGGTTTCCGTAAGGGAAAGTCCACGCTTGGCGCCCTTACACGGGTTTTGGAACGGGCGACCGAACAGTTAACAAGGACCCCGAAAACAAGAGACTTCGTTGTGCTCGTCCTCCTGGACGTCAAGAATGCCTTCAACTCGATGAGCTGGGAGGTGGCCATGGACGCAATGAGGCGCAAGGGCATTTCGCCATACATTCGCCGGATAATTTCGTCCTGCCTATCGGAAAGAAGGCTGTCGGCCGGCGGTCAGGAGTATGATATCTCTGCGGGGGTTCCTCAGGGGTCGGTCTTAGGGCCGATTCTGTGGAACCTAGCTTATGACGGGGTCCTCGAGCTGCCGGACCTACCGGCGGGTGTTGAGATGGTGGCCTATGCCGATGACTTGGCGCTGGTTATCACGGCACGGGAAACTGGGGCCCTGGAGTATGCCGCTAATGAAGCCTTGGAGCAGGTGGCAGAGTGGATTGAAGACCACTCTCTAAGACTGGCCCCGCACAAGACGGAAGCAATGTACCTTACAGGCAGGAAGAAAACCCGGAACATCCGCCTGCGTCTAAACGGTCATCCTGTCAAGCTTGCTCGGACAGCAAAGTATCTCGGAGTGGTGCTCGACAAAGGTCTCAATGGATCGGCGCATATCCAGCATGTGGCCGGTAAAGCCCACAAGGTCGCGGCCGGCCTGGCGCGGTTAATGCCCAGAGTCGGCGGCTGCACAGAAGGCAGGCGGCGCCTGCTGGCCAGTGTAGCAGAGTCGGTAGCGCTATACGCGGCTCCAGTGTGGGCAGACATGGCGCTGAGGACACAAAGAAACAGGAGAGCGCTTCGATCGTCACAGCGGCCGGTAGCCATTCGTGTCTGCCGGGCTTACCGCACGGTGTCGACCGCGGCCCTCTTGGTCCTGTCTAAGATGCTGCCATGGGATCTGCTGGCAAGTGAACGGGCCGAAAGATGGAAGGATGGCGATCTAGACTTAACAACGGCTAGATCGAGGACAATCGCCCGGTGGCATGAAGAATGGGCCGCAGTGCAGCCGGGAGACCCTCGGAGGCCGCCCGCGGGGAGCTGGACCAGAGACCTCATCCCTGACCTGAAGGCGTGGTACGACTGCAACCACGGTGAGCTGTCTTATGGTACTACACAGGTGCTGACCGGGCATGGCCAGTTCCAAACGTACATGGTACGAATTAACAAGGCGAGTGTCGACATCTGCGCGTTATGCAGATCGGGTGAGACGGACGATGTCGAGCACACAGACTCTCGACGCATCCCCAGGTGGCGGAGCTGTGGAAGGCGTTAACGGTCTGGCTGACGCGTCTGAGCTGCACCAAGGCAGACATGAGACGATGGATGATGCCAGATTGGAGTAGAATGTAGGAGTTGGTGCAACACCACTCCCATGGATTCGAAGCAATGCCTACGCAGTTACCGATCCCTGGGGGTGGGGGGGAAGCGGGTTTACTGGGTTTGCGAGTCCCAGACTAGTCACCATGGCTGGGGTGGCGCATGTCCGTCTGGATTCCCGTAATCCCCCAAAGTAATGCTGAGAGGTTTCAGCAGTAAAAGAAAAAAAAAAAGTCTTTGAGGGCGGATATACGGATATGCCAAACCTCCATGCCAGAGCGCGGCTGTCGAGACGGGTGTGAAACTCGAGAGGTGATTGCGGCACCTGCCACTTTACTTGTCACCATATAGAGCTGTAAGTAAGAACCTAGGCTGATATTTTGGATGATTGTTTAGAAAGTCCGATGTGCTCAGTAGGTGTGGATCTTTGTGGAACTAAGGTATATATAAATTGATTTATTTTTTGCTTGACATCTATATCTAAATAGACTTCCTTGATGAAGTGATTTCAATGATGTACACTATTTTACAGTATATTTAATGGACTCATTTCCTAACCCACGAGTTCTGTACTTTCCCCCCTTCCTATATTTAGTTCGTTGTATCCTTGTATCCAGATAATCAAATCGATTTATTATCGAATAAGAATTTATTTTTCGTATATCACAATATGCATGTGGGGCACATATTATGGAAGGTTAGCTATGCCAATGGGCCTAGCGGGTGTGCATTGTGACAATCACGTGTCCGCTTCGTCTAGGCTAGGCCGAGACCACTTCAGAAGAGTGCCACGAACGGATGCTGCGTTTCCACGTTGTACGTCAAGATCCAGACGTTGTTTAAAGAAGGACGACGATCTGCTATCACCGGTTGACATATTTAACATAGTGCCGACTTTTTGAATTAGCTGTCTGGTCCGAACACCAGGAGCACCCAAGGTCTCAAACGCGAGAGACCAGAATTCGTGGGGATACCCAATTAATGAGTATTTTCTTAGCTTGTTGGTCTCCGCAAGATGGGCTGCATAACCAGCTTCGGATGCGCCGCCACCGACCATAGAAGGTGCTAGGGAGTCGGTAACGGTTGCATCCCAAACCAGCATTTTGCCTCGCTCGAAGGGTGTAAGTGTCATCCCATCTGGACGCCTGCCGTTCTCCACACAGAGGCCCGTGGGTTCAAGGATGCACGGACGACCGCATGACCTAAGGGCTCTGCTGAAGGTATCATTGATAGCGGCATGTCTAGAGCGTCGGCCTGCGCTGATGATACACGACAGGCCGTGATGTCCCAGTTTGTCGACGGGGTGACCACATTGACACCGATGCGGGCTAACTAGGTCTGTCCCTAGTCGTAGGCCTACTGCTATGCGAATCGTCTCGTCATCGAGAAGGGTACCTATGGGTGCACTGGGAAGTGCGTGTAACCAGGCGCCTGAATCCTTGGCGGACACGGCGTTTAGGCGAGCTCTGGTCGTGTCGTCGGCAGCCTCATTAAAGAGACGTCGTTGTACCTCAGCGTGCAAAGGGGCGCTCCAGTCACGTTGGGATAGTACGTTGTCCGGCCTGCCTCCGCAGCGGGCCTCAAGATTCTTCTGAAGCTGGGCTAAGCGGCTTCTAAACTGGCCGACTCCTGGTGTATCTAGAAGGGGGATTGCCCTGTTTTCTGCGCTTAGCATTGATGAGACTATGGCAGGACCGGCCAGGGTCTCCATATTCGAAACCCCGAGGCCCCCTTTAAAGACGGGCAGTAATGCCTGTTGCCGTGCGCTAGATGGTAGAGATGTGTTTAGCAGGGCCTCGATTCGTTGAGCGCTTGCAAGTCTTCGGCCCGATTAGATAGGTCAGCTCCTCGAAGAAGATGGATAAGTCTTATGGAAGAGAAAGAAGACCTGAGTAAGAAGGGTCCCCGATGAGCTCCTAGAAGAGGAAGGCGAGCGGCGGCATTTTCCAGCTTTAATCTCCAACGCTTGATTGCTGCTGTAAGCCCTTCAGGACGAAGTGGCACACCTAGTAGCTCCTTGTATCCAGTATCCCTACCCTGGGATCTGCCAATAGCCCACTCGCTTATTAATCATAATATACCCATTTACCCTGTTAATTTCCCACGTTTTCTTTTCACACATATCTGCCGAACTCGATCTGGATCATATCGCTACTTTCCATTTACCCGTATATTTTTACCCTCGATTCTACCATTTTTGGTACCCTCGCTCTTGTGTTGTACCGAATCTCCCTAGCTGTGAACTCTACTCTGCAATTCTTTTTCGTTTTTATGGAGAGGTGCGCTCTGTAACCTTCCTCTTCTCTAAACCTCCTTAACAATAACATACCGGCATGAACTAGCTAGCACGTGCTTTTCTAAAAGCTCTGGCAACCACATTTGAAACGCTCGTAAAGGGCTAAGTTGCCTGTGGCACGAAATCGTCTAAATGCATCTATCGTCATCGCGATCTCGTTACTGAATTTATATAGGCTTTCTCTAGCAGAGGTATCACCAGGGCGGAGTGACAACCACGTCCAACAAATACAACCAGCCAGGCCGAGACTCGAACTTACGATTGTTTTGCTAACTATGGTTGTCATGGCAACGCCCCGTTTTGAATGGTGCGTTGGATGCCTAAGCCACAGCCGCTACATACTTTAGGCTACCACTGCGCGTGAAGCCTGAGGGATTCGTTGTTTGATCCAATGGGCTAGGCGTCGTTAACCCGCTCCCACCCGGCGACGATCCAGCCCATGATGTTTTTTGTGCTTTTAAGCCTAACTACAAAGTGCGGTTGCATACACGTACTGCGCAGGAGGGGAGCTGCCTGCAAGCGCGGCCCGGTAATGTGGGACTCCAGCCCGCTAAAAACCAGTCATGTCCCCGTCCCCCTGTCTGACTGGGAACTGCTGGAAGGCCGAGGTTGACCGTCTCAGGAGGGCATGTATCCAGGCGCGACGCCTCCTCACCAGAGCCCGCCGGTCAAGTACGAAAGGCCGGGCCCTCCTTCGGAGAGAAATCTTTAAGAGCAAGGAGCGTTCTTGGACGGCCTTCCTTGAAGAGCTGGAAAACGATTCCTGCGTCCATACAAGTTGCTACGGAGATTTCCCGCCTGCGACGGAGATGAACCCACCCAGGAAACAATTCCAGTGCTGATACCACAACACCCTCCTCTTAACCGCTCTTCTTGCCAGAGGGTCCCAGGGGCTAAAGAAAAGCAACGGCAGGAACGCCTTCAGCCGGGAAAGGCACCCGAGGAGGCCCCCCCCCTTCGAGCTTTCTTGACTCTTCTTCTGGTTGACGCCAGGTAGCATCAGTAGTAAGAATGAGCGCTTTTTGAAAAAGGAAGCTATTTCCTAATCCTCTTTCCAGTCGGTGGAAGCACACGTTAAAGTGCGTATAACGGTGACCGACCTCGCCAAAGCCACACTAATGCTGTGCTCAGCATTAAATCTGGCTAACGATACGTTCTCTGCGAGCTTGTGAGTTGTCTCCAAAAGGCATATCGGGAACCTTTCCTTCGTTAAGTATTCTGATGATGAAGTAATGTGACGGGGACCTTTCCTTCCTTAAGTATTCTGGTGATGAAGTCGGCCAGTAGGTTCGGGTACAAGTTTGTTAGCATCCAGACCGCCTCTAGACAAACCATATGTGGTTCCGGCTAGATGTTCCATTTTATATAAAACCACATCGGCCGCAACTGGGGGAGGGGGGCAATGGGCTACCTGGCCAAAAGAAGTCGGTGATCCTCACCTCCTAAAAATGCGTCACACATATTTCTCCTTGCTTTTCTACCTTCAGCGTTTTATTGCACCCCTTAAGTCACACGTGGCGGCCTGGCTCAGTGTAAACAAATTTGCAGGGCCGGGCGGTTTGCCGCATTCTGCTTCTAGCAGACCTTTGCGATGTATCCCAAAATCGTAGCGAGCAATGGGACGAGCATACTTTGGAACGACCAACTATACACTAGTGGACAAAGTTATGTTTATGCCGACGCCAAACGAATCGACAGAAGCAACACTTTCTAAACTCCCTTGCTAAAGACTTTACGGCTAAGAATTACGTCTAAGGAAGTCCACGGAAAAACAAGCTGGTCTGTCAATAAACGAATTTGGTTTTTGGAAAGACGCAGCTCGTCAAGACCTTTAAACAGTTCCAACTTAGCCCCTTTCACGCATACTTGACTACCGGCGAGGACCGGGCCTACATGGCGAGCCAAAGAAGCATCCCCGAGACGGCAGACGGAGTATTATAGGATGTATACTCATCCGCTGTAAGGAACTCTCTAGGGAGCGCATTCTAAAGGAGCTCCTTTAGAGTGCGGTATACGACAAGTTCTTTCACCTTAATAAACTTTCGAACGCCGTAGACATGTTCCCCTACGTGAATCACGTTGAGGTCGGTACAGCCGACATACTAGAAACGCAGAACAGACCCTTCCATCGGGGAATTTGGTTTTAGTAAGGAGGAGGAATTCGTAATGCAATCTACATTCTCTACTCAGAAATTGAGTGAGCTGTGGCACAATCTAAAGGTTATCTGTATGCAGTCTTCATGACTGCGACAAGATTTTTGAAAAAGGCTCTCGTTATCTGTTTGATGAATCATTTCAACGGGCAGGTGTGGCTCTCCCTAAGCGCCATTTCTTGACTACTTGAGTGCCATCAGGCGCATTACGTCTATGACAGAGGCGCTCCTTGTTTCGAAAGGGCATGAGCTTAACACTAGGACGACCAAAGCCATACAATTCAGACGTAGATATCCATTAGTTGCTAGTAATAGCTGCGGCGGCCAACTGCTGGCGTTTCTTAACTCTTTTTTTTATTTTGACATTTGGTTTCATTATACGGGCACAACGTGCACAGTGTATATAACAAAAAATACAAAAAATTACTGTCGGCTTTTCTCTCCTTACGGAGAGGTAGCTAATGTCCGAAAACTGTCATTTTCTTAGCAGTGCGACTCCTCATGCTTAATTTTTTGTCGGGATTGATCTATGCTCTCGGCAGTGTATTGAACTACTTTGTGTAGGTAGATTTCAATTAGCCTGAGAAGTGTTTTCACCATACATGACGCGAGTGCTTTGTCTGTCGATGCGAGCCTCAAGGCACACAGTGTACGATTGACACTATTTGGTATGTTCAAACACCGCCTTTCACGAGTTGCGCACCCGCCGCCGGTACTGCCTACTGAAGATTCCGCAGAGTTGGATTCCCGATATCCTCCGAGTGAGTCCCCAGTTGTTGCTGTACTATCTTTTTCAAAATCGTCTAAATGTAGGTTACTAAAGTGATTGAACAGTAACTAGACAAGAGAGATAAAAATAAGAATTCTGTCGAAATAGACAGCAAAGACTTCCAGTTATGAGCGGTTTATTTTGTATAAGTTCAGAAAAAGTCATACTACTGCGAAAACTGTCGGAAATATTTGAAGCGCATATGGCTAGGACAGCATTTCAAAGACTTCGTGCTACAATTGGTTCGCCAAGTTCCGTTACAGTAATTTAAGCCTGTGACTGATGCCCGTGATGACCACGTTATAGAACCACCTAGTACGCTCGAGGAAGACTGCGCACGCCAAACTGTAAAACAGAATCCCGAGTGACTATGCATAAATTAGACTTCGGGGTGTGACCCAACCATCGTCACTCGCCTTTGCGACCATGGTTTCGTGTCAAAGTTAAACCAATGGGCACCCCAGGGCATGTCCGTTCTTAGATCGAATTGGTATCTGTGTCGAAAAATTAGTCCTTTACGACAATATAAAACGTGGAAGATTCTAATGCATCCCAGGCCAGCCTCCTCAGAATACACCAAAAAGGACAAACCCGTTTGCCTTTTTAGATCGAATTGTTGCCTGCAACGAAAAATTGGTGTTTTTCCACAATGTGACCCGTGGAAGATTCTGGTGCGCCCAGAAGACGCCAAAAGGACTAACCTGTTTGCGCAAGACTTTGCTTTGTATTTGTGGAAGAGGCGTAGCATCGTCCATCACGAGTTTCTTCCTAGTCGCCAAATAATAGATACGAGCGTCTACTGTGGTCAACTTGACCGAGTTTTTGCCGTTCTCCAAAGAATGAGACACAGAGTCTCGTTAATAAAAAGGACGTTTTGTACCACCAAGACAACACGAGGCCGCATATGCGTTTGCCCAGATTCCGCAAGCTCCTATTGGAGAACTGTCACATCCGCCCTACTTACCAAACATCGCACCGGTCTACCACACATCTAGGTGTCTGCAGAACTATAGGTGAATTTCAAAGAAATTAGTTTTCTGTAAAGAAGAATCTTTCAAAGAAGTGAAGTTCTCTTCACTAGAAGCAGTAAAGCTTATCTGGAAACGGTACTTAGGGATATGAAGAACCAACAAAAAAATACTTCCTTAAATGTTTAAAAGTCGGCTAACTCGTTCATTTTTAGTATTGATTTTAAAGTTGAAAAATTACAGTTGCTCTCGGTCCTGTCCAATAGATTGCGGGCCTCTCCCGATGGCTAGCGACGCCAATAACAGCAGCATCATTTGCGGCCACCTCCTGCCTCTGTTTACATAACAGAAAACTTAAGTTCTATTACCACAACAACGAGACCGATGATAAAAATAACAAAGGTCGCCAATGCCAACAACAACAGCGGCAAGACAACGCTAACACGGCCAGCTCACAATTCTGGTGGTACTTTCTAACGACGACGACGACGATGACAACAACAATATGAACAACATTGTTGTTGTTAAACAACAGCATTCGTAGAAAAAGCCTTTGATTTCGACAGAATTCCAGTTTAACGAACCAACTCGCTTGGTCGACCGTATTGTCGTTATTAAGTCAGCACTTATCACACACGACTTACCGCAGTGAGAGCGAGCTCATCGGCACTTTGCGACCGGGACGGACATCAATCACTCTACTCGATGAGGTGAGGTGTAAGGCTTGCAACCTCATACGTCGTTGAAATTCGCGCTACGCTAGGCGAACGAATAGACAAGCCGTTGAAATTTCAAATTGTTTCTGTTGTTTTTCGCTTCAATCAGTTTCAATCAAACGAGATCTGCGTCGAACCCTTTTCTTATGGTACGACGGCCAGCTGACGACTAACTGCAACTTCACTGCTTAAGCAAATCCTGCTTGTTAGTGGCTTGTTTATAGCAGAGACCATACTCGTATTCATAAAGCAAATCACATATATTGCAGTTTTTGTACACTTGAGTCAACGAGTAGATTAGGCATTTATTCAAATAATAGCGCACACTGTAGTCTGTGCAGAAGCAAAGTTTTTGTTCTGCGCGTGGGTGCATTAGGTGATGCTTAGGACCATAGCAAATAATGAGTATACGTTATACAAGCAGTTATATAAATACACATATAAATACAAATCTATGTTTATACTTTTCAGAATAAACGTGTTTTTTTCCGCCTGGCATGCCGTCACCGCGAGCCGCGTGGCCTAACACGTTGAAAGGAGGAAGAAACGTAAACATTCTAGACTAGAAAACACCTATCATTGTGTGACGACATCTTTCGAGACGACCATTGACCCCATCAGACACAGCACGGTAAGATTTGTTCCGTAACCGGCAAGCCGATTAGAAGCCGGAACAGGCGACTGGCGCGCGGAAATGTATTTAAGTCCACAACAGTCGCTTGGTGCTGATAAGCGAAAAGCATCCGTCCTTCTAGGCGCGATGAAGTTTTCAAGTACCCAACAGGGCCACTATGTAAGTTACACGTCATTACTTGCTCTGAAACTGTAACTGATGCGTATAGTAAATATTAGTAATCGATGCTATCTTCATATGTAAATACTGTTGTTATGGCATTGTGTTATACTCTGCCTCCACCTACAGTAGAGCGTACAACCGTAACTCTGGTAGTATTTTTTTTTTGGTAGTATTGCAACCCAATTTCAATTTTTCACAAAAACTACCTATTCTATCTGGACTTAAGGCCGCAGTATACTTAAAGGCATATCATAATTATGCATGTATATATATACAGGGTGTCACCATTTTTGTGTCCAAAACGCAAGGGTATGGTCAAGCTCGGTGAGAAAATCATTTTTGCCAATAGAAAGGGGGAGCGAAAATGTTTCGTATAGGAGTGAGATAATTTTTTAATGCATTTTTGGGAATTGTGATTCTAGGGGTGGCTGTCCCGACATACGTTTACAAAATGTATAATTGTGAAAGAACGCATTCCTCAATTGAAAAACCGAGCATACCGGCGCGTTCGAGAGATATATACCCGACCTTAGCTAGCGCAATGACTATTGTGATATTAAAAAGAGTTTGCAAATTTATAATTTTACTTTCGCATGTTTGAACTTTCACGCCCAGGTTTTCAAAATGTTTCCATTACGCGCGCATAACCAATACGCCCAGACAAACGTGCATCTTTAGTGGATCATTTTGATAGCAAATTGGTAGAGCGGACATCTGTGGTTGCAAATTAACTCCAATCTTCCTATAGCCATATCGGGTGTGAGCAGATACATGCAGCTCCTATGTTCGCTTTCTTTGTCAATCAAGTCACTCGTCAAGCCTGTAAGAGTTCAGAAAAACATTTATTTACTTCAAAGCTTGCTCAAACGAATGCCCGCCAGCCAATAAGCACATTCGACATCGATGGCAAAGCTCGCGTTCAAAGATTCCAGGCGCCTCCCGAATGGTTCTACCAGCAGTAACTATTCTGCCGATCAGATCCATAGGAGGCTCAACGGGAGTTGCGTAGACTAGATCATTTAGGTGGCCCCAAAAGAAAAAATAAGACTGGACAGATCGGGCGATCGCGGTGGCCAAGCTTGTGGACCGCCTCAGCAAACCCAGCGATTGGCGAAGGTCTCATTTAGATAATGCCGTACCGGAAGGTGCACCATCGTGCTGGAACCACATTTTCGATTGAATACTCTGTGAAATGTTTGCCAAGTATTCTCGCAAGGTTATGCTGAGAAACATGTAGTATGTTGGTCCATTGAACCTATCTGGAGGTATGTGAGGTCCGAAAAGATAGTTGCCCACTATGCCAGCCCAGATATTCACGGAGAAGCGACGCTGGTGTGTATGCGGCCGGGCAGCGACAGTAATGAATGCGTGGCTGACAATCAGAATCCTTCAAGGCATGAACTCGCTGCAACCGATATGAATGTAGCCCTGATTCATTTAGCACCTTGTAAACAGTGGCACGACTGCGGAAGGACGCGTATTTTGGCTTCTCACTGTCCGCCGTCGTCCGGTTTCGTAATGACGGCCTTGAGATATTCCAGTTTTGCAAATCAAACGATGAATTCTCAAAAACATTTTACTGCCAGGTATCCGTTGGTATGGAAAACGCTCTGTGTACAACCGATGTGCAAGACTCGCGTTACCTTCTGCTTTACCATAAAAAAGGGCATTTGTAAATCGGTCCATCACGATACACGTAGTAGAAACGCCTCCATTTTTTAATGGAATTAATTGAAAGATGTAGACTCAGCTAGACGATTGCTACAACGCGAGGGACTTGCAAGGAACGATGAACAACAACACACAAGGTACGTCTAGCGCGTAGCACAGCTGGGCGAAGAATGGATGTTAGGCCATGCTTTCTCGGTCTATTTATTCACTCAAGGGACGCCATGGCGTTCGTATCGTAATCATGTTAAACGATGGAATCAGACCTTCCCGAACATTCGGCATCTTGAATGTTCCACCTGTCCTCGCCGCTGATTGATCTGCTTAAACTACGCATTATCACAGCGTGCGTAATTCAGGTACGTAGTTCTGATGGTGAAGATGCTGCTGATGTCGTCGCGGTGTACGTTGGATTAGATGCTTGGTTGACATCGACGGCGCCAGTAGTTGGCTGTTCTGTTGATACATTGTGTCTAACTTCGTCACAATATCACAGATTGCCCGTGCATTTAGTGACTTTTCGTGTCTTCGTTACTGGGGTTACGGCATCTTCTATTTCCCGGCATGTCTTTAGCTTGCTCCGCCATTGCCTCCAACCGACGCTATCTATGCCCGCGCTGCTTAACGAAGACTGCTATCCTTCAGACAAAAAGCTCAGTGTGCTGGCGGGCATTCGTTTGAGCAAGATTTGAAGTAAATAAATATTTTTCTGAACTCTTACAGGTTTGACGAGTGACTTGATTGACCAAGAAAGCGAACATAGCATGTATGTGCTCACATTCGATATGGCTATAGGGAAATTGGAGTTACGTTGCAACCACAGATGCCAGGTCTACCAATTTGGTATCAAAATGATCCACTAAAGATGCACGTTCGTCTGGGCATATTGGTTGTGCGCGCGTAATGGAAACATTTTGAAAACCTGTGCGTGAAAGTCAAACATGCGAAAGAAAAATTTTATTTTTGCAAACTCTTCTTAATAGTTATTGCGCTAGCTAAGGTCGAGTATATTTTCGAAAATGTAGAATTTTCTCCCGAACGCGCCGGTATGCTTTTCCAATTGAGGAATGCGTTATTTCACAATCGTACATTTTGTAAACATATGTCGGGACAGCCAACCCTAAAATCACAATTCCCAAAAAGGCATTAAAAAAATATCTCACTCCTTTACGAAGCATTTTCGCTCCCCCTTTTTATTGGCAAAAATGATTTTCTCACGGAGCTTAACCATACCCTTGCGTTTTGGACACAAAAATGGTGACACCCTGTATATATATATATATATATATATATATATATATATATAAACGGCGTCGACGTACGTGTCTTCAGGCATTGTATGGAGTAAGTAATATTAAGTTCCCGACCATCATAGGGCAATCAGCGCGCCTCTTTTTATAACAGGTCGGTCCTGGAGTTTTATTAAGATGGGAAAGAGCACAGATGAAGATAATCAGGCTTATATTTGTGCAAAGGTCAAACGGCGTTGTTCTACCACTGCTGAGACGCAATGACATCAATCACCATTTTCATTGGCAGGGCTAACTAGGAAGTTATCTACGCGCAGCGAGGTGTCCTAGGTGTTTGGCTTGAGCTCTAACGTACTATAAATCAGTTTATTCCCGCCCCACGCACCAAGTCAGAATCACTCTCGTATAGCTCTGACAATCGGTTGCCTCGTTATATAGAACTGTCCACTAAAACCTGACGGTCAGATGAATGCTGGGCTCGCTGCTGGCCTCTTCTTTTGTGAATCTAGTTCCGACCCATACAGAAAAGGCACCGGCATGTAAAGCTGGTTATCTTTTGTATTTGAATATTTTATCAATTCTTGCTCTGTCCTTTTGCTAACTATTCCATTGCAAAGCCCGCCAGATCAAAGCGACCTCAACACGGTCCGCTGCCTGGTCTAATCTCAGTCTAGCTTTATTGTCTCTCTTTGGCCGCATGTGTAACGCACGAATATTGCACGCATTTCCTCAGGGATTGCCTTTGTTGGGAGCGGTTATGCTCACGAACGCAATCCGGTCGTTTATCCGCAGTAAACCACTACTTAAAATGAGTATTTTTATTACTACTAGAGGCGCCAAGAAGTCTTGTGGCTACGCGGCAATAGCTGGAGCCCGGCGAACGTGTCTCATGAAGAGAGGAAGTCGATGGAGATATTCAGGTTTTAATTAGTGCAAAGATCAAACGGAGTCACTTTAATCAAGCTCTAACCGGCTAAAAATCATGTCCGTTTCCGCTCCACGCGCCAGGTCGAAATCACTGTCACATAACTCTGGTTGCAGCAACCGGTTGCTTCCATACATAGAATTGTCAAGTATTTCCATAACTTGAAAAAACTTTTTTTAAACTTGATAGGGGGTTGGATGGTAATGCACCATCTCTTTTTATTGAGACATCTGTGCTCCCCGTTTTTTTTATCATGGTCGATTTTCAATTCACTTTGACATTCACCTTGTTTAAATTGGGAACCATGAAAACCAATTTAGGAGTGGCCGGTCTGGGTCTCGAACCCAGGCCTCCCGAATGCAAGACAGAGGCTGTTGCCACTAAGCCATCTTGCTCGGTAAAATACCTCATACCTCATACCTGCCGGTTAGATCAATGCTAGGTTCGCTACTAGCCTCTTTTTTATTCTATTTAGTACAGCAAGGCCCGGTTTATTTTTGCAAGAGCCTACGCACTTTGCAACAGGATGTTGCATCTTCTCACAGATAAAAGCCATAAGGCCTTAACCATGTTGATTTTTGTATCTGGGGTATATTGAGGCTCAGAGAATGCTGCGAAGAGTACACCAGTTTGAAAGGTCTGCCATTCAGAGCAAATGGGAGAAGATTCTAGAGTATATCGTTTTAACCGCAAGCGAAAGCTTCGTTGACAGTTTTTTTTTTCTGGGAGATTTGGGAATGTTTTATGCACATCCTTGACTAGCAGCCTGCGTGACTATTGTGGAACTCACAAACCTACTAAACCAGGATTCCTCTTCACCCTTAAAGGTACTACTAGGTATTTCTTCAAAGCCATCAGAGAGGCGTTTGTGCCGATCTCCTTAATGCAGCTATGTCCGTCTGTCTTTCTGCACATATACATGCCGCCAGGTAGGAGGCTTATGCTAAGGTATACATCGTCCTTAAGGGTGCGTTAAAACTTATAGATCTAAATGCACTTTCTCTTCGTACCTCCAGCGACTCCTCGTCTCGACCACGCTTCCGAGGTGCCGCGTGAACTCCTCTCGCTTAGCTGTCCCCTTCGCTGCCCAGCATTATTGCCCCTCTGCAACTAGACATTGTTCAGTCAGGTAGGATAAAGTCACTCGGCAGAGGTGCGTGGATCCTTTCTTCCTCGTCAGTGCTTCTACTACTACTTTCCAGTTTATCTGAAGGCGTATTTAACATCCAAGAAGATCAAAGGCCCGAATGTCTTCGTTTTAAAAGTATCTGCACCTGCAATGCAGTAAACATTTTTTCAAAGTCTCAACGGGTCTATTGAACAATTATCCCGCAAACCAGAGGAGCAACCGAATCTCGAATACCGAATAGCACCATACTATATAGCGCACATTTATGGAAGCACACAACAGCCAGGGCTACAACACGCCGCCTCCTGAAAGTAAGAATACCGAGCTCCAAAATGCCCCTGATTAACTTTTAGACGATGCGATTACTAATCAACAGAATAGATACCTTAAGCAAAGAAAGAGCTACATTGGAAAGCGCTCCATCCCGGTTACCCCGGGCACTGTACAAAATCAATGCTGCAGCTTTAAGCACGGCTTGCTTGTCCACGACTGTTAGGAGGCCACGTTAGCTGCTCTTAGCGATATTGCAACGCAATGCTGAAGCTGACCCCTTCTTATGCCATATGTGCAACTCCGGAAAAGCTAACGATGTGAGGCGCTGCTAGGAATGATATGTCTTTTTTAATACCGAGCGAGAATCTTAGCTTGTAGAGAGTATTTAAGGCTGCAAGTCCCCGTGCATGCCAAGGTTTTGTAGAGGTGCTCTTCAAGGAGTATAAATCCTGGTTATAACAGGACGTCGTCCTTTTTCAAACAACGTCTGGATCTTGATATACAACGTGGCAACGCTGCCTCCGTTTGGGGCACACTTCTGAGGTGGTGTCGGCCTGACCTCATCGAAACGGACACGTGACAGCCACAATACACGCCCACTAGGCTTATTGGCTTAGCTAATCCATCGTGATACGTGTAACATATACATAATGTACTATATTGAAAACAAACCCTTTTTAATTTAACACATAATCCTGGTTTGTAGTATAAAGGTTCGCAGATATCTTCCCCCAGGCAAAAATAGCCGCCACACAAAGTCGGGTAACCGTTATGGCAGGATAATGGCCAGCTGATGGCCAGATGACAATAAGCCAGTTCTGTGGTCATACCCGACAAGCGGCAAACAGAAGGACAGGATTTTAGTGGGCTCGTGAATCCCACATTAAGGCTTTAAGAACGACATCCGGTAAGCAACATGCATTTTAGGAGCAAATCTCGAAAAATATATAGCCTCCTTGCCTGTTCCATCGAAGGGAGTTCAAGCAGGTTATAATAAAAATAATAAGATATGAATGAGCCTATTATATAACATAACATAATACAAATGCCCTTTGGGCTCTGCCTTGTTTAGCCTGGGAGTCTCCAGTTTAGTGGCACGAATGAGAAATTCTGAATATCTACCTGGCCGATGAAGCTTAACATCTGATATCTGGACGATCGTACATTGAGAGAACTGGCAGACATGGTGGCATACTTAAGTCAGAGGAGTTTCCGGATGAAGAAGGGACGATCCTCAATCGTTCCAAAGGCGGGGTTATAATGCTTGGGGGAAATACCAAGGAGCGAGACGGAGCACACATAACTAGTGGTGTCATTTTACCGAGCTGTGGGCGAGTTAACCTGGCCGAGTCAGGGCTTCTCGGGGCTCTACTTAGTTTTTAGAGTACTTTCAAGACTTTAATAGATAAACGCTGCGCCTTGCCGCGGACACGATCTCGCCTTTTACCTATGCACACACAAGCGACGCTGTGCCTTTGAATATATAGGTTGGGTTCCCCGAAATTCAACTACACACTGTGCACCTCACCGACAAACCAATTCCATAAAGTTTTGCAAGCGTACGACGGCTTTACGAAGTACAAACTTAACACTGACTTCACAAATAGTCCGTGGCGAAGGTCCAGCCTCCCTATAAAAGAATATAGACTATACCCCAAAGACTGGGGATTCGAGCGACAGAATTGGTCCTCTTATGTTACGCAGCGTCACTATTAGAAATTGGCCAGCTGGCAAGGACGCTAGTTGGCTCAAATGATCACCAGCAGCTGCACATGCTAAACAGGAAACAAAGTTACTGGTCAAACTGAGGTTGATATTAGGTTCTTGGGAAAAAAAACATGCAGCGCACGCTGTGCTCAACAACTACGGATGCAAAGTCATGATCCGTGAGACCATCGAAAGCCTTAATTCTACTACAGAAAAGGCGGTTTTTTCGGCCGTGCGAGACAGCTTCAGCTGCACAACATCACATTCCGCATGGTGTCGACTTTCTGACGATAGAAGGCCCGAGGGTGCCACATCCTCCCGTGGAAAAAGCAAATGTCTGAATTGGGATACAAGGGTCTCCTGCACAGCCGCACCATTCTATTTGTCCCCACAGAGCCGCCGAGGCGGGATGAGTTGTCAAACACGCAGAAAAAAAGAAAAGTGGCGTAAATATACAGAGTTAGAGCCGAGATATATTTCGTGCCGATTACAATGGAGACAATTGGCC
Source organism: Dermanyssus gallinae (assembly GCA_003439945.1). Lineage (NCBI taxonomy): Eukaryota > Metazoa > Arthropoda > Arachnida > Mesostigmata > Dermanyssidae > Dermanyssus > Dermanyssus gallinae. The sequence continues at coordinate 126,288 of QVRM01000517.1, forward strand.
CAGGTAGTAGAAGTACAAGGACATTTATATTCAAAGAACATGAGCGATCGAATGCAGGCAAACACCGGGGATATGCGCGAATGTAGTTTATAAGGCAGCTGATTTCATTGGCAGTTTGCAGATGAAATGCCGCGTTGATATTCGGTGCAATGGCCTGAGAGTAGCTAGAAGGAAACCACAAAATAACAAGGATACACGATCACACCTCACGCGCTGGCTAGTGCACAATAGCCGAGGAAATACGTGTCGGAGACAGTTACGTTCTACGCCAGCGGCCGATTACGGTCCCAGTCCCGGCTGATAAGGCCTTTCAGTCGCGTCGTTTGTGCATCTCCCGTTGGTGAACGATGTGCGCTGGCTAGTGCACGGTAGCCGCCGAGGGCGTACATGTTGGAGACAGTGACGACCCACGGCTGGTAAGACCATCCGGACACCCCTCGACCGGACCGCATCTTACCTGAGGTGGTTCGGATGCTTGCCATGCGGCATTACGCCAGGATTGCGGATCTCGTGACCAGACTGCTTGTAGAGGGTAGATCTCCGGCTCAGTGGAAAAGCACTTACCTAGCGCTGATCCCACAACCAGGATTCCGGGGCTTCCCGCATATCTACTAATTTGCCTGCTAAACGTGCTGGCAAGTTGATCGAAAATGTACTTGTTGAACGTTTTAACGCGAAGATTGAAAACCGGCAGGCATTTTTGGATGGCCAATATAGCTTCCGGCAGGGTCGCTCGACCTTAGACGCCCTGCACCGAGTGCTCCACAGGGCGCGACAGGAGGCTGCTTGCGCACAAGAATTGCTTCTTTGTTTTACTGATTTAATTTGACGTGAAACTGCGTAACACTGCGAATTTCCGAGAGACGTCATTTTGACAGTGCTGAATCGTAGGGGATTTCCCTTACCTTCGCCGCATCTTATCTTCTTACTTAGACAACCGGAATCTCCTGCTAGGAGCCTAGACTCAGGAGGCTACTGCCGATTTCGCAGGACTTTGCCCTCGGCCCCGTTTATTCGAATTTGACCTACGACGGTCTTGCGGCTTGGGGGCATACACGACGAAGCTGAGACCATTGGCTACGCGGATGACCTCGCGAGTTTTGCCTCACAGAGCCGTGGGGCTGCTGGTCACAGCCCGACGGGATACAGCTTTAGAATCATCGGCGAACCTCGCGCTTGTACACATCCATGACGGGATGAAGGAACATCATCTTTAGCTGGTCCCTCAGAAGACAAAAGCTCTTTACTTGACCGAACGAAAGAGAACCCGTGAGATACGGTTGGAACTGGCAGGCCACCCGATTCTAATCAAGAAACAAGCAAAATACCTCGGAGTTTTACTGGATCACGGGAAGGCCACATGTCGCCATGTGGCGAAGAAAGTTTCTAAGGTAGCCCAGAATCCCAGCAGAATCCTGGGGAAGGTGGGGTATCGGAAACCAGACGTTGTCTGTATGGGGGGGGGTTCAGTATGGGGAGACCTGGCCCTCCGCATGGCTTGCAACCGGCGGGCCCTCCTTGCGGCCCAGCGGGGCACGGGAATGAGGGTGTCCCGTGGGTACCGCACAATAAGCACTGACTTTATCCTCGTTCTTGCCCGCCACCTGCCCTGGGACATACCTACGAGAAAGCAACGCAAACAATGGACGGTCCAAGACTTGGGCGCATACCCGCAAAGCCACTTTCACTGCGTGGGCGAAGGAGTAGGCCGTGTCCGCCGCCGGAGACACCCGCGGGCGCTGGACGCGCACACTTATACGCTACTCGCAGCAATGGTACGACGGGGCCAGACAGAGGCCTCTAACGTACTTCGCCACCCAGATCTCTATGGACCTCGGATAGTTTCATCTCTACATAGTCAAGATTGGGAAGGCGTCTGCAGACACATGCGTTTTATGCGCGTCAAGCCAGTCTGAAGACGTCAACTACACAGTGGCTCAATGTAGCGCTCTGACAACGTGTCGTTTCGTCATTATTTTTCACAAAATCTTTGAGTAGACAGTGGAGTAGCCCGCGTAGAGGGATTCTTGCTGGAATTTGGAATCCTGCGTACCACCTTGCCTGTTATCTTGGCGTCGGCGAGTAACCGGTGAAGAGGAGGGCTAGAAGAGGGCGGCAGGTGTTGGCTAGATGACAGCCCTCCATTCGCAGACGTCTGGGTAACGTTGTAAGGAGAGGGTTCTACTAGCGTAGCGCGGAGAAGGCAGCGGTTGTAAGATGCTGCTAGTAGTGGCAGCAGCCTGTTGAAGCGCTGCTGTTCCACTAAACTCGGCTATGTTCTTCTTATGAATCCTTCCTGTGTGAATCGGGACACCCTTTTTCGTAGGAAAGCACATTGAACACCACAGGCGTTGAACCCGCTGAATCAGCTTCAGTGTGGGGGCCTGCAACTCCCATAGTCTCGAACACCAACGGACAAAATGCGTGCAGATAATCAACGCTAGAGTATTTTCTGCATTTGTTCGGGCCACATGGAGACACACTGGGCTAACCCTGGCTTAGAGAACCCGTGAACACACGTTCGCGCGGAGACTATTGTCCACTTCAAAACGCTAATATAGCAAAGCTATATTACTAATAAATCTGTTCTTTAATAGTAATAATACAGTGTATTATTTAAACAAAAAGAGCAAATTTGAAGAGAATGCTAAAGCAATATTAATAATAAGAATAAGACCCATAGATAGTCTGGCAACTAAAAGCATTAGTGGTCTCGGTAGACTTTCTGGCCCAACAGCCACATTGCCTTGGCTAGAGGAATTTTATAGAGTCGACATGTACCGAAAGCTGCATCAAATAATATAAATGATAAAGCGTCAAATGCCTTAGTAAAAATGGGAGTCAAGCTGATTGGCCGACAGCTTCGAGCATCTTGGTGGGATTCCTTCCTCTTGCAAGGAGCAGATACACAGGTTCTCTTGAAACAGCATGGAAAATTCGAGTGTTTATATATAAATGAATTATATAAGCAGTGACAGAAGCGAGGAAGAAAGAATTGTTTTCAATTACTTTGTATGGTACTCTAGTGGCCGCACCTTTCAGGCAAGTTTTGCATTTACGGATTACTTGTATTACAGTAGTCGGTGAAAAGTATCAAAGTTGGAATAGGACACTGGAAGGGTATATGGACACTGGAGATAATATCGTGCAATCTGGCACGAGTGGGGCGAAGATTTGCCGCTGTTTTATCGCAAAGCGTTGTTCTAGGTAGTGAAACAGACACCAGCGAAACAACATATGGTGCTGCCGTCGGGTGCGGTGTTAGACTCTTGAATATTAGTCTTTCGAGAAGAGTTTTTCTTATAGACATATTTTCAAAAACCACCGGAAGCCTCATTTATTCGTTTGCGATAGCACTCCCGAATTTCCTGTATTTAGATACCAACCTGTAGTAGAAAATGTTGGTTGGCCCAATCACGTCCATCATACTCACGGCCGACAAAATCAAGATCATTTTGTGAACGTACGCGAGCGCCGGATCTTGAAGGGCGATCCACGATTATGCACAGTACATTTTGGGCACAGTGTATGAAAGCAGCACCAAATGAAGGCTTGAGAAATAAACGACAGATCAGAGGGTAATGATCAGAGGAGATAGCCGTCGAGATTACGACAACGTCGCAACTAAAAAGAATGCCACCGGCATCAATGCACACACAATCCGATGTAGAAACGGGTATCGGCCGCGTTACTTTTTGGGTATTTTGGTGTTTACTATTTTGATAATTATTTAAGTCAGCCGAGGGAGGCGAGAAAAGTATAATATTTTTAAGTAACAGCTAAGGTGCCGTGATTAGCATCGCCGACAACGACTCTGAGATTTCTATCAGGTCGGCCTAGCAGCTCACCAAGCATGTCTATGAGATTTCTAGCTTGCAAACGATTAATCGCGCAAGCAGACAAATGTAGGATGTTGTGTCGGTACCAACGGGCTACCATATGTATCGCCTAAATAGTTTTATTCGGAAAAGAAAAATAATTGCATAGCAAGCCTCAATATAACCAAAAACACATACAACAAAACCACCGCTACACCTAGAAACGCGCGAGATAAAGCGAAACGCCGGTAACTCTCAATATATTATAGACGAGGCCACGAACCGGCAAGTCTACACATCCGCAGTCATGATCAGACGAATAGACGATGATGCATGTCTATATATATATATATATATATATATATATACATATAACAAAGGGCGATAATGAGGCCTGATAATCGACGCATCACATTATGTTACGCACAATGGCATATGTCTGTAGATGTGGTTGCCCATTCCATTTAGAGCACCTATTATTCCACGGCCTATAGAATGGACTTTGACAAATTAGTGAGAACACCTAGTGGCGTGGGCTGCATTGTTGTGTCGTTTAATATGTGTATATTTCATACCGCAGATTGTAGATATGTATTTATTATACCTGGGAATGCTGAGCGGTTTATTAAGTATTGGACAGCTAAGAAGAAGCCAACAATATAGGGTCATTGTGAAGAATTAGTTTTTCATATTATAAATATTTCTGATTTAACTTGAATTAACTAAAGCTCTCTTATGTATTTCAAGTAAAATGATGATCAAATGCTCACAAATGTAGGCAATCACTCTCTTTAAATAAGGCAACATTAAAACAACTCCTAAATATTGCATATATGGTATGCCGCAATTCAAATGCGTTGTGTATTCTAGAGGCGGAGTTTGTGTTTCGTTGCAAATCGTTTGAATGTTGTTTAGGTTAAGCTCAAACGCTCAGACGAATTTATTAAAATTAATTATTTGTAAAATTGAATATTCAATTTTAATTTTCAACAGAGACATTTTTTCGGTTGCTGTTATTTATAAAACCTGTTTAGAAGTTTCATATCTTCACTTGACCGAAGTCTAAATTTACGTGACCAAATCTCACTCGACCGACTCACCTGTAATGCTAGTTGTAGACTGCAAGTCTTCACTGGCCAGTCGCCTATTCCTGCAACTCTGGCACAGTGCTTGAAAAATAGACTTTGTTAGCTTGTCTGCAGTTCGGCCTATTGTTGCTCTAAAGCAAGTAGAATATCTCTTTATTAATGCTTAAAAGTCATTGCCTGATGAACTACTTGCCAAGGGTATAGGTTGTTTATAACATTTGCAGACACTGCACTTCGACCGCACTAGGAACCCAGACACGAGATCATTATGCAGGTTTTTTGCACATACACACGGTCTTTCTCACGAGCGAGCCCAAAAATTATAGACACATTTTTCTTACACTCGCTCATATTGCATTAAAGCACAACACTGGACAGTTCGCGCTCCTACTAGTTGTTTTTGCGTTAACCGGCGCAGACGGGCTTGACTATGCTCGAAATGTTGACTTCGAGAGGTTGTGCTAGCATGTGTGTTCTGGTACAGTCAACTCGCGTACATTTTTAACGCCAGAAGAGCGTCTTACTCTTCGCATAAAAGTCTCTTCAATATTAATCGTTTAAAAAAAAAACAGCTAAACGAGATTTTTTTGTAACAGCGTGGCGTATAGCGGAAGTGCGGAGTTTAGCCGAAGTATGATTTAACACTTAGTTTAGCGTCTTGCTTGATTGTAGAGGACCCACCCCTCTGCGGACTATCACCAGCTCTACCGCCATCCGAGTGAAACGTTGACATCGACGGAGTAGTACATATCCAAAACTCTTACTCATCAAACGCTTGGCGAACGCCAATTGTCCGGAAAGTCGCAACAATATCAAGCCTACGCTTCAAGTCTCCGGTCAGAGGAGCTGGTTGGTACACCTGTTGGAATAGTCACAACGGCCCGACCAATCTTTTTAGGGTCTCCTTAACGAAGTCCCGGCTGCCACGACTGTATATGCCAATAAAAGAAAATTGGAAGGTGCTGACTACGATGGTGTTGTTTTTGGCCAGTAGAATCCGTGGTTGTTTACGTCGGAGGACAATAAGCAGAGATACTACTCCAATTGGCCGGCCACGCAAGTGCCTTAAAGCTGGGCAGTGGTGCGAGTAGCATCCATTAGTTAATATATGACTAATCCGGTACATTGCTAGCGTTCTCCTAATATTTAGCTGTTCCCCTAATAATTAAGAATTTTACACTGCTCGTTATAATCATAAAGTTTCAAACGTAAACAGGGGTGTTGTTAAGTGTTCGTAGCCCGGGGTAATCCGTTCATGCTCGAACCAACAGGCTTCAGGCCGTGCAATTTTTACTGGTGAAAACTAAATGAGCTTGAATTTTGAAAACTGGTGATAGCTCTTGAACAAATTGCACTACCGCTACGGGAAGGAAATATTGCTTTCCATCTTGAGCTGTGTGGGACTCGACCCCAGAGGATGGATGTTACGGCGCTGAGACCCATACCCACTAAACGCACCTACCCCCTTAAATTTCACTCTCTGATGGCCCAGATCTCCATAAAACAGTGCTATGCGCCATCAGGAGAAGTGGCGAGTCCCCTAATCGGATCAATTGGCCGGGGTCACTCACGGGTTCCCCCACCTGTCAAGCGCACTTTGTCCCAGCCCTTGCGAACCCGTTTGATTCAAAGCTGCGCTTTCTTCAGCCGTGTCGGCATCAAAAAGATTTTGTCCCTCCTCGAATCTTCTGTGGTTTGTTTTTAGTACTTCCGCTCCTAATTCCCATGTTTGGGTCGAACACAGGATGTATACCACGAACTATTTTATACTATTTCGCGGGGGGTCCTGTACTTCGGGATAGGTAAGTCCCGCTCTGGATCATCTCTCGCGAATCTGTCTATTCGTCTATTGCCATGGTTCTGGCCTCTTCCCATGCCTGGCACTTGAGGAGTGTGTGTTGTGGGGTGTCTTCCACGGCTTCGTTGCAAAAAAGGCATGTTTCAGATGGGGCCTTCCCTATTTGGTGAAGGTATGACTGGAAGTTGCCATGTCCCGTGAGAACCTGCGTAAAGTAGAAGGTTAAGTCTCCTCCCGGCCTAGCTACCCCCCGTCCGTATGTTTGGGAGCAGTTTGCTTAGACTCTTTTCGGGGGCACCAAAGGGAGTTGCGTCCCACTCGGCCCATGACATGGTCGGGGAAATAACGCAACATCAACAAGACCAAACAGACGTAGTCGCTCTTAGCGAACCAAACAAAAAGCTAGCAAAAATAGCTAAACACTGGGTGACTGACTCCGCATACGACACTGCACTTATATATGTATATAAGGCTAACAGCAAACATATCCAAAATCATGATGGCAGCATTACAACCATTAAAACAAGAACAGACGATTTTGTCATTAGCCGTAGTAGACAAATCAATTGCACCGACGACTTTAATAGGCAGAAGTTTTTTTAACGATTAGTTGTTGTCTTGTTCTGGGACCTCTTGCCAGACGAGGCTACGGTTTTTAGTTTTTCCAAACTATTCAGATGGCATACAGCAAATGGCTTTTAGTCTAGGTGGTGGGGTGTAAGCTTCGGTATGAATGATTTCGTTAAGGCACCTTGTTACATCCGAGCGAGATATAAAAACGAGATGCATACAGGAATTGTTTTGGGTATGGCTTAAAAGTTTTTTTCTACCACCGTCGTTACATATCGGAGCGAGAAGGAGTAACAACAATGCAGTACTCCTGTCTCATATCGAGCGTCAGTCGAGAGAACTAACGTATACAAAAAACTCTCGCAGACACTTTCCAGAGCTCCATCTCGGGCACCACATTTTGTCGCTCGCGCATACCGCCGCTATGATGAAGCAAGTCACATCACGTTCATGTTCAGATCCGTTCGTTCAGATGAACCATATAGCTCAAAACTCGACCTTAGAGCTCTGCAGACCAATACAATGAGTACGTATACCTTATTGCTTACTTGTTTTAAAACAAATGCTTAAGTGTAAGAAATATACTGGTATTTAAACAAATGTATATTTGCATAATATACAGTAAATGTGTGTAAGATGCATATGTATCGCCAGTGCTTGAACCATATAACTGAACGAGTTTTCACTCACAATTTGTGGTCCCTGCCTATAACTTCTCGGTTGTTGAAAAATCAGCAACGACTCAGCTGCCAAAACGCTCACAACATAAGAAAAACGACGATTGCATCCGTAACGAATCGCCAGCACCATAGATATAAACCTCTATTGTTCAACAGCAGTACGTAATCCTAATAAGTGGATCCAGCGGTGCCCAAGTAGTTCATCTGATAGCAGGGTTACACCAAGTCTACGCACCGCTATGTGAAAAAAATCGCCGCGCTGTTTGCTTATATATATATATATATATATATATATATATACATATTATATATAAATATATATATATATATATATATATATATATATATATATATATATATATATATACATATTATATATAAATATATATATATATATATATATCTATATATACATATTATATATAACTATCTATATATATATATATATATATATATATATATATATATATATGGCGTGTTAATTTACGTTGCGGCAAACACCGTAGCTTTCACCTTGACTCTCGTCTTAAAATCACCCATCTCCTCATTGATAGACATACATTGTTAATATATATATAAATATATATATATATATGGTATATATACAGCTGCTACTTCCGGCTCTGATATCAATCCCCACGAGGGCGGACGTTTGACGGGACGGTCTCGCCGGAGGACGCCCGTTGTAAGGCATCGCCGTATCAAAACACCCGTCAAGCGCACACGTAAAGCGACCCAGGCTGTGCTCGGCCCTAAAGGCGCCTCTCTCGGACTGTCTCAGATTCTTTCAGGCTTAAGCCCGGACTTATCGGCTAAATTCAAGGCCTTATTAGAGCTTTTGGAGCCGCTGTTACAGCTGCTACCGCTAGTGAAAAATCTACGACAAATCGTACAGTCATCATAAATGACCACGATCGCACAGCTCAAGACGGAGCAGCATCACACCCCATTCCAGCTACTATCAAATGTCCACTATGCGACGGGCGATACACGCGGCGTGGCCTAACAAGGCATATATCAGTCAAGCATCCCACCGCCACTGAGGCTTCCTTCTCTACAACGACCACCTCTGTGCCCTCTCGTTTGCAACCGGCGCAGATTTTAGAGGACATTCAAGGAGTTATGGGGCGAATCAGACTAATCCGAATTGTACCAAAGTCAATTAGGAGGCAAGTGGCCGAGGCCCTTACCCGTGTACTCTCAGCAGTCTCATCTGATAACGACGTTGAAGCATAGTACGGTCTTTTCTTCTTTGCCCCCGTAGTGCTTCGCCTCCCCCGCGCACGCAACGATGCGTTATCTCTTTCAGTCATCATCCGCAACAATCTCCGCGACTTCTCTCAGAATATGCGCCTGTCAGACGTGATTGCCACTTCGCACCCTCGCACCTCTACTTCTAAACCATTCAAAAATGACACCGTGCGCCAGTCCATTATTAAACTCTCCGAAGGTGATGTTTCTGGTGCCGCCAGACTTATTGTATCCACAGATACTTTAACGCCGGGCATCGACCGTATAGAGGCCTTGCGAGAGCAACACCCATTAGCTCCCGAGGACCTAGCATGGCCGACACTGACCAGATCCCCTCTGCCCTTCGTCACATCAAAGGAAGATATCCAGGCGGCGATTAAGAGCTTCTCCAAGAGCTCTGCCGCAGGGTTAGACTTTATGAGACCCCGGTTGTTAATGGACCTTCTTTCCCCGTCTTTCGAAGGCGTCGCCTACTCTCCGCGTTGGCAAAGGTTGTAGACATCCTTCTTTGGGGCAGCCCTCCTCCTTGCCTCCGGCTCTTGATATTTGGCGCAAGACTATTTGCCCTTCAGAAAAAGGACGGTTCGGTACGTCCTATTGCGTGTTCGTCTGCGCTACGCAGGCTCGCCGCGAAGATCGGATGCAACCACAACAAAGACGCCATTTCTCACGCAACCGGTGCACACCAATTGCACACACTATTCGCGACGCCGGCCGGAACCGAAGTAGCCATTCACGCAGCCCGCGCCTTTCTCGACTCACGCGAACTTCCAGGGGTCTTTGTAAAGCTCGATTTTAAAAACGCTTTTAACTGTATACGACGCGATCACTTGATGAAGGCCGTCGCACCCCACGCCCCTCATCTATTAAACTACGTCGAACTGGCATATCGGCACCCTTCCCATCTTGTCTTGCCTGAACATGTGATTTCGTCCGCCACTGGACTGCAGCAGGGGGACCCCTTAGCACCACCTCTGTTTTGTCTGGGCATCAAGGATCTGGTGGATTCCTTCAGGAGCCCGCTGAACCTCTGGTATCTTGACGATGGTTTATTAGGAGGAAACGTTTGCACAGTAACCGAAGATATTCAACGGGTCCTCAGTGATTTCAGTGTTACATCCTGGCTGGAGTTAAATCCGGCCAAATGCGAGATATGCCTCTTTGGCCCTACCCTTGAGGCCCCCGAAATACAGTCACTCCGAAACCTCCTGCCTGGCTGCAAGCTAACCGTCAAGGACAATCTGGAGCTACTGGGTGTGCCAATTTGCCCCGAGGGGCTCCCAGCAGCAATCGAGCGTTGGAGATTGAAACTGGAAAACGCCGCCGCTCGCCTTCCTCTTCTGGGAGCTCATCGGGGACTTTTCTTACTCAGGTCCTCCTTTTCGTCCTCAAGACTAATCCACCTCCTTCGAGGGGCCGATTTATCAAATCGATCCGACGACTTGCAAAGGCTCAACGACTTGACACTGTCCACCCTGGAGTCCTTGCTGAATACATCTCTACCGCCTAGCGCGCGAGAACAGGCATTGCTACCCGTTTCAAAAGGGGGCCTCGGGGTACCAAATTTACTGACCCTGGCCGGGCCTGCTATAGTCTCGTCAATGCTAAGCGCGCAAAGCAGGGCAACCCCTCTTTTAGATTCAGCGGGAGTCGACCAGTTTAGAAACCGCTTAGCCCATCTTCAAGAGAACCTTGAGGCGCGCTGTGGGGGTAGGCCTGAAAACGTACTGTCCCAGCGTGACTGGAGTTCCCCTCTGCACGACGAAGTACAACGACGTCTCTTTAACGAAGTTGCCGACGACACAGCCAGAGCTCGCTTAAACGCCGTATCCGCCAAGGATTCAGGGGCCTGGTTACACGCGCTTCCCAGTGCCCCCATAGGTACCCTTCTTGATGACGAGTCGATTTGCATAGCAGTAGGTTTACGACTAGGGGCAGATATAGTTAGCCCTCATCGGTGCCAATGTGGTCACCCCGTCGATAAACTAGGACATCACGGACAATCGTGCATTATTAGTGCAGGACGACGCTCGAGACATGCCGCTATTAATGAGACCTTTAGCAGAGCCCTTAGGTCGTGCGGTCGTCCGTGCATTCTTGAACCCCCAGGTCTCTGCGCGGAGGACGGCAAACGTCCAGATGGTATGACACTCACACCATTCGAGCGAGGCAAAATGCTAGTTTGGGATGCAACCGTTACCGACTCCTTAGCTCCTTCTATGGTCGGTGGCGGCGCATCTGAAGCTGGTTATGCAGCCCACCTTGCGGAGACTAACAAGTTGAGAAAATACTCATCAATCGGCTATCCCCATGAATTTTGCCCTCTTGCGTTTGAAACCCTAGGTGCCCCTGGCGTTCGGACCAAGCAGCTGATCCGCAAAGTTGTGACCTTGTTAAACCTGTCATCCGGTGATAACAGGTCATCGTCCTTTTTTAAACAACGCCTGGATCTTGACATACAACGTGGAAACGCTGCCTCCGTTCGGGGCACAGTCCTGAAGTGGTCTCGCCCTGGCTTCATCGAAACGGACACGTGACAGTCACAATGCGCATTGGCTTAGCTAGTTGATGTGTGTAACATATACCTAATGTATTATACGAAAAATAAACTTTATAAATAAAATAAACCTATAGATTATATGGTATTAAACTCAATAGTGTACCGCCTATAAGTATGGCCTGGGGATGCCCGCCAGGATTTACACTAAATTGTATAGGCACAATTTGAATTTATGATAAAGTCACCGATTTTTTACCGCGCTATTATTTTATGTTGCCTTAACTCTAGTTTTTAGCAATGCTATAGTTTTTATTGTAAGGTACGTTATTAATGTGTTACGGCGAATGGTCTAGAATTAAAAACAACCTCCTCAATAATGTGTTTATTCTAGATCTAGATATCGAAGTAAGGCCGTGCAATTCCGAGCTCCAAAAAGTGTGAGGAATCCGGGCTTAGAGGATTTATGAGTTTCACACTGGTCACTGTTAGCTGACAGTGACGCATATGTATCGTACAGTCTTTGAACCTCTTATAATAAAAAAAAAACTACCTCAATAGAATGTAAAATTTACCACACTGCTAAATACGTTTTGAAAATTATTTTTATAACGCCTAAACGCCGGCCAAAGTTTACTCTGTTGTTTTTTACCAGGCAAAGTTTACTTGTAGATTTGGCTAGTGACGTCATCTCATCATCCTCTCTATGTTGTGTGTCTTGCTAAACGTACTGTCATCCAGATCATGCTACAAAGCAATTGTTATGATGATTATTATTACTATTGCTACTGTTGCTTGCCTTGCTGTGACTGCTGAAATATATCTCTTCTCGCAGTTCCTAAGAATTACTATTGAATACGAAGCATGGATGTATCCTCAATCGCCGTCGCCAGAACAGAGACGTTCTAAGTCACGGTTCACACGAGATCTACGTTAGCTGGATTTATTCGATCAAACAAGGATTAAGCTCACTTGTTTCAACTCCATCTCTTAAGCTAGAATTAAAAAAAAAAACAAAGCCCCTCATATACTTATGCGGGGTAATGAGGAAACGAATTATTATAGAGCCGTTACGCGTCAAGTTGACCTGTATTGACTAAGCTTGGACAAAGTTGTGGTGCGTCAGTTCAAATTGTTGGGCTAAACAGAACTCAAACGTTTATGTGCTGGCTCGGGTTTTGGGTTTGGACTAAAGCAGGGTCGAGTTCGTGTGAGCGTCAGCTCCAGTCACTGAACTAAATACGATGTAAGGTATTAGACTTTGATCAGAATCGCAGGCGAGTACTACAGCGAACAAGTGATAAGATGCTTGTATCCTATAGGTCTGCCTCCTTTAAACGTTTTAATAGAGTATGTTAACGTATCTATCCTGACTTTGGCATGTTCTGGAATAGCCATCCCATTGGCACGACGTCGCCCGATCTAACAGGTCACCTCAGCGACACCTATACAAACAGCTCGATGCCCCGAGCATGCTGCTTAGATCATCATTTTCAAGTCACCTTTCTTCTCTGCTAACGCAGGCAAATGCATCGACGATTATATTTCCCCACCGACGTTTCGAAACATGAAGCTCTGGGTGAGAATATGGAAGAGTGCACCTTCATTGTTTACTACCTGCAACTACTGCTGCTCCCGAAGTGCTCTGGGGACGATGTTTACAATTCAGCGAGTTACATTGACACAGACGCATACCTTTGTTTTCACAAACGAGTATGCGTGTGACTTTATATATTTAAACTCTGACCGCATACGATGACCGCGCTTAGCTCCTCTATCGATAGGGTTTTCTTACAATTCTTGTTGTTTTGGCGACTGCCGTCTTTGATAGCTGGAGTCTCGGCTAGACGCTCGAACAGCGATCATATGACAAAGTGATCAATGCATACGAAGAAGAACGATAGGAAATTCCAGGAGAAAAGGCAAGGTCGATTTGCTTTGTGGATAAAACGACCCATGCGTAAAGTAAGTTGATCCGTGGGCGGCCGCACACGCCGAAACCGCAGGAATAGTGAAAGTCGTACTGGTACTGCGACGGATGCAGGCAGCACACCTTCCAATTTTTAGTCAAAACAACTGTTCGTTGTTATATTAATTATACATGCGGATAACGTCTGCAGAAGTGTGGCGCCTTGAACGGATGCGTTATCACATTGTACGTCAAGGTGCAGACGTTGTTTAAAGAAGGAAGACAATCTACTATCACCAGACGACAGGTCCAGCCGCAAGGAGCACTGAGCAAGGTTTCAAACGCAGGAAAGCTGAACTCATAAGTCTACCTGGTAGATCAATTGTACCTTCAAAACGCATGTTTGCTTCACGCCCTTTCGAAGTCCCTGCCAAAGGAATACATGACACTAGTTAAGGCCGTGCGGTCTACTTTTTTTTTGGAAACGTTTATACAAAAAGTGTACACGAATTCTCTCGACACGACTGCAAAGACTCGTTTGCCTCTAGAGTCTCATTGTTGTTTGGGAGAGCACACCTGTAGAGTGCTCCTTTAATGTCAATAATCCAATGCCGCCTAAGATGTATATACTCCGCCAATCCTAATGCTGTGCCTCGTTCAGATTTCGTTATGTAATCAAACCCGTGCGTAGTCTGATTGTATGGCGGACGACCAGCTGGACAAAGACAAGCCCAATCCATCGCAGCAGCCAATTTATTTCGTTGGTGGGCGCTGGTTCTCCTGAGATAATTACGTTATAGTATGAATGGTTTCTCCGTCGATCAATTGTATGCACTAAACTAAAACTAGATTATGACGAATGGTTATACGATGATTTATTATTACTATTATTCATTATAATATCTACTACTGCCTATAGGCACGGTCATTGTAATATCTGCTATTGTCTAGCGTTTTGGTTGGTTTATGAGCTAACGTCTATGGGGCCCAACTTTGTTTCGATAAACACGTGAGTCATTTTGCAGCATGAATATATAGATGCATATGTATATTTATAAATATATATATATAGCACACGCCACAACGCCGTTGTTTGTATGTACGTTGCGAGTGCACATGGTTCATCATAATCATGGTTTGTCGTCGTTAGTCGTGCACTGGTAGATCGACGCTCACACACACACAAACTTACTCACTCAACACACCCACCTACCCACCCATCCACTTATTCACCTCGCTGACCTCACCAACCACGATCCAGAGCACAAACACGCACTACTTTCAAGTTCAACAAAGATGCCTCAAAGGATTAGCTAGACAGTGAGCTTGAAAGTTTGTGCGTCGGGTGTCGGGAACGGTCAGGTCTGGTCGTGTCTGTAAGCAAGACATTTCGATGATTGTCCAGCCCTAGCAGCAGCAGCAACATGAGCCATATATATCTAGCGATCTTCGGTCGTACATCTCTCAGATCGGCCCACGTCACCGATATATTTGCGGCACCGGCAGCAGAAATAGCAGCAGCAGCAAGTCCGGCAGCAACAACACGGATGTGTGTCCTCGTAGCAGCCTCGACAGCAACCTCAGCAGCTGCGGCATTTGCAGCCACAACAACGACAACAACAACAACAACAAACGGGACAACTACAAATGAGACAACAACAACAACAACAACAAACGGGACAACTACAAATGAGACAACAACAACAACAACAACAAACGCGACGTCAACAACAACAGCGACGACAACAACAGCAGCGGGGGTTGCAACCTCCACTGCCGCCGCCGCTGCTGCTGCAGTAGCGTTACGAGACGGGAGGCGTGGCTTTGTGATGGCGTGGCGCTGACCGGCAGATTGCAACGACGTCACCGAGTTGGCGTTCCGCCATTGGCCGAGCGCGCGGACCCCGCTCTGATGACGGGGGTTAGATGTGCCCCGCGAGTCGAGGGCCGCGCCTGGGGTGCCCGCCAGTAGGAGAGGGCGGAATGACAGCGCTCGGCGCCCGCTTAAAAGTGCAACCGCCGACAAGTTATCGTCGAGACGCTGCCAGGAGTCGGTCGCTTGCAGACTCTGCTCGACGACAGAATAACGGCCGAGTGAGCACAACAACAACAATAGCAACTACAGCAACAATTACAGCAGCAACAAAAGCAACAATAACCACAGCAGCAACAACAACAACAACAACAACAACAATAACCACTGCAGCAGCAGCAGCAGCAGCAACAACAACAACCAGAGCAACAACCACGACAACATCAACAACTACAACAACCAGTTAACAACAACTATAAACAGTTTCTCACCTACTCACCCGGCTGACCACGTTGCAACAAGAATAAAGCGTGCCAGATCAAGCAGCAGCAACAGCAGAAGCACTAGAGCCGATGTCAACGAAATCATCTTTGTTGGCACCGACACCAGATCTGCTAGACCGCCACCGATACGACTTCCAGTTGGCTTTGGACCACTCGATTGCCTCGACCCGCTCGCCGGTATACCAGCAGGCCAGTAGTAGCTTGTAGAAGTTACAGAACCGCGCGGCGGAAGAAAACAACTCCCGATACTCGAATAACGACGACTAAAGGCACTTCAGACTTCGCCCACCACCGACTCGCTGACCTTTCGTACGTATTTCGGCAGATTTTAGCTATTCGAAGTCGGCAGCAGACGAATCTAGACTAAACGTGCGCTACTACTCTTAGGGGGTGCGCCAAAGGCAGACCGACGCAGAGGACTTAACACCAACGGTTAGCCGACACACAACAGTTAGCGGCCAATCAATCAACTTGTGCTGTTGTCTACGCCTCGCTTTCAGTCACTCGAACCACGGCCACGATTGGTGCAAAGGCAGACTTCCTCCGCAGCAGAAGTCTCTCCGTTCTCTGCTGCTACTGCGGCGTTTGCTGCTAAGCCACACAGAAGACTACTAATTCTGGTGCAGACCTTCGAACGCACCAGAGGCACCGAACAAAAGCCAGACCAGAGCTTCGTATCGTCGAAGAAGACACCTTTCCCACCCGGAAAAATGGCCAAAGGTTAGTCAATATAAAGTCAACATACTAACAAAAACAAAAAAATATATATATATATAGGACCCCTATGTATATTATATGAGGCTGTTCACTGTGAACTGATTCGATTAAGGCTGAAGATGCTGCGCACAGTACCTTACAAACAGAAGCTGAACAGGCCAGACTAGAGGTCGGGGCCTTGGACAAATGCAATGTCTTGCACCTCTGGTCTGGTCCTGCATGTGATAGTCGCCACGTTTCTGCTAGGTACATAGTGCATGTTATTATCATTATCTGGTACGCTGAAACGCCGCCTTTCACGAGGAGTACGAGTTGTGCGCCTGCCGGTTCTGCCTGCAGAGGTGCAGGTGCCAAGCACCATGCAGTGGAATGCGCAGTACCGGAGCATATGTCGTTGCATTACTTCAGTCGCCGAAAGGGTAAACAAGGTGATTTTTTTTATACAAATATAATGCTATTAGAATAAAATAGAATATCGAGGAGGTAGCAACCTCTTTGGTTATTACACGCTGTATACACCCAATTGTCTGAGTACATCACATAAGTCAGGCTCTATTATCTGAATGCTCGTTTCAATGTCAGTCTTTCGTTGGCTCATCACCGTAGAATTATTAGCGTACACTTTACTCTAAAAGAAAACAAATGGCGTTCAATGCCAAGATCTTAAAAGCCAGCGAATGTCCCCGTTCCGCGAGATTAACCGTCCGGGACATTTCATCCAGATATGACTGAGCAAGGTTAACTGTCTCGCCGGCCGTGTGGCTTGTGGTACCATCTTGCTGAAACTAAAGTTCTATTAATTCCGTCCAAATTCGGCCAAAGTTAAGCAAGACCAAAAGCACTTAAAGACGGCCATCCGAAGATTACATTTCCGTTCAGAAGGAATGCCTTTCGTCGGAACAGAGAATTCATCATAAATTCGGCATCACGCTGCATCATTTTAGAAGCCCAATTTGCAACGTTTAGCTGACTGTTTTTTGATGGTCCGTTGGCTAATTTGTCAGCTTAGTCTTCTATGGCAAAATTGATAGATTCGATCTCAAAATACACCAGGTACGCGAAAAACCGAGTTGTTGAGCATATCGTGCAATCGATGTTTCCCTACATTGTTCTACACTGTCGGCCACAGCGACGATGTCCTCCGTTAGTCAGAAGGGCACGAAGAGCTGACCAGCATGCCCTTACAGAGTTTCTTTGTTCATGATACATTTTCACGCGTTTTTCTTTACGCGTTCACCCGTTAAGCAGTCCTACATCTTCGATTTGGCAACCCTACCTTGTTCTGCTTAGGAAGAGAGCAGACCAGGAAAAGGGCTGCGCTGAGCGCGGGACTTTTGAAAGAGCCGGGTATTGTTTACAGATATATATATTCTCCCAGAAATATTTAGAAAGCGATATTGGGAAAGGTAGAGCTCATTAAAATAAATATTTTTCCAATGAATTACGGTTCTCAAAAAGTCTTGTTTCGGAGTGTGAGTGATATTACAAAATCTATGACACTGGTGTTGTTGTCCGGCATAAGAGCAGAAAATGTGCGATTTTAAGACAATCGTCCCCCTATACAGAAACAAGCTATACAAATTTCAAGACACATCGTCGTGTTTGTAAGAAAATTCTGCTTCTTCTGAAAACATAAAACGCCAGCCAGAAGATGCGACATGGCCGTTTAGAAAACATTGCAAACATTTAAATTATATTTTTAACGTTATAATACTACAAAGTCAACACCCAATGTTCCCAATTCATAGTGCTAACATATACATTGCACAGCGATCGCATTTTAGGACGATCATTCGGATACCAAGTAAATGGCGATTCCATCCATGGATACGGAGTAGTTAAGGTTTTTCGGAGAGCATGTCGATATACAGTGCATTCATAAATAGCCTGGTCTATCATATAAATCACTTTTGGTCATTTAATCATGCATTCACCTTAACATGCCCTCTGAAAAATCCTACGTACTTTGCAATCACGGGTCGCACTGCCACAAATTTGATACTAAAATAATCTTTATGAAATGTGCATTTGCGTCAAGGACCATGTTCCATTGGAAAAATATTTACTTTAACGAGCTCTACAGTTTCCTATGTCGCTTTCTAAATGTTTCTGAGACACTTTATATATATATATATATATATATATATATATATAGCTTGCATTTAGAGGTATCTCTAACCTGATACATTATTTTTTTTTACACTCGTATATATAAGGTTGATCCATAAGTCCGTTCAGAGTTTTCACCCACTTTTAAAGACACATGTCGTTACAACGGAAACTTTTTATTGAATGCTGTATTGTCTATTTTGTTCAAATACCTTAGCCAAACGTTCTGGCAAGCCTATGATCCATCCCTCCAGGTGGTGTCCTGGCTTCCGAAGTAACGGCCTATATACGTTGTAACACCACCCAAATAATTTAATTATTTGCCATTAAGGGAATTTTGAAGGAACCGAAACCGATGGTCATCTTTTGAAGCAATGTTTAAACTATATGCAGGATGTGGCAAAATATTCTATTCAAATTTCATACACTTCTCGGTGGTGAGCAAATATGTGTACGGTGCTGCGTTGTCATGGAAAAAAGTCACTTTTTGTCTGTTTGCCAGCTGTGGCCGCTTTTAGTCAATTGTCATCTTCTAATTATTCAGTTGTTTGGCAGTATTTTATTCTTTTGACCGTTTTGTTTGGTTGTAACAGCTCATAAAAGATCACCCCCTTCGCATTCCACCAAACAGTTCTCGTGAGTTAGATATTCGTCAAGCCTAGTGGCGTGGTGCATTCCGCCTGCGCATCGCGACCGAAGAAGGCACATAGGTGTGCGGGTTCGAGCCCCACCGTTGTACATTTGTATTTATGTGGGTCCGTCTATGAAGCATTGCGAAAAGCAGTCGCGTGGACGCTAAATCTTGGCTTCCCGCGATGTACACAAGCAACACTATATATATATATATATATATATATATATATATATATATATATATATATATATATATATATATATATATATATATATAGTACGTTAAATTTTTACTTAAATAGTCAGACAATATAAGATGACTGTGTTTAAACTATCTGTGGCTCTTACAAGAGTCAAAACAATGGACAAACATTTTCGTTAGGAGAGGAGAGTGAATAAACGAACAAATAGCAAACGCGCTACCGTTGATCGACCGGTGGTTAGATATAACGTGAGTAAGCTCCTGGCATTGCTGTGTAGTTTCTTTGCAAGGGATTCATTAGTTCAGTAGTTAATCACATAAAAATGCCAATCAGTTATCCTAATGCGATGATGTGTGAAATTACACTTGCGGTGAATAGAACTGCGGAAAGTCGCCTTAATTGAGCCCTCATTCCGTTCTTCGTGGCGAACGCTACAGCCGTGTCTCGTCTGAAATGGATTGACGCGGCCAAATAAGGCTGACTTCTTTTTTTAACATTCATGCATCCAAAAGGTGTACAAACTCAGAGTGAGTAGTAACTTGCAAAGCGGACGTGTTTAAAGGTATTCGCACTTCGCGAACTTGCTTGTCATTCTACAACAAGCGCTTTATTAAGAGCTGTATGTTGTAGTTCCTGTTATGATCGTCGAGTGCGAACTTGATTACAATTAAACCTACAGACGAGATGAGAAGAAAAGTTCGCTGGCCAAGTTTTTAATTGAGCATAAACACGTATACCTGTATAGCGCAGTTGCAGGCTAATATATAGTCCTGTTAGTCGCATCTCGTCACAACTAAGCCACAGTAAAACTTGCCATTTACGTTGAACCGGACCTGATCATACGTGCCGTGTCGTCTGGCACACAACGAAGGGTTAAATGTGTTGCTACCTTCAATGTGCTAACAAGTACGACCTACAGTACACTGTTTAGATAGGGTGCAAAACAGGGTGCGCTTCTTCTTTCCCGATCTACGATCACAGTCAGTAATCGAAAAATCATTCGGCTGATCGGTGATCTCGTTTAGATCGCGGAACGAGAGCATGCGTGCCACAGTGGCGCTCGAAACCGCGGAAACAGACTGTCACTCACCTGCGTGACTGCAGAGGCCCTATGTGGCTTGAATTGTACCACAGGCCAAACACCGGCGCCGAAACAATAGGGACGGGTCAATCGTAGAAATGCTAGTCATTACGTATATATATATATATATATATATATATATATATATATATATATATATATATGATTTATTGCTTCGTCATAGTCTATACCTCATGTTCTAGCGCGCTTATCGTTGTATCCGCAAGTACTGATAGTAGAAACTTACTATTAGCATCGCTTCTTCGCGAAACGGTGTCACCAACATTATGCCTGTAGTTGCCATTTGGGATGATCATTGTTGTTCAAAATCGTATTGTGCTTTGCGCAATACACGTCACACGCGAGACGTTTGAGCTAGTTTGACAGCCATAGTTCCAGACCTTTTCAAACGGAGTATTATAACAGCGATATAGATATAAGACGGGGTCCCGAAAGAACGCACGCTGAGATTTTTCGCCGTGCATCTCGATTTTCCATTGTCTGTGCCATTTTTGAAAGGGAAACTTATTACAGACATATGGCGAATTATATTTTTGCAAATCAGATATTTTACGCATTTTAGCACGGATTTATGTCTTGACGCTTTACGTGTGCGCAACTGTTTAAAAAGAGACAAACGATATTGTATATGAACGCCAACAGTGAGCAACATTGTATAACCTTCGACCCGGAGAGTACTTTGATAAGGTCGATCATAGACGTGTTGTTTTGACACGATGAACATGCTCCATGTCCATTCTCGGTCTCGTAAATGACTTGCTGCTTTTTTGCACCATGGGTCGTTTCCAGTGAAATGATTGGAAGGCTCTAGTGAGCCACGCATAGCACCGTTGCGGCTGGCGTTTCTCAGGGGAGCTGTTTTTCTCCACTGCTGTACACAATACTTGTTCTAGACATGAATGCCTACATTTCGTCGAGTGTTAAATACCTTTTGTACGTTGTATACAATCTAAAAAGATATTCTTCGTTGTACTCTCGCATGGTGGATGCTGCTCTGCTGTTCGCGGTCGACAGCATAGGGCAGCTAGTGAAGTGACAATAGAATGCTGCTTTCCATTCTCGAAATGTCTCGAAACGTTGTTCTACCAATCTGGACTCTTACGCTGCAATGTGGACTGCTTACTGTAAGTGTTACTCAGGACCTGCACATCTTAGAGATCTAGTAAAATCTGTGTCTGTACTTGCAAACACATTATTCAGTTGTTTCAGCATTAATGCACCAAAATTGTACATTCGTTTGTTTTAATTAGTGGTATTATCTATACGTTTGTATTGCTCACTTTAGAGCTCAGTCTAGAGCCCATATTTGTTAAAATGCATTAATATAATTGAGAATGTTCAGAGCATATTTCTAAAAAAAGGCTCAATAGACGTTGTGATATCAAGCTAAAAGCTTGTAACTTCCCGTCGCTGTCAATTGTATTAAGGAAATGCGATATACGGGTACAATAACAGCGTGTGAGCTCAAATCTTATTGACTGCGTTTTTAATGTGCAAATAAATAACCATAGAAGCCAAATAACGCTAGTACTTATATGTGTCGCGATAATTGAGATCACCATTATTATTTAGTTTGCCTGGTACGTGGCCAGAGAATCGCACAACAGAACGGCTTCTATGCATTCCAGCCTCATGCCATAATTTATTCTGTAAATAAACCTACTCTCAATTCGAATCTATTTTTAAAAGCAATCTCTGGCGTTAGGTTAGTTATGATGATCCGTCGAGATTGGAGCGTATACGTCACCATTTCAACGGTTTTCTGTGCGTGTTCTCGGTTAAAAGAGATTTGAATTATCAAGGCGGCTTGCGTGCTCCCAAACGAAACAAGTGAATTCCCCCGCCACTTCTCCAGTCTATTAGGGCTCTCGCATATTGGTAAAAGGGTTGCGTTTCCTCCGAAAAACTTCCGTTCAGACACGGTGTCTCTCTCATACGCATCTCTCTCTCCACCGTCATCGACGACTATTCATATCAACGAGAAAGTCGATATGCCGAGTCACCGACTGTTATATCACTGTCTATACGAATCTATATTAGGATGTCGGACTTGACTCAAAGCCCGCGGATGCTTTGAGCCCCGAATGAGCTTTAAAGGTGCGATTTAAACACTAGATACATGTGGCCATCTCCTTGACTTCTAGGGTTTCCCTAGATGGAAACCCTGGATATCTTAACATGTCCGGCCCTCGGTGCATTGAAAATATACCTCAGGTTAAGTTCCAAGCCCGTAGGGGACGGAGGATAGTCTAGAATTAGAAACAACCTCCTTGAAAATTTTTTTTAATTTTAATCTCCTTGACTTGGCGGATGTCAGGGAATGCTGTGTTGTGACGCCTGCGCGCCGCTGCTTGACACGTTGACCGATTGCGTAAAGGCACCACCCTCCTTATCACATGAAGGGGTGTATGCACAATCGTTTATTATGTGACATAATTGTTTCGTAATGTGACATTGTATCATCACAGGAGCGCCCGCTCAACACATCGAAATGGCCTATGGGGAGTTGAATTTGTGCCTCTGCAATTGGCAATCCGCCACGTGTACGCAAACATACCACAACGCTAGAACAAATGGATTGTGAGGAATTCAAGACAGTTAGTTTGCTCGCCTGAGCTCGTGTGAAGCAATCATTGCTAAAAAGATGTTTGAAGAGACGGATGAATACTCACCGTCGTGCTAAGATAACAGTTTTCACCGCAATTTGTTAAAAGGGTATGCTGTGTTCCCTCAAACGGTTGATTGTGTATATATTCCTCAGCTGGGACTCCCCCAATCCGGAGTGTAGAACGACGTGAGTTTTTGGACTACAAAAATCTATGTACACGTATGCAAATATCACGGTTACCAATAACAAGACGCGAGAATCTCTATTTATAAGTAGACATGAAATCTTTATTAGCTGGATGATCTAAAAACTAAAAGGGGAAATTTACAGTCATTTGGATTACTAATTTACGCGCAAGGGTAGCTGTCGGTGATAGAATTCCATCTGTTGTGTAGTACAAGTCAAGGCCTCCGTACTTCAGCGCATCGCAATTTGAAGTAGAGAGCAGCATGACGTTATTCACGCACCAGCGGGCAATACTTTTGGGTGTATTACTGTGCTACACTCAGCTGCATTGCACTGCATTGCAGTGTGAGAGCCACAGAAATAAACCGGATCATAACCCGGGTCATCACCGGGTCGTCAGCGTATGCGACGACTTGTTGACTTTCATTTTACTACCTAAAATTTCCAATGACGTAACGATGCCTTAAACCACGGAATGCCAGTTAGAGATGCCGAGTGCGCATCCCCAACTGTTGCATACCTCTTTTCTAGCATTCCTGGTTCGTCGGCCGGCACCTTAAGGGCCAGGTCGTCAGCATATGCTGTAACCTCAGTCTTTTTTGTTAATATTGTCCTGTTTATCATGTCCCCTGAAACTGTACCGTCTCACATCGGGATCTTTGCTTTTAAGAAATCTTGTCAAAACCCGGTGCTATTATTTTTCTAATCTGCCCTGAATTTAGCTAATTTATCGGGCGAGATTTATTTGCTGTCTAATAAATACGTTTTTTTCGCTTCCTCAACGTAAGGAACCAAGGATCCGTTTTCTTTATTTGCTGGATCTGACTGCAGATGTAAGAGTCAGGTGTGCTTCCCTGACTTGTTCTTGCTAGAGGTCCACGTTGATTTTCTCTGCTCTCAAACTTTTCTTTTCTGTGTTGTTCCGGAGAGCTGCTCTTTTTTTACAAAAATGCATGCTAATCGGTTTTTGTACATTCTTCGGTCTGCCAGTTTCTTAGAGTTTGTTTTTCTTTTAAATCTTACGTAGAAGTTGGATTCGTTTACAACAGCGCCTCTCGTCTTCGTCGAGGTATATCGACCGAACAAGCATACGGATTGGTTGTTACAAATAGGTCTCACCTCGCAAACATGGTTGCGCTTTCCTCGCCGAGCATATATTTAATACCCAACTTGTATGCCACAGCAAAGATAACAATCATGAGAAGAGTCGTAGTATTAGCAGCAATAGCAGAAATATCCTTAACAATCAGAACTGATAGCAGAATGTGTAGCAGTTTTCTTGTGGATTAACTGTCGAGAGTTCCCACCGTAGCAAAGCCGGCAACTTCCGGAAGAAGCAAACAGAATTCCGGATTTATAAATAACGTATTCCCGAACAATTTCGCTTGCTAAAAAGCTAAGACGACCTGCTTCCAAAACAAAGTAGTGGATGCCGATTTTTTAATGCTTTTTGTGTAAACGGACTGCGCAGCAATGGATTTTTGCAAAATTAGAAACAACACTTAAGTTAAAACTTCACTAGAACGCTAATGCGTTTACTAAGCTAGGCCTACATACATACGATAAACTGTTTACAAATATACTTGCTATGTATTTAAGGAGAGTAGAAGAACCACACACGTCTCACCATAATTGAAGACATTTGTTGCAACCCATAGATAAGCGATAAGTGCAGAAGCGAAATATATCAAGCTTCTAAGAACTTCCCAAAACTAGCGCTGGGCAATTCCGCAGTGTTTATTATTCGGAGTTGTGGCACATTTTGTCGGCAGTTGATTACATTGCCGATTTTAGCCCCTCACTAATGCACGTCTCATTTAAACTTGACATGTCCGGGACCGACGTTTGGCTTACCCGCGGTGCCAGAGTCCAGGTTTTGTTTTTGCAGTGTCTACGCTGTTGAAATTTTACTGACTGCAGTCTCTCCTTTTTAGTAATTTTTTCATCTTCTACGCTGCTGTCCTTGACAGTTTGGCGCTTATATATACATATATATATATATATATATATACTTGTACTCCTACACTTTCCTGACAACCATCTCTGCTGGACGACGGACTGAGTTTCTCACTCGCTACTGTTTCCAGCTTAGCTGCTATTCGGAGTTTATTTTGATCATTTTCCTCTATAGCTTTATTTCTGCAGCTTCTTGCTGCTCTAGCTGAACTGAACATCAACAACAACGGCCATCAAAACAAGAAAGCCTCATGCCTCGATCGGCTGTTGTTGCTGTCGCTATTGCCATTGTTGTCGTCGTCGTCGTCGCCGTTGTCCAGCTGTTGCGAGACGTCGTCCTCGTCGTCGCGGCAACAGTATTTGCCGGGACAAGCCGGCGACTCTATTAAGAACGCTATGAATGTCAAGCGACCCTCGCAGCCGGGACGACCATCACGTCCAGTAGAACGAACGATGTTGACGAGCCACTGGGCTGAGGGTAGCTGAGTGAGTGGATTACACAGCACGAGAGAGCACGATAGAACAACCGTTATATACGCGCCTATATATATATATATATATATATATATATATATATATATATATATATATATATATATATATATATATATATATACATATATATATATATATAGAAAGATCTAGAAGATGTATGCCAAAACAAGCGCGACAACAACATGCAAACAACTCTTGGGAGAACGAGGACAAGAGGCTGGAACGAACGAACGAGCGAACAGCGGGTGATGGCTGGTGGCGTTAGTTGTGGTAAAAGGGTCAACCAAGGTCCTGACATCGTTGAGCGGTCGGTCCAAGTTCGCACGCCGGCTTGATCGCCTCGCGTCATAAGCGCCGTTGCCTTTGCGATGCCTTACGATGGCCAGCAATAGCAGTGGGCACAGCGCTGTCAGCTGCAGCAACAACCGCGCTTGCAGAAGCCGCAGAGCGGCGATCAGAGCACAAGTAGTGGATGGAAGCTCGAGGTGGTTAAAGACAGTTCAAAATGACTTCGGCACGGCCGTCGTGGCCTTTGTATGAATCGTTCAGAGCGCGAGCGTTTTTCAAGATTCGAGCGAAAATTGAGAGAGAGAAAGGGGGGAATGGGGCAACGGCATGGAAAACAGAGAAATAGTGCCAGAGAAAGAGATATGTTAGTGTTGGTTGTCGTAGTAGTAGCTGTAGTAATAGTAGTAGTGGTGCTGTGCAATGAAAAACTGAAGAAAAGCCAGATCTATTCATATATATACATACACACATTCGTCCTACACTTGATTACATTTACCATATTTCAATTACTTTATAATACTACTACTCTCCTCGATACTGTTTAGTATTGTCGTCTTATTTTAAAAGCTATATATAATCACTATTATTACTCTGTTCACTCGACTGACACGTTGTCCTTTGGATCGCGCTGAGTACCGCTGTCCAGCTGGAGAAGTCATGGACTGAGCGGCTCAAGTAAGCACCACAAGCGTCAACGACGCAAATGCGCATTGTTGCGAGCAATATCGACAGATGCACGCGCTATGCATCGTTTTTGTGTAACTCACTACGCAGACACATTAAGTGATGGAGGATGAATGGATTTATTATTCACTTTTGTCATCTATTCTTAATCAGCATCGCTAAAAGAAAGTTTGCTCAACAACAGCAGGGATCGAACCGGCGACACCCCGGTAGATAACAACTATGACTAACGCACTAGTGCCCTAGATCAGCCCCCTGCCGCGGTAGCCATGCACGATATACCTATGTTGTGCACACAAGGCGACCATTGTAAACTACCTCAATCTAAAGGTGGTGCAACCTGAAGAAGACTTTTCTAGAGCTCGAATTTGCTAACTGGCCGGTGATATCCTTGCCTCCAAAATTACCTCCCACTAGAATTTCGAATCGGAAACCGGGTATATATATATTGAGAGAGGGGGAGAGAGAGAAACGATCTACATTCAGCTGAGACTGCGTGCCGGAAGGCGACCGCGTCAATAACAAAAAACAGTCATAACAACAACAATAGACCAAGACGGCGAGCACCAGCAACTACGACAATTCCAATTGTACATACAAGTTTCTGTCCCTTTAAGGAAGACTTATCACTTGACTTCTGGCATGTGCATAATATGTGTTTAGGGTGAAAGGCAATCTTAAAAAGCGACGATAACAAGGCAAATTCTAGCCTCACGCAATGCAGGTACAAATGGCATATATATATATATATATATTTATACATATATATATGTATAAATATATATATATATATATATATATATATATATATACATATATATATATATATATATACAACGGAACGGAAACGTACGTCAAGTAAATGTATTGACTATACACAGAGTTAAATTGCCAATTCTTTTCTGCCTTGCTCAGGTCGCTAGATGACTAAACAGCTAACGAGGCACGAACGCGTAAAGACGACCAAAGTAGCGATAAAATATCAAGAGTAGATATAGAGTTGACAAGCACAGGACGGCAAAATACGAGGTGGTCACCTGGTTCCGCGGCGAATACCTAGAAAACATACAGAAAATATGCAATTTAATTTAACATAACATATAACATAATAGCTTTATTAACCGATGGAAAATATGCACACGTACCTTCAAGCTGCCTTCACAAATTGTAGCCGTATTATTTGTTTATATGTACAAGCAAGTACTTTTACCTGCTTGAACTGCAAATCTGCAAGTCTCAGATCTCTTGGTTCGGTTGGGCATTAATGAAGCCGGACTCGAACCCGGCCTCCAACGTATAAGGCACAGTCCCTGCTTCTTTTACTCGTGCTATCGCGTTGGCGCGCGCAAATACTTCGCCTGAATTGCTTACTTATTAAACGCAGCTCGCTGTGTGCGCTGCGTCGAACAGTAGAATTGTTTTGTCGCTACCGTTATTCATGCGCCGCTTCATTTCGTCTTTTCGTCCTATTTGACGGGTACCAGTCTTTTTGCGTAACGCGCCCTTGCAACTCGGTAAAAACCTCGGCACACTTCTTGATAAATCGGAACTCAGAAGAGCGGTTCTATCTGCAACGTATGTGTACTAGCATTTTCATCTTACCAGGACTAGGTTACCTGAAGCCATTGATACGCCACTTCGCCATTGTTCCGCTCGTATGATGGGGATGCCTGGAGAATGACTTCTGATCCATTCAACTACCGCTCTTAGAGCCGATACAGCCCTTTTACAGGCAACCGATATCTTGCTGATGCGTAAGCAATGCGCAAGCTAAGAGGGGCACATTGTTTGCGCACAACCTGCTCTGTGTGATTTGTTCACATCTGCTGCATCGGAGCTGTATTTGCTGCTGTTTGGGGCACAGTTAAGAGTGCCTCTGTAGTTCGTACTACAGCAGAGTTTGAGCACAGTTTAGACAAAGGCAGGGCAGAAAAACCTACAATACAATGTACGGCAGGCCATAGGCAAGAAGAAGGTAGGAATAGACCCCATACAATGTAAGGGACTGGCTCATTTTGTAGGGTATTTTGTTAACTATTGTTCTAATAGTATAGTGACGGTACTACAGTGGTAATAGCAATAGTCTCTTGCCACCTGTGAGCCTAATGCGCACGCGGGAAGAAGAAAGTGTCCTGCTGGGACCGCAGGCCGTCCAATGTGATTATTTATGTTTGCATTTCTCTCAGCTTGCGTTCTTTGTTTTCTTTCTTTCTCCATGCAAGCAAGAGAGAGATAGAGATAGATAGAGTAGTTGTAAAGGTACCGATGCTGCGCGTTGGGCCTACTGCCTGACTCGGCTTGGTCGAGTCTGGCCTGGTTGGCCTGGGTGAGTGACCCCGTGGGACTCCGTGGGAGGATGCGACTCCTCGCTTTGTTCTCTGGGACAGTTTCCCAGTTTGCACTCGTTTGGTCCAGTTGAGTCGAGAAGTTGAGCACGGTCGTGCACATATACATACATACATGCGTACATGCATACCACACATATGTCTATCATACGGTCGTAAGCGACGCAGGATCCGGGTGCCGAAATAGGGAATGGGGGAAATTGCATTTTTCCCGCTCTCTATTGGTTCACAGCAGGCGATTGTTCATAAGCATCTACGTGGCGGCGACCCCTCGCTAATCGAGCAACCTCCGGATCCGACTCTAGGTGGCGTTGTCCTTCTTCCACGTGCTTGGGTCGGGGTTCCTTCAGTCCCCATCCTCAATTCACGCTGAGCGCGAAGCGTGCACCATGCGAGCGTCGTCGTGAGCTCAGCCCGTCAAGGTTAATTGCTCATAGTGCGGGAAAAAGTTCACACCTCCAGGAGGTTGCGCGGTTTCATTTCTGTGAGCAGATAGATTGCTTCTTTTCCTCTGTTATAATTTACGAATGTATATAGAAATGTGCTTATATTGCCCACATAAAATGAATAGAAGTTCCACAAGGGCGGTCGATGGTAGGATTGCAGATCCTCTACATTATCCGTACGTGAGACAATTGACCGCAAGACAATCAGCGTTAATCGAAAGCCTGCTCGTCTACAACTATGAGCAGGCACGTATTTCTACTCTCATTATATGCAGCCTGCCTATTTATGCTCGTATCCATGTATAGATATATAGATCGATGACAGCGGGCTATTGATTGGCATGATCACCAATATCCAACCTGGGCCGATATCCAACCTGTCGTCTGAGCTTTTTGAAAAGCAAAGCATCAGTTCCTGCTTTTCCATTTCACATATATACAGTAAAAGTGACCAAAAAGTAGCTCTCATTCAGGATGTATTGCCCATAATGTGACGTCGCCTCCGCGACGTCGTTGTTGGCCTCGATAATGTCAACGCCGTATTGTTTTTTTTTCTATTTCATTTACCATTTCATTTATTCAATGTGCTGAATGTGCTGTGGTACGGCAAGGCTTTTTGCACACTATTCGGCGAACGAAGGAGGAGGCTGTTCTCGTTACGGAGGTGCCTAGGTTGAGCGGATTTTTAATGCTAGCCTTTGCGCAGCCATAGAGACAAGCAGATCAACACAAATAAACATTACATTGTTCAGCGAATCGATGTTTTGGAGTTTAAAACCGCCGAAGGCCAGCATCAAGTCCATTTTTTTTCTACATAACTTGTTCGAATGAAAACAGACATGCGAAAGCGACTGACTCATATTTCGTCCCCTCGGGTAATTAATCATAAGCAATCAACTTTAGGCAATGTGTACGGTGCCGGGAAAGGCAGAATGCTAAGAACTAACGCAGTCGTTCTAAATTATTCAATAACGAACGTTCCTTTGAACTAACAAACTCCACAGACATTATAATTGTAATCGTAATAGTAAAATAATATATGTCTGATAAGAGCCCAGAAGAAGTATGTGGTGAAACAGCGTTTTTTGCAAAGATTTTCGGCTCAGCTGCAGTTTGCGAATGTTTGTCTCCTCAGTAACTGGCATAATCGTTGCGTGGTGAGTAGAAGGTACAAATGCTACTCGGTTAACAGTCGTATCGTTGTTTAAAGTCTGCACGGAAATGATCCAATTTTCTCTCTGGTGCGTACGACGACCGCTTTATTGCGAGTTGTCAAGAACAACAACCAGTCGGAGTAAAGAAGCGTTAATATCGACTGCTCATCTATATTTCATGATTAGGTGAATTGCAATATGTTTTAAGGTGAAACACATTTTGCACTAACGTCGAAATGGCTCTCTGTAATTGGTTATGTGGTTGAGAGATGTACAATAACAAACAAGTCTAAACATCATTTAAAAATCATACAGCCCTTACAAAGGCAAACATATAATTGAATTTATTTCGCGAGTGATTTGTTATATATTATATATATATATATATATAAGTCAAACAATA